>CM077155.1:3797247-4134054 GCA_039583875.1 Platanthera guangdongensis
TGCCCTCCCTTTATATAGAAGAGGAGAAGAGAGAATACAAATAAGAGATGTGGGGACTAAAATTTACAAGCTAAGCGGACTGTACAAAGTAAAACGCACAGGCCGCGCGGTTAGACAGAAGGATAACCGCACGGCTTACAATAAGAGATGCAGAGAGTTCGCCTGTGAAGATTGCTTAGACAGCAGGGTTTACAAGTCGCCGAGTCAAACCGCCAGAACCGGCGCGGTCTCTAACCCGCCAAGAAAGACCGCCCGGTCTCCAACTTTCAACACGGACACAGAGCCGATCCAGTCAGGTAAGAAACCTGCTCTAGCCGCGGACCGCCTGGGAACTGCTGAACCGGGCGGGCGGACTGGTGGGCCGGGAAAGGGGACGGTTTTGCATAATCGGGCGGGCCAAGTAGCCCGAAAATTTAAATCCCATAAATTCGAAACCATGGGGATTTGAACCCATGACCTTTTCTCACTAATGGAAGAGTTGACCACTGAGCATTTAATTTTTGTGTGTTTTAAGCTGTATAAATTATATGTATATAAATATTATTATATTAATGTATATATTAAAAGACTTATATAATTAATATACATAATATATAAATAAAAATTAAATATTTCTTAGATATATCATTACAATAACTTATTAAATTATCTATTAAAATTTAAAGTTTATGAAATATTTAGGCACTATTTGTATCGCAATATATGCTCCGTTTGGCATGGTGGTGGCTGTTCATTCAATTCGTTAATGCCCACCTAAGAAACTTCATCCACTTCTAGGGTCAAACAGATGATGTTTGTTAGGTGATCCATAACGAATGACGGTTTAACCTATGAGTTTACGACCGCCACTAGCGTTTCAGACAGAGCCATAATCATAATAAATTAATAATTTACATGCAATTTTTTATGGAGTGTTAAATTTTTGCGTACAAACTAAAATTTATGTTATTATTTATTTAATTTTTATGAGCAAAATAAAATAAATAGAAAATTATTTATATGAGGTATGATTAATATTGGTCTTACATAATACTGTCATCAAGAAATAATCAGAACGTGCATGTGTGACGTATAAAAATGTTGTTCGAGCAGATATCTTATACAAAGATAAATATAGAGCAAATAAAATTTCATTTTTTCTTAGATACGACATTACAATAAAGATTAATAATAAAATTAAAGATATCAATTTCACGAGTAAATTCAATATCAACATGCAGACATTTAATATAATATTAATTTTTTTATTTTCTAATTATATATAGAATTAATAATAAAATTAATTTTCTTATATAACGGTTTGACCCTTGTTGAACCGGTTAAACCTTGAACCTCTCCCTCTGCCCCGGTTCTATGTCCGGTCCGATTTTCAAAATCTTGGTTTTTATTCACCGTGTCTTATTTGTCTATAAACTCCATAGTGCATTTATCATAAGTCATGCAACTTGTATGTGCAAAAAACAACGCTAAAGACAACTTCAGAGGAATGTTGATGAGTTTAATGTCTTTGTCCCTTCTTAAATTTGGCCAAAGAAATCTAAAATAAATATTGTTATATTATTTTTAGTATAAGCGCTTGTCAATACTAACAATTAGTCGTCTTGTAGATGGTTTTGTTATATTCATTGCTTATAGTTATGATTTTTTTGATAGAAGTTCTCAATTTAAGAAATTTTTATATCTTCAAATATTATGAATTCCGTTAGAAAATTGTAGTGACTCATCATTCTCACCTGTGGGGATGATGAATTCATAAATCCCAATGCAAATGCAATTATTACTGATCTTAATGCTCGAGATGTGGAACTAGCACTCATCTCCATTGACCCATCTCCTACTGAACCTTCATTAGGCCAACAATCTACTGAAGTAGAGAATGACAACAGAGGAAAAAGAAAAGAAGTGAAGTGTGGGAGCACTTTCAAGTTGAAAAAAATGAAAGATAGAAGTGAAAATATTATCTCCAAATGACAATGTAAACATTACTTCAAAACATACAAGTACCAATCATTTGGATCTACTTCAAATTGTGCAAGACATATTAAAATATGTTATAAGCTTATACAAGTTAAGAAAAATCAAACCATGTTCAATCAAAAGGGAGTCAATATGATAGAAGATGATATTCAAATGCCGTCCATTTGTGTTTCAGGATCTTATGATACAGTTAGCATTAGACAACTGTTTGTCAAGTTCATAATTACTCATGAACTCTCATTCTCAATAGTTGAGCAACCATTTTTTAATGTCTACTTTAAAGCTTAAAATCCTAATCATATAAAAATTCCAAGGCATACAATGAAGAATGATTTGCATGAACTGTATGATATTGAGAGGGACAAACTTCTGAAGGTACTTAGAAGGGTGGATAAAGTTGCACTTACTAGTGATTGTTTGACATCTAATCAATTTATTGGTTATTTATATATTACTATTCATTATATAGATTTTGATTGTATTCTCCAATATTTAATTATAAATTCCTTAGATCATGATCCACCTCACACCGGCTAAGTTATATATGATGCAATGAGGAATTCAGAAAAAAGTAATGAGCATCACTCTTGACAACGCATCTGCGAATGATATAGCCGCAAGATATTTACAACAAAATTTTGCTAATTCCAATCACTTGTATTTAGGCGACAAATTGTTTCATGTTAAATGTTGTGCTCACATACTTAATATTCTTGTGAAAGATGGCTTAAAAGACATTTCTTCATTGATTACTATTGTAAGAGAGGTTGTGGGATACATAAGAAAGTCACCTTCACGTCTTAAATCAATTGTTGAATCGGCCAAATTATTAGAAATTTCTACAACATGAGGTCTTTCTTTAGATGTAAAAACAAGGTGGAATAATACTTATTATATGATTGATAGTGTTTATCATTATAGATATATTATTCATGATTTCTTTAGAAAAGATAAATGTTTGTTGTGTGACTTTCCTGAAAAACATGACAAAGATTTGCTAAAATTAAGAACATATTGGAAAGTCTTTGAAGCCGCAACAAAAATATTTTCAGGGACTTCTCATCCAACATGTAACTTATTTTTGTCTGCATTAATTGCTATTAAAGAAGTTCGGGACAAATCTCCAACATTGGATGATGAGTTTGCACGTCGTATGGTCACTTCAATGGAAATCAAATTTGACAAATACTAAAGTGATTGCAACTTATGTCTCTTGCCATTATTCTTGATCCTCGACTAAAGTTATTGTTCATCACTTATGCTTTCAGTAAATTAAACAATAATTATGAAGCAATTCAAAAAATGAAGGTGGTAAAAGATAGTTTTTTTGAAAAAAAATTCCACTTTTTGCGATATCGGTAGCAGAGAACATAATACTTCAATTATTAGCCCTGAATCATCTTCTTAAATATAGTGGGAGTGATGGGACATTCAAGTGCAACAACTAAACCACAAACTATCACAAATTCCGTTCTTCTTGGGTTTGATGATTTTGTGAGTTCTAGCTCATCTACGCAACCTCTTAAACATGAACTTGAAATATATCTAGAGGAAGCTCCGGTGCAACCTCCTCTCGAGAGTAGATATAAATTTGATATCTTAGAATGATGGAAAATATGTTCAATGAAATATGTGAAGCTCTCCAAGATGGCAAAGGATATCCTTACAATACCCATCACAACTGTAGCTTCTGAATCAACTTTTAGCGCTGGAAGGAGAGTGCTTGATGATTATATAAGTGCACTAAATCCCAAAACTATGAATGCTCCATCGTGTTCTTCAAATTGGATTCATTCACAATATAAACATCGTGCTAATGTAAGTATTCTTATTTATTTACTCATGAATGATTTTATTAGTCCTCAATTATTTTATTTGATCTTAATGTGTGTTTTGCAATCACAGCTTGATGTGGATGATTTAACAAGTTTACTAACAGATGAGATCATCGAGACTTCAACTAATGATTAAACTTCCATTAATGCATTATCTTTTTTACTCAAATAGTTTTGTTTTAATGTTTCATGTGTTTCTAACAATATTAATTTTCTTTTAACAAAACATCAACTGTATTAATTTTTAGTGTTTATGAAACTAACAAGCTAATACTACTAAAACTTTTTCTTGAGAATCGTAATGGTTTTGTTCATCTGGTAAGCAGCCTCTGACTGCAAACTTATCCACCCTTATATCTGAAAAAACTATATTTTGTTGGAGTTTATATGTACAAACACTTTTCGTAGTTAATTTGCAATCATAGCTTGTTTTCAAAAAAAAAAATGAACCTTCAGGATCACACTAGGAGAATCAAGAATGTATCAGAAATTTACTTATTATCTTTGCTTTATCTGACAGATTGATTTGTTCGTCAAATTTTTGTCTGTTATCTTTGCATTTCCATGTTAAAAAGATTTGCTATCACAAAAATCTGCTGGCGGAGATCTTTTGCCAAAATCATGGGTGAGGTGTGGACACGAATAATAATTTTTGGTCATATTCTCTGAGCATGAATAGTGAGTGATGAGCCACATTTTTCCCTTTGATAGATTTTATCTGTTGGTGCCGGTGAATTAGAATCTGGAAAAAAGGTATGTTCCAGTAAAATCTCGGAATGGTTATTGCTATTTGGCTTGATTGTAACGCCCCCGATTTTCCAGTGATTTATTTAATTTCTTATTTGACGTATTATGACGTCAGAGCGTTATGTTAGCGCGTGTTGGTCATGTGACGTTGTTAGAGCGTGCTTTTAGCTCTTTAGTTTCCCTGCGTGGCTTGGTGATGCCTGGTAGCATGATTCCCTAGCGAGCCGGAGTCTGTTTGGTGACTCGGTGGAGCCTCTTGGGGAATGCTTGTGTTTTGGCTTCGGGAGAATTTTGCCCGAGTTTTGTTCGTCGGATTTTGTTACCGACTTTGTCGTTAGCGCGTTTTGCGTTCGTTAGGTTTGACCGGCCAAATTTTGGGATTTGCGTCGGGAGTGGAAAATTTTACATTAGGAAATTAGATCGGCTAATTTTAGACTTGCTCGTCAAGTTTCGTCGCGTTCCGAGCATTTTTGGAGTCTCGGCGTGCGATTGAAGTTTGTATGTTTTCGCGTACGCCGTTAGCTTTAGAAATTATTATCTCGAAAACGGTGCGTCGGAATTCGATTTCGACTTCGCCGTTGGATTCGTAGCGTCGTCATTCGCTTACGGTGCGAATTTCGTTCGATTCGGCGCGCGTTTGGCCCTCCGTAAGGATATAAGGTTATATCTTTTTTTATATATATAATTATAAATATTATTTATATATATATTATTTATATAAAGAATTAATAAAATAAAAAAAAATACAAAAAGAAGAGTTCGGTGAGAATGATTCTCACCGAATTCATATGATTCGGTGAGAATGATTCTCACCGAATCATATGATTCGGTGAGAATGATTCTCACCGAATCATATGTTCGGTGAGAATCATCTCACCGAACAGGCTCCCAAGTAAGTATATATATTAAAAACATATATTTATTATTATATTATATATATTTATTCATAGTTTAGGCAGGCTCCCTCCCGAATATGTATATATTAAAATATATACTTATTATAAAAAAAAATCCTTTCTTCTTCTCACCGAGCAGCAGCCCCCCCTGTGCGGAATTTTTTTTAGGCGTGTGCGGAACCTTCCGTTCGCGAATCTTCCGGCGGCCGCCACCGCCGATCCGGTGGACGGAATTTCGATCCGATCGCGGCGTTGGAAAGCTCTCGGCGAGAGCTTCGAGATCGCGGTAAGTTTTTCCCGTTTCGGTGACCGTTTCGCCATAGATTTTTTTGGCCCTAACCCGATTGTCCGTTTTTTCGTAGATCTCGTCTCCGCGTGTCCCCTCTTGGACGGATCTACGTGTTGGAGTATTTTGGGTGGTCGTTTTCAAGAGCGATTTGAGGCAAGTGGATTTCTCCCCTCTTGCGTGCCTCCATGGGTTGTTTTTCGCTTTATTATTTCTCCTTGTCGTAGAATACCGGAATAATATAGGTGAGATTAGAAATATTTCTAGGTTAGGGCTTGTGATCGGCCTAAACTAGGAAGTTTCGGTATTTATTTTAGTTGAATTCGGCGGGTATGGGGAAATAATTCGGCGGGTAGGGGGAAATAATTCGGCGGGTAGAGGGAAATAATTCGGCGGGTTTTGGTTGTAGAACTTGGTAGTTTTTAAGTGGTGTTGTCGGCTAGTTTTGGTGCCGAATCGTGGATCCTTAGCATGTGGTAGCTGAGTTTCTGAAGGAGTATGGTACCGGGGGAGTTCGAGCCGTGGCCACCACCATTCCCTCCTTTGGACATTTTGGGTTCCTGTAAGAGGTTGGAACTCTATGTGTGTGGACCCTGTGGCGGCCCCTTTAGTACTCTTGAGACACCTGGACCTGGTTGTTCAGTTGTGACTGTTCTTAGTCTCCGACACAGGTTTGGGATTTGTGCCAGTGCTAACGATTTACAAGTTTAGGACTGTTAGTTCCTTTCATACTGTTCTTTTGATGCATATTGGTTCCCTTTTTGTCTCTGCAGGCTTGAGCGGAGTTTGGTACGTTTTAGTACTTGTTGCACTTCTCTCACTTTACTGACTGTTTTACTTACATTTTGTCCCTTTTGGATTCTTTAGCTGAGATTTTCAGCATTTCTCTTGCAGGGTTGGTAACCCCTTTTTTCTGCTCTTTTCATTCGATTATTATCTGAAGTTTCTTTGCCTCCTGTTTTATTATTTCTTGCTGAGGTGTTCTTCTTTTGAATGTCTCAGGTTCAGGTCTGTAGCCGGCTGTGCGGCTAGTTTCAGGAGTTTCCTTGTGGACTGCGTTGTGGCAGTGTTTTCCTCACTTGTTGAGGTAGTTCTTTAGCCTTGTAGTAGTACAGACATACATGCTCGCCAGCGAGTTCGTGTCAGGTTGTTGACGCTCGTTGGTGATTTTCCTTTGTGATATTAAGTCTTTGCTTAGCTGCTAGTTTACCTGTTTTGTGGTAGATTCACTTGCTCTCTGGGAATGTTTTATGCTAGGTTGCTAGTTACTTTAAAACCTATAAAGAACTACTATATGTATTGCATGATCAGCATGTTTTATAAAAGCTCAATCATTATTTTCCAAATGCGTAAAAAAGATTGTTTACTTTATAAATATTATAAATTGAAATCTAGAGTCTTGCATAGTGTAAGTTATCCTCTTAGGACACTTATGCGCTCTTTTAGGATGTTAAACATAAATGAAGTATTTTTCCGCTACGTATAAAAATAGTTTTCAAACCGTGGACTATCTGATCCACTGAGCCGAGGGATACGGCCAATTAATTTAAAAAATCAGTTTTCTATTCATTTTAACTTATGATTTGAAGGTTAGGGTGTCGCCTGAGCGTCAGCAGTTATCCCCTGCTTGACGTGGCATCACAGCTCGTAGTTATCTCGTGCTCTGATTTATTTTTATAATTGAGAAAATGCGGGTTGTGACAGTTGGTATCAGAGGGAGGTTGCTTGACAAATTGTCGGGCAACCTGTCCCTGTTAGTAATAGGTGTTTAGAGTCATATCATACACACACCGATATGTCATCAGCACGTCTTGGCTGAAGCACGAACACTACACTCATAACATGACATGAAGTATACGAGGCATATTATGTAGTATGTGATGCATACTATGTGTTTGTATATGGATCCACCATAGGAGGCAACATGTGAGGGTTATGTAGTATGGGATGCATAACCTCACCACATGAATGCGGCTAGCACGTTTTCTTTTTCGTTGCATGGATATGTTATGTAGTATGGGATACATAACATTTTCATGTGTACGCCGCTCATAACATGCATTAGGGCCTTTTTAGAATGCATAGCACAATCATGCATACCATAACATTGCATAAGCACAACGTGCCAAACTAAAGATTTGCAGGATGACATGTGTACACACATAATTTTTGAGTCAAAAAGAATATAAATTCATGCATTCCCGATCTAGGCACAAGAGTTAGTGCGATGATAGTGAATCATCGTAGGATAAGCATATCATCATTATTGAAAATCCCAAAGCAAGCTAGCAGCATGAGCAAATACTTAAGTATGTATTGTTTGTACTAAGTTGTTTGGTTCTAGTGGGTGGGCTAGGTGTCTAATTAGTGTTTTGTTGTTCCGTTAGAATGTCGAGGCGTCCTTCGACAAGGTTGACTCCCCAATCGGAGGGAGAATCTTCAGGTGCGCAGAGCAGCGCAATGATAGAAGGTCTGCGACAAAGCAATGAAGCCTTGTCAAAGCAAGTAGTGGATTTGCAGTCTCAGGTCCAGTCCTTGTTAGTAGTTGTGGCGGGGCAGATTCCGAGAGTTCAGGACCCTGTTGTGGGTCAAGCTGTCCCTGTTCCCCCCGCTCCTCTGGTGCCTCCGGTCGTGGTGCCACCAGAGATGACCTTTATTTCTCAGTTTCAGCGACTTAGGCCTCCGACGTATGATGGCAAGGCAGATTACATGGTCTTAGACGATTGGATGATATCAATCGAGGAGATGTTCTCATACTCCGGGATCACTGATGATCAGAAAGTGATGTTAGCCGCATATCAGCTCAAAGGATTGGCAAAGGGCTGGTGGCTGAGGGAGAAAGAAGGTCTGAAGGACGGGTGTTCCTGGGAGTCCTTTAAAGAGCTACTTCTGAGCAAGTTTCTGCCATCGGTCGAGAGGGACCGTCTGATGAATGATTTCCTGCACTTAAAGCAGAGGCAGCTCACGGTTAGCGAGTACGAAATCGAGTTTAGTAAGCTAAGCCGATTTGCCCCAGACTTGGTGAGTTCCGATGGAAATAGAAGCAAGCGATTTCTGGCTGGGCTAAGGAGTGACGTCCAGCAATTAGCAAGTGCCTATGCGACCTCAAGTTATGCTGGTATGGTGGAAGCTGCATTAAAGGTAGAGGCAATTGATAACGCCAAGAATCGAGGTCAACAACTGAGAAAAGATAAAAGAAAGTCTGATGAGGGTAAGAGTACTCAGGTCCTTGACGCTGCTCCGAGGAAGAGAAACAAAGAGGTATGCAGTTTCTGTGGCCGACCGGGCCATCCATTTGAAAGGTGCTATCAAAGATTAGGAGCTCAGAAGAAAGAGCAGATTCATGCGATCCAAGGTATCCCAAAGAAAGACTTGTTTTGTTCTGTATGCAAGAAGCCGGGGCACGATGCTGCCCATTGCTGGAAGAAGGCGAGGAGTTGTTTCTTGTGCGGTCAAGAGGGTCATCTCAAGTATCAGTGCCCGCAAGCTCAGCTTACTCTGCAGCCAGTTCCTCTTCAGGCCTTGCCGCCGCAGCAGCGAGTGGACAAGGGAAAAGGAAAGTTGAACGTGGTCTCTATGGAGGAAGCTCAGACGTCCACGCAAGTGATATCAGGTTAGATTCTCCCCTAGTTTTAATATTTAGCTCATAGTTATAGTTTTGAGCGTTCGCTTCCTTAGTCGCGTGTGCAATTTTATAGGACGATTTAAGGTAAAGAACCGCTGGGCGCGTGTTCTGTTCGATTCCGGCGCTACCCACTCATTTGTGGCTAGGGCCTTCGTAGAGCGTTACCTTTTGGATCTCGATCGTGTTGGTGATGCGTTCTGTGTCAAGTTTCCTTCAGGCGAATCTGTAGTTTCGGATCAGGGTATTCGGAGTTGTCCGATTTTACTAGGCGATTTTCTCGCGATTGCTGATTTGAAGCTGTTGGATCTGGAAGACTTCGATGTGATCCTAAGCATGGACTGGTTGTCCAGATATGATGTTGTGATCCAATGCAAGGGTAAACGCTTGGACTTCAGGATGGACAACGGTCAGCCCGGGACTGTTTACGGTTATCCGCGCCAGGATTCTCCGACTATATCGGCGGTATGTGCTCGGAAGCTTGTAGATTCCGGTTGTTTTGCTTGTTTGGTTTCGGTTTTAGAAACCAAGGTTAGTTTGCCGCGTTTGGAGGAGATCCCGGTGGTTCGTGATTTTTCTGATGTCTTTCCAGCTAACCTTCCTGGTCTCCCGCCTGATCGAGACGTGGAGTTTGTTATAGATTTGGAGCCGGGTACGCGTCCTATTGTCAAGGCGCCTTACCGGATGGCCCCACGCGAACTGGAGGAGTTGCGTATCCAGTTAGACGAGTTGCTTGAGAACGGATTTATAAGGCCGAGTTCTTCGCCTTGGGGTGCTCCCGTTTTGTTTGTCAAGAAAAAGGATGGATCGATGAGGTTGTGCATCGATTATAGAGAGCTAAATAAGGTAACGATCAAGAATAGGTATCCGTTGCCGAGGATAGATGATTTGTTTGATCAACTGCGAGGCAGTGCCGTGTTCTCTAAGATTGACCTTCGTTCGGGCTACCACCAGTTAAGGATCCGTGAATCAGATATCCCGCGGACTGCCTTCCGTTCCAGACATGGACATTTTGAATTTTTGGTGATGTCGTTTGGCTTGACCAACGCACCTTCTGCTTTCATGGACATGATGAACAGGGTTTTCAAGGACTTTCTGGACAAGTTTGTAGTCGTATTTATAGACGATGTGTTGGTGTATTCACGCAATATTGAGGAGCATGACCAACATTTGCGTCTAGTTTTATCTGCCTTGAGGGACCATAGGTTGTTCGCCAAGCTAAGTAAATGCGAGTTCTGGTTGCCTCAGGTTTCTTTCCTGGGTCATGTGGTTAACAAGGACGGAATCTCTGTCGACCCAGAAAAGATAGCCGCAGTTATGGAATGGACGAGGCCTGCCACACCCAAAGAAATAAGAAGCTTCCTAGGGTTGGCTGGCTACTATAGAAGATTTGTAGAGGGTTTCTCTACGTTATCTGCGCCATTGACCAAATTGACGCAGAAGAATGCAGCATTTGTATGGAGCGATAAGTGCGAAGAAGCGTTCCAAGAGCTAAAGAATAGACTGTGCACTGCTCCGATATTGACATTGCCTACGGAAGGATTAGACTATGCCGTTTACGTGGACGCATCCCACGTGGGTCTTGCTTGTGTGCTGATGCAAGAAGGAAAAGTGATTGCGTATGGGTCAAGACAACTTAAGATTCATGAAAGGAACTACCCTACGCATGACTTGGAATTCGCAGCAGTTATTTATGCATTGAAATTATGGAGACACTTGTTGTATGGCGCGCAGTGCAAGATTTATACAGATCATAAGAGTTTGAAGTACGTCTTCACTCAAAAGGAGTTGAACTTGCGCCAGCGCAGATGGTTAGAGTATGTGGCTGATTATGAAGTGGAGATCCTGTACCATCCGGGTAAGGCTAACGTGGTAGCCGACGCCTTAAGCAGGAAGATAGGGAAAATTTTCAATCTCTCCACTGAGTTGTTAGTAGAAGAGTTCATTTTAATGGATATTTCAGTTGGCAGATGTGACTCGCCAAGCAGTTTGGAAGTGTCTGAGCCTTCATGGATTTCTCTTACGAGGCTTCATCAAAAGGACGATCCTGATCTACTGCACCTTCATAATAGAACTGAGAAGGGGGAGCTGCCTGACTTTTCGATCGATGATGCAGGTACTCTAAAGTACCGCGGTAGATTTTGCGTCCCCAATTTTCGAGACATTCAAGTTAAGTTGTGCAGTGAGGCACACGGTTCAAGTGTGGCCTACCATCCAGGGTCTACAAAAATGTATAAGGACTTGAAATAGATTGCCTGGTGGATTGGGATGAAGGGTGATATTGCAAGGTTTGTGTCAGAATGTTTTACGTGCAAAAGAGTTAAGGCTGATCATGGAAGGCATGGTGGAAAGTTAGCGCCTTTAGAGATTCCAACTTGGAAGTGGGAGAGTATCTCAATGGATTTCATTACTGGTTTGCCGAGATCTCCCCGAGGGCATGACTCTGTTTGGGTGATTGTTGATAGATTAACAAAGTGTGCGCACTTCGTACCCTTTCAGATTGGTTACTCGATGAAAAAGATAGCGGAACTATATTTGAATGAAGTTATCATGTTACATGGAGTACCCGTAAGTATAGTATCAGATCGAGACTCCAGGTTTACGTCTCGTTTCTGGAAGAGCCTTCAAGAAGGATTGGGAACTGACTTAAGATATTCTACCGCATATCATCCACAGACCAATGGTCAAACGGAGCGTGTTAATCAGATTGTGGAAGATATGATCCGTTGTTATATATTAGACCACAGAGGAGCGTGGGATGAACGCTTGAGATTGATGGAGTTTGCATACAATAACAGTTATCAAGAGAGTCTGCAAATGACTCCTTTCGAAGCGCTATATGAAAGACGATGTAGAACTCCTCTATTTTGGGCTGAAGTTGGTGAGAGGCCGATGTTAGGTCCAGATGCCTTAGAAGAAATGGAAGTCTCTGTAAAGCTTATTCGAGAGAAGCTTCGGATAGCCCAAGAGCGATACGAGAAGAACGCCAATCGGCGTAGGTCCGTTTTGGAATTTTCTGTGGGGGACATGGTATTCTTAAGGTTTCCCCGATGGTTTGAGTGAAGAGGTTCGGTAAGAACCATAAGTTGGACCCGAGGTATGTGGGACCATTTGAAATTGTGGAGCGGATTGGTGTGTCAGCCTACAAGTTGAATTTGCCCGAAAATTTTCCTGGCGTGCACAATGTTTTTCATGTGAGCCAACTGCGGAGGTGCGTGCTAAGTGACAGACAAGTTCTGGATGCAGTGCCCCAGTTGGAGCCTAACCTTTCCTACGTGGAAGTTCCTATTCGTGTATTGGATGTGCAAGATCGAGTGTTGCGGAGAAAGACAATACCGATGGTAAAGATTCTGTGGAGAAACCAAGACGTGGAGAGCGCGACTTGGGAGTTGGAGTCAGCTATGAGGGAGGCGCATCCTCATTTGTTCTCCTAGCTGTGCTCGGTAAGCATTCGATAACCCTTGGTTATTTTCTTTTCCTTCTTTGGTAGAAGTGTTTTGTGCGTAAAGTTTCGGGACGAAACTTTCTTTTAGGGGGAGTGACTGTAACGCCCCCGATTTTCCAGTGATTTATTTAATTTCTTATTTGACGTATTATGACGTCAGAGCGTTATGTTAGCGCGTGTTGGTCATGTGACGTTGTTAGAGCGTGCTTTTAGCTCTTTAGTTTCCCTGCGTGGCTTGGTGATGCCTGGTAGCAAGATTCCCTAGCGAGCCGGAGTCTGTTTGGTGACTCGGTGGAGCCTCTTGGGAAATGCTTGTGTTTTGGCTTCGGGAGAATTTTGCCCGAGTTTTGTTTGTCGGATTTTGTTACCGACTTTGTCGTTAGCGCGTTTTGCGTTCGTTAGGTTTGACCGGCCAAATTTTGGGATTTGCGTCGGGAGTGGAAAATTTTACATTAGGAAATTAGATCGGCTAATTTTAGACTTGCTCGTCAAGTTTCGTCGCGTTCCGAGCATTTTTGGAGCCTCGGCGTGCGATTGAAGTTTGTATGTTTTCGCGTACGCCGTTAGCTTTAGAAATTATTATCTCGAAAACGGTGCGTCGGAATTCGATTTCAACTTCGCCGTTGGATTCGTAGCGTCGTCATTCGCTTACGGTGCGAATTTCGTTCGATTCGGCGCGCGTTTGGCCCTCCGTAAGGATATAAGGTTATATCTTTTTTTTTATATATAATTATAAATATTATTTATATATATATTTATTTATATAAAGAATTAATAAAATAAAAAAAAATACAAAAAGAAGAGTTCGGTGAGAATGATTCTCACCGAATTCATATGATTCGGTGAGAATGATTCTCACCGAATCATATGTTCGGTGAGAATCATCTCACCGAACAGGCTCCCAAGTAAGTATATATATTAAAACATATATTTATTATTATATTATATATATTTATTCATAGTTTAGGCAGGCTCCCTCCCGAATATGTATATATTAAAATATATACTTATTATAAAAAAAAATCCTTTCTTCTTCTCACCGAGCAGCAGCCCCCCCTGTGCGGAATTTTTTTTAGGCGTGTGCGGAACCTTCCGTTCGCGAATCTTCCGGCGGCCGCCACCGCCGATCCGGTGGACGGAATTTCGATCCGATCGCGGCGTTGGAAAGCTCTCGGCGAGAGCTTCGAGATCGCGGTAAGTTTTTCCCGTTTCGGTGACCGTTTCGCCATAGATTTTTTCGGCCCTAACCCCGGTTGTCCGTTTTTTCGTAGATCTCGTCTCCGCGTGTCCCCTCTTGGACGGATCTACGTGTTGGAGTATTTTGGGTGGTCGTTTTCAAGAGCGATTTGAGGCAAGTGGATTTCTCCCCTCTTGCGTGCCTCCATGGGTTGTTTTTCGCTTTATTATTTCTCCTTGTCGTAGAATACCGGAATAATATAGGTGAGATTAGAAATATTTCTAGGTTAGGGCTTGTGATCGGCCTAAACTAGGAAGTTTCGGTATTTATTTTAGTTGAATTCGGCGGGTAGGGGGAAATAATTCGGCGGGTAGGGGAAATAATTCGGCGGGTAGGGGGAAATAATTCGGCGGGTTTTGGTTGTAGAACTTGGTAGTTTTTAAGTGGTGTTGTCGGCTAGTTTTGGTGCCGAATCGTGGATCCTTAGCATGTGGTAGCTGAGTTTCTGAAGGAGTATGGTACCGGGGGAGTTCGAGCCGTGGCCACCACCATTCCCTCCTTTGGACATTTTGGGTTCCTGTAAGAAGTTGGAACTCTATGTGTGTGGACCCTGTGGCGGCCCCTTTAGTACTCTTGAGACACCTGGACCTGGTTGTTCGGTTGTGACTGTTCTTAGTCTCCGACACAGGTTTGGGATTTGTGCCAGTGCTAACGATTTACAAGTTTAGGACTGTTAGTTCCTTTCATACTGTTCTTTTGATGCATATTGGTTCCCTTTTTGTCTCTGCAAGCTTGAGCGGAGTTTGGTACGTTTTAGTACTTGTTGCACTTCTCTCACTTTACTGACTGTTTTACTTACATTTTGTCCCTTTTTGGATTCTTTAGCTGAGATTTTCAGCATTTCTCTTGCAGGGTTGGTAACCCCTTTTTTTCTGCTCTTTTCATTCGATTATTATCTGATGTTTCTTTGCCTCCTGTTTTATTATTTCTTGCTGAGGTGTTCTTCTTTTGAATGCCTCAGGTTCAGGTCTGTAGCCGGCTGTGCGGCTAGTTTCAGGAGTTTCCTTGTGGACTGCGTTGTGGCAGTGTTTTCCTCACTTGTTGAGGTAGTTCTTTAGCCTTGTAGTAGTACAGACATACATGCTCGCCAGCGAGTTCGTGTCAGGTTGTTGACGCTCGTTGGTGATTTTCCTTTGTGATATTAAGTCTTTGCTTAGCTGCTAGTTTACCTGTTTTGTGGTAGATTCACTTGCTCTCTGGGAATGTTTTATGCTAGGTTGCTAGTTACTTTAAAACCTATAAAGAACTACTATATGTATTGCATGATCAGCATGTTTTATAAAAGCTCAATCATTATTTTCCAAATGCGTAAAAAAGATGGTTTACTTTATAAATATTATAAATTGAAATCTAGGGTCTTGCATAGTGTAAGTTGTCCTCTTAGGACACTTATGCGCTCTTTTAGGATGTTAAGCATAAATGAAGTATTTTTCCGCTACGTATAAAAATAGTTTTCAAACCGTGGACTATCTGATCCACTGAGCCGAGGGATACGGCCAATTAATTTAAAAAATCAGTTTTCTATTCATTTTAACTTATGATTTGAAGGTTAGGGTGTCGCCTGAGCGTCAGCAGTTATCCCCTGCTTGACGTGACATCACAGCTCGTAGTTATCTCGTGCTCTGATTTATTTTTATAATTGAGAAAATACGGGTTGTGACATTGATGCATCTGTAATGACATGCTAACATTTTGTTAATTATGTTGTATGTTGAATTATAGTCCTCAATCAAAATAACATTGACTAACAAATAACATTAATTCGAATTTTAAAAGTGACTACTCTGTTTTTTTACTTACCGACTTATGTGTTTTTTTATAGATTAAGAAGCAGAAGTAGAGATCATTTTCTATACTTTTATAGCACAAACAACTCGACACTTAATATTTTTTTTGGAGTGTCTAATATGGACTATTTATGTATTTTTAATGAACTGTTTATGGATTTTTATTGGACTAGTTATGTCTTATGAAGTGTTTATTTTGTAGTTTTGTTATAATTTTAGTCAATCGTTTTGATTTAGGAAGTAGTTTAATTTTCAAATTTCATTTTTATGGGATTTAGGTAAGTACATTTATGAACTTTTTAGTATTAGTATGCTCATTTTTTTGCCTTGTTATTTCGGAAATAATTATTCTGCAATGTATAAAATATAAATAAAATATAATATCAATTTTTTTTATAAAGTTCAAATAATATAAATATGAAGCGATCAAGATCAACTACTCAATGTCATGATATATTGATATCTTATATTTATTGTGATTTTAAAAATATTTTTTTAATGATGCTCTCAATTAAGGGTGCCCATAAAAATCGGGCCCCGCCCGGTAAAAGCCCGGGTAGGCCCGGGACCGGGCTAAGCCCGCCCCGGGCCCAGGCCGGGCCATGGGCCCTAACAAAGCCCCATATATAGGCATTTGCCAGGCCCGGTGCCCGGGCCGGGCCAAGCCGGGCAAAGCCCGGTTTCCTAGGCGCGGGCTAAGCCCGGGGCCAGGCTGGGCAAAGCCCGGTTTCGGGAAAGCCCGAGCTAAGCCCGGGCTTCGCGAAGGTCGATCTCGCCACCGGCAAAATGCAAAAGTTCGTGTACGGTGATGGAAAGTACGACGGCGAGCCTTACTTCGTCCCGGCGGCGGAGGAAGGAGGTGAGGAGGAGGAAGGATATGTGCTGGCGTTCGTGCACGATGAGATAGCCGGCAGCTCAGAACTCATCATCGTGAACGCTTCCGACATGGAGGTGGAGGCGGCTGTGCAGCTGCCGACAAGGGTGCCGTAGGATTTCCGAGCTCAGCCGGCTTCTTCATCTTATTCTTCGTTTATTTGTTTATGGTATTTATAAATTATATTTAATTCTTTTTATAAAAAAACAATTTTTTTAAAAAAAACTGGGCCCTTCCATGGGGGCCTTAGCAGGCCCCTCCCGGAGCCAGATGCCCGACCCGGCCCGGCTCTAATCAGGGTCCGGGCCCGGTTCAGGGAAGCCCGGGCCCGGGAGGCCCGGTTTAGGCCCGGGCCCGGGAGGCCCGGTTTAGGCCCGGGCCCGGGAGGCCCGGTTTAGGCCTGGGCCCGGGGGGCTTTATGAACACGGCTGCTCTCAATAACTCGTGAAAAAAATTATTTAATAATTTAACACTGTATAATTGTTTAAATGTCTAATATTTTTTTAATAAAAAAATAATTAATTTCGAGCTGATCCGAAATTGAATCGAGCCGGCTCGAAATCGAATCAAGCCGGCTCGACTCGAAATTAATTTCGAGTTCGAGTCGATTCCGAGCCGATTTCGACTCAAAAATTTTGATAAAAAAGCCGAGCCCAAATCGCTCGAACTCGATATCATCCCTAATCTACATTACTTAAACAAACCTAATAAGATGCCACATGTCACGTTAGCAAAAAAATCAACAAAATAACAAAAAAAGGATGAAAATTCCACAATCAAGAGGAGTCTCATATTTGAAATTTGAAAAAACCGATCTTCTAACTCCCCATTCTATCCCGCACTATTTCCGCTCTTTAACTCCACACGCTGCCCTTCTCCTCATTTCCAATCCCGCTACCCTTATAACTCTCCACCTCCGCCAAACCCTAAGATTTCCTTCGCTCTCTCACGTCCCGTCACTCTCTACCGCCGAAGCAACCGCTGAAGACCGCATCCCCGACCGCCCTGGAAATCTTCCTGCGGCCCATCACCCTCCACCGCCGAGGCCACCGCTCGCCGAGGTACGCCCTAGAATCAGATTACATCTCTGATGTTGGATGGGACATCCCTCCTTTAAAAATGATGTCCGCATCGAGTTCATGCTTAACTCATTTCTACTTCTTCTTCTTAGGAGGCCGCCCCTGTGTTCTTCCGGCGACATCCGCCCTCTTCTTCTAGATGTTTCTGCGACAACCCTTCGACTTCTTCCCTCCAAATTTCTGCTTTTTCGCATCAGATAAATGTATTGGTTGGATTTTCTACTCCTTCTTTAAGCAATTCCTCTACTTCTTTTTGCATTTTCAGATTTTTTTTTAGGCCTCCCCGTTTGGATTTACTCTTGCTCCTGCTAATTATGTTGATTTACTTTTTCAATTATTGGGAATGACTTACTCTTGGTTGCATTCCTGTAACAACCTCATCCGTTCATATGATATATTCTAGAAGGACCGGCCGGGGCCCCACAGGATATATCACAAAACAGTCGGTGAAGGTACAGGATGATACCAGAGTCGCGCATCGCACTTAACACAAAGCATTCTAGCGGAAGCCTAGACTACAACTTGAACTCCTCATGAATGTCCAAACATAAAACTCCACATTTTATATCATATAGGAATGTCTTACAACAAGTCAAAAGAGTTGGCCTTATGGCCTTACATGGCTTTCACACAGTGGCCTAAACAATTGGCGCGCAGGCCGGCCACAAGAAAAGAAAACACACAAAAGTACACATTTAGCCTTCGAGGGCTAGCAGCAATCGCAGCAACACCAGCAGGAACATCAACCTCTATGCGTCCCGCTCAGCTCTCCAGCACCTGTACAAGGACAATCCACCCAACGGTGGCAAACAAAGGCAACGGTCAGCGTTCAGCTGACCAAATTATAACGACCCTACCCCTTCTCTCGGGGCAGCGGTATTCTTCCCTGCAGGCATATTAGAGCACAAGTATGACAAACTAGATCATCAAAATGTGCTTTCACGCACACAAGCCATCACAACCGTTCGCCACCCGGCCCAACGGTCCGTGCACTCAGGGCACATTCTTGGTGTTCTGGCAACCTCTTACCCACCACCGTATCAGGGTCAGCACCCAACGGTAACTCTCTTGAGCATTTCCTCCATGGCGTGCAGCCGGAGTTAGTCTTCCTACACCGGGATGGCCCGTAGTCCCCCATTGTGTCATGGCGCGCAGGCCGAAGACTCTTGCTATGCGCTCCAACAGACCGCACTTTTTGGTCTCACGTCGGACGGACATAGCGCAGGTCGGATCCTCCACCCCCCGTTGCTCAAATCGCCTTGCCTTCTCCGAGTACAGCGTACTCATGGCTATATCAAAGGCGCGGGTCGGTCTCACCAATCCTGTTCTTGGCATTCAAGCCTGGGTATTTCTCTATACCCATTTCCTCACAGCAATAGCGGGTCTTTCCTGGGCACACAAGTACTTCTTGTGACTCTCTCCACAGGTGGACACCGCACAAGCACAAATGTCAGGGGTCTTTCCTAGCTCTCATGCCAGTACTTCTTGTTACTCGCTTCACAGGTGGACACCCTACGACATCAAGCATCACAACGAGGGCCTTTCCTGGTCCCACCAGTACTTCCTGTGCCTCAATCACAGGTTGGACCCAAAACCATCACATGGCTATTTTCCTGGGCTACCACCCCAGTACTTCCTGCTACTCCTTTTCGCAGGCATAACCTGTAGACTCCTTACACTACACGTTTATCACGGAGTCTTCTCCGGTTCGTATGCAACATCACCAATCCAGACCAACCTGTCCAGATGGGATTCACACAGCATGCCTATTCCGTACTCCATTTCCGGATCTATATGCTAACAAAGGGGATTTCAAGCATCCACCCAAAGATTTCCAAAACCAGCCACCTCTTGGTGGGGGAAATCACAAAATATGCCAAAAAGGAAGCCTTCACATGACTAGGAAGAAAAGTCGTTACCCTTGACGACCGCTTCGGTGCCATGACCTCCAAGCTAGCTTGCAAGACTCGCAAGATTGATTCCTCCGCAACTCCGGCTTCGGATCTCTCGTCGGTAAACCGCAACACCACCAGCAGCAGCCCCCTTTCCTTCTTCCTCCTCCTTTCTCTCTCTCTCTCTTGAAGAAAGCTTAAGGCCAAGGAAAAACGAGAATCCTTCTCTGATTTCGGCCTTTAAGGAAAAAGAGGAAGACGCTTCAGCCCTTGGATCCAGACTGAAGGAATTGACGGCCACGATTCTGCCAAAATCACTGATTTTGACCCGACACGGCCTCTGACACGGCCGTGTGCCAGGCCGTGTGCCTCAAGCGGTGGTCAACCGACTTATCCAAACCAGTGACACGCCCATGGGACACGCCCGTGTCATGGGCCGTGTCACCAACACGCCTTCAGACACGCCCGTGTCTGTGGCCGTGTACCTGGGTAAAAAAATCTCAAATCATCCCGAGACTTCACACGGCCTGTGACACGCCGTGTCCGAGGCCGTGTGCCCAGACACGGCACAAAGACACGCCCTGTCGAAACCTTCGGCGGGCTGAGTTCGTCGCCTGATTTGACACGCCCTGTGACGCGCCCGTGTCACAGGCCGTGTTCAACACTCAACACTCACTTCTCGACACTCGACGATCGTCGAGACAAAATCTTTGAGCATACGACACGGCCTTGGACACGCCCGTGTCCTGGGCCGTGTGCCCCCCTATCGACGCATCGTCGAGAGAAAAATCGTCGAGACAAAGGCCGATCGTCGACACAACCTCGACACGCCCTGCGACACGCCCGTGTCGCAGGCCGTGTCAACTGACACGCCCTGGGACACGCCCGTGTCCCAGGCCGTGTCACCCAAAAATTCCTGTTTCTGAACTTTGGGCTGTTACAATTCCACTACAAGAATACTGGCTTTTAGTGACGGAAAATTTGTGAAAAAATATTTTTCGTCACTAAAAACACATCTTTAGTGACGAAGTAATTGTTTACTCACTGAAGACACATCTTCTGTGACGAAGTAAAAGTTTAATCAGTAAAAACTTATCTCTAGTGACGTGTTAAAATTTAGTCACTAAAGACACATCTTTAGTGACGAAGTGAAATGTTAGTCACTGAAGACACATTTTTTTGTGACAACAATTAAAAATTGATCACTAAAGAGAAAATTTTAGTGATAAAATAAATGTTTGTCACTTAAGACAAAACTTTAGTGACGAATTGTTAGTGAGAGAATATATTTGGTAACTAAAATCATTGTTGGAGTTGTGTAACACTTCTGGTCCTCTTGTTTCTCACACCGGGTTCGCCTATGTGAGCTTAGAGGAATCAAAGTGTGAATCCCTCCGACATATCTGGCAGATATCAGCCCGTTTTCGCACACACCAATAAATAAAGGTGATTGTTAATGCAACCCAGATTTGACTGTCCGCACCCCATTGTTAACTACAACCCAAAAATATGACTGTATCTCCTTATTGTAATATATATATATATATATATATATATATATATATATATATATATATATATATATATATATATATATATATATATATATATATAATATGAAGAAAACATACATATTTCTTGCTGCTTAATATATGCTGAGAACTGAGGTATAATCCTCACAAATTAAAATCAGTTCTTCAGTTACCTGAAATAGAGACTAAAGTAACGAAACTGATCGTGTTATATTAGCAAAATCGTGGCATCAAATGAATCAGACCCTGAATATAACTGCAATTGACGGTTTCACCGCCAGCGCTACTAATAATTTCCACGAAAAATTAATTAGGTCGCCCAACTCCTTGCCTCCGTCTTCCGGCGTTCCTCGCATCCATCTCCCACGCCGATTCAATCGCCTCCATCTTCCCGGTCGCTCCTCGCCTCCATCTTCCCCGTCGCTCCTCGCCTCCATCTCCCCCGTCGCTCCTCCCCCCATCTCCCCCGCCACTTTCATCGCTTCGATCTTCGGTCGGTCCTCGCCCCCATCTCCCCCGCCGCTGCCGCTCCTCTTCCACTGCTGCAACAGCATATCCACAACTTCGCACCTTGCCTACATCCGACGACCTGGATCCTACAGTTTTCCGACGATTTGGTAACCAAATATGCGAACTTTGTTTTTCTTCCTGCAACCATTCCTCTGTCAGTTTATAACTGTGAGAATGTTTTCTTGTTTTTCTTCCATCATTGTCAGGGGCATATACATTACTTGAAGCAGTTTGATTGATGCTATTGTTAAAACTCTAAGAATTACATCCAAAAATCTCATTAGGTATGTGACGTGTCTCTATCTAATTCTTTGATCTTTATGCGTCTTTGCCTCTTTCTTATTTGGAGAATTTCTTTTAAAGTGTCATTCATATCAATTTTGTCAAGCCTTCATAATAATATTGATGCATTTTCTCTTCATTGTAATGACAATCTCTTCCTCTGTGCACTCAACTACGACTTTGCTAGGGTCTGTATCTAGTTCCTACATGTGGAGTGATGTTGGTTATGTTCCAATTAAGGTCACACAAACTAATTAGACGACTATTTGCACGTGAAAATAATTTGACATTACTATCTTGCAACAAATAAATCGAGAAATGATACAACAAAATTAGCCACATTCAAGTAGAACAACAAACAAAGGAAACACTTGTTGTAGTACTAATGTAAGAGAACTAGAATACTAGATCAAGCTGTATGAATTTTATACATCGGTGGCCTCCAATACAAACGATTGTATTATATCGTAGGGTATTGTATTCGATGCCTTCAAATGGAGCCTTCTATCTCTATCTTCAATAAGTATTGCTCCTAATTTCTCTTTATAGAAAAATGAAATGCGGTGCAGAAATATATTTTTATTTCATTTATTAATCACAATACAAAAATATTTATTTTCACGTCAACTACAATGCTTAACATGAGTTAAACACATTTTACTAAGTAGTAAATTATGGTTTACCTTTGTAGTTGCGCATAATAACTGCGAGAAGTTTGTTCAAAAAGATAGAAAGAGAATGAAAATTTCTCTATCAAACATCCTAGTAGATGCATCTCTAGCCTTGATTTGTAGCAAAAAAGCGTTGACAGTAAAGAAGAAGTAAACATTATGGTGTCACCAACATACGACATAACATCCACGACAAATCAAGAATATTTTTTTCGTTAATCACGGTCTCTTCAAGGTTCTTGGCCTTCCAGTCAGTTTTAATAGATATTATAATCATGATCCTTGACATGTGAGCCTTAGTGATTAAGTTATGTAATTTCAGAATGCTGCTAAGTTTAGTTTTGTATCCTTAATCAAGTTTGGACCTTATTTTTGATATTTCACTGAACTCTTACATATTTCATGATGAAGGGATAATTTCACAAGGACCATTTATATGATAATTTCTCTTAGTTCATGTGAAGTCTCAAATATAACTTGCATACAAACCTTTAAGGCTTTAAAATTTTTTGTTTATTTAATTTGTCTTGGACCTCTAAACCAAATCAAGTAGCAGGAGCATGTTAAAGAATGTAAAATCTATTAAAAAATTCTTTGAACCGATGTCAACTAACCGTGACAAATTTAAATAATTTGACATAACTCTTTAACCCCAAAATCATATCATGGCACAAAATGCTCAAACGATTACTAGTAATAAAAAGTCATTCTCTTCACCTAATTCAGAACTCCAAATTGTAGTTCAAGTCATAATATTCTTTTAAATAACTTCTACTTAACTAGTTGGCAGAAAAATTCAATCTTTATGAAATAAAAAAGATTCGATGGAGAAGGATGTTAATAAATGGGAAGCAGGTGAAAGAAGACACCTAGATTCTAATAGATGCATAATTGTATAATGCATACCCATGGACCCTTCTACTAACTCCTTTATCAATCATAATCAAAATCTAATTACACTTAGAAAATTACATCACCCGACAAGACAAAAGAGAGAAGTCAGATGATGCTGGAAATCCTAAACCCCCAGTGTAATAATTTTTTATATTAATTTTCTTGAAGTTTA
Source organism: Platanthera guangdongensis (assembly GCA_039583875.1). Classification (NCBI taxonomy): domain Eukaryota; kingdom Viridiplantae; phylum Streptophyta; class Magnoliopsida; order Asparagales; family Orchidaceae; genus Platanthera; species Platanthera guangdongensis. The sequence goes on from CM077155.1 coordinate 3,820,986, forward strand.
TTTATGTTAATGCAATTTGTTTTTCTTTGTTTTTTTTTTGTATAGCGCAATGGATAAGAGTTGGATGGATCTTAGCGATCGAAGACAACCTACTTACATCAATGGAGTGAATTCATTTCTTGATTTTGCCTTTAATCATTCTGCTAGAGGAAACAATATTCGTTGCCCTTGTTATAAATGTGGAAATTGTAAATTTCACGCTAGAGAAATTGTCTTTGTGCATCTAATTTTGAATGGAATTATAAAGACATATAAATGGTGGTCATGTCATGGAGAAGATTATTACACTAGCCCAACTGGTGTGAGTGATGATGAAGAAGAGATTTTAGAGCATGATGATATGCATGATCTGCTACATGATGTTAATATTAGTTTTACTGACAATAATGAGATTAGACAAGAACAAGGTCATGATGACCCCAATGAAGCAGCTAAAATTTTTTATAATTTGTTAAATGATGCTGAACAAGAACTATATCCCGGTTGCAAAGAATTTTCAAAATTTCAATTTATGGTTACGTTACTTGCACTTAAATCCGATTATGGATGGTCTGATCGATCTTTTACTGAATTACTTAAAGTTTTAAAAAGAGCAATTCCTTGTAGTGAAAAAATACCAAGTAGTTTTTATGAAGCCAACAATTACGTACAAGAGCTTGGAATGGAGTCTAAGAAGATAGATGCTTGCTTGAATGATTGCATTCTCTATCATGGTGAGTTTGCAGATTTTGAAAGTTGCCCAACTTGTGGTATGTCCAGGTGGAAATCAAGCAACATAAATAATAATTTAGAAAGTAGCATGTTGTCAAGAAAGAGTAAAAATATACCAAACAAGATTCTTCGATACTTTCCTTTGATACCTAGACTTCAAAGATTGTATATGTGTTCTAGGACGGCCGAGGATATGAGATGGCATAAAGAAAAGCGTTGCGATGATGGAAATTTGCGACATCCAGCTGATGCCTTTGCTTGGAAGTCATTTGATGAGAAACACCTAGGATTTTCATCCGATGCACGAAATGTTAGGCTTGGCTTAGCAAGTGATGACTTTAATCCTTTTGGTCTTATGAGCACAAATTATAGTGTGTGGCCAATTATTTTAGTTCCATATAATATGGCACCATGGTTATGCATGAAAACGCCTAATTTTATAATATCTTTGATTATTCCCGGTCCAGGACAACCTGAGAATGATATAGATGTATATTTACAACCTTTGATTGATGAGTTAAAAATTTTATGGGAAGTTGGGGTATGCACTTATGATGCCTATAGTAAGTGCAACTTTAACATGCGCGCTGCTGTGTTGTGGACGATAAATGATTTTCCAGCTTATGCTAACCTCTCAGGTTGGAGCACGAAGGGTAAGCTTGCTTGTCCATGTTGTAATAAAGATACATGGCATTGTCGGTTGAAGAATAGTTCTAAGATGTGCTACATGGGAAACAGACGTTTTCTGGATTCAAATCATAGATGGCGAAAAGATAAAAAGTCTTTTGATGGAACAATTAAAACTCGACCCGCTCCAAAAGTCCCATCAGGGGATGACATATTAGGGCTGCTAAAAGAATGTGATAATGTGATTTTTGGAAAGCTGCAAAAGAAAAGAAGGCGGGATGAAACTTCTCTTCCGTACAACTGGAAGAAGTTAAGTAATTTTTTTCAATTAAAGTATTGGAGTACACTTGAGATACGCCATTGTTTAGATTACATGCATATTTTAAAAAATATTACCGATAATAATTTTTGACACTGTAAACATTTAGTGGCGGGCCTTTTGTGACCACTTTGTGACGAGATGAATTTGGTCACTAAATGTCTTTAGTGACCACAATTCAATATTTAGTGACGAATTACTTCGTCACTAAAAGTCAAATTTCTAGTAGTGTTCACAGTCAAAATTAAAATTAAAAACTGTATTGTTTGTTTGCTTTTTTTTTTTGGTTTCAGAGAAAGGTTGTCAGTTGAAAGTAGGTGATTCCAATCATCCTCTCCAACATATTTATTGCGTTCTTCATCCTAAGGTATTATTTTTCTGCAATTTTGTCATGTCTTCTTCATCATAACAAGTAAAAATCATGTGTTGTATTCTGCTTAGATTATTCTAGAATCCGACTCCGACGAGGGTTTCTGCGGGATTCTTCCCCTCATTTTCACGCATCCTCGCCCATCAGTCGCTCTCTCACGCCCAGAAAAATTGACCGGCCAATTTATCGCTCCCATTTCTTCAGAGTGTCCGACCGGTGATCTTTTTAACTTCATTGTTACTTACTTTCCTCGCTGATTCTTTACATCGATTTCTCCAATTTAAAGTTTTTTCCCGTATCTCTAACATTCCCCAATGTTTCTATTTACAGATTTCTCAAATTCATATATATGATTCTCTTTAATCAGGCTTTCACTCAACTCCTTGATTCTCTTACCCGATTAATCAACCGGTCATATTTCTATGAATTTTTACAAATATTTTTCATCAATTCATATCTCTTAGGCATTTAATCAAGCTTTCATTATTCTATTTACAGTTCTCTAATACTTTTCTTCATATATATGATTCCAAAGAATCTTTTATGATTTATACAGATTCCTTTGATATTGGTAGCATATCAGACTTTAATCAAGGAAATAAATGTAGATTTATATATGATCGTCAGTCTTCTTCGTTGCATTTTTTGTTACTTGAAATAGAATCCAGTGTCATGTCTATTCTTAAAAAACTCCCCCAAACAATTTTGAATGTTATTCGTTCAAAAAGTACTCTGCTACATACTGATTTTTCATTCACTGTATTAGTATACTAAAAAGATAAGTGATAAAGAGAATTCACTCATTATTGTTATGTTTTGGTAATAAAAAGAATCTTTTCAAATGCTGCCGAGTACAAGTGCGACAATAGGAACATCATGTCGCGGTGAGGAAATGCAATACAGATCTCGAAGACGTCCACTAACTATACAACAACGTGAGCAGAGAAATGCAAGACGTAGATTTCTACATACGCAAATGTCAAATCTACACACTAATAAAGTCCAACTCTCAACACATTCTTCCAATCATTTACCGCCAACTGCTACAACGAGAAGACTTATACAAGAGGCGCAACGAAATGCAAGAATGGTTCGATTTTTACACCTTCAACATAGGCGATGACGCACATCGAATATATCTATCGTGACTTGCCATCAACGTACACAAAACAACTTGGCCGTCCATCCTCCCTTGCAACCTGCGAATCGTAAATACCTCGCTTCTCCACATTTATTCCAACAACCACGGTATAAACAATCTTACTTTTTTCATATTTGTAGACTTCTCAAGCTCGATAGCCACTTCTGCGGATTCAAAAAGAATGCAACAACTGGCGATGCAGCGTTCCGCAAGAGCTGCACGAATGCTAAAGCTAAGAGAGCTGCGTGTACATCGCGACGGACATGACATTCAACCTCCGACACACAATCTTCAGATTGAACCCATTCGAGACTCACTGTTAAATGCCCAAAAAAATGCTCGGCGCGCAAGAATGGAAAAACCAACTGACATGAGACGTCAACGTCAAATACGACAAAACCAAATTGACCAGACAATTATTCCGGGTAATCTCATCTATTCTGAAGCAGTATTTCACCAACATGTTTATTCACCCGAACGAGCTATCTGATTTCTGCAGTCTTCGGAAGAATCACTACCTCCAACATTCAAACTCCAATACGCTTTAACTTTCCACCGACACATCAAAATGAGACGTCTACTTCTGAGCAATAACCACAACGACCACCACCAGAAGAAACTATACATATATCAACAACTACATCTCATAACTCAGCACGACAAAGTGACCAAAAAACTAGAGTCCAACAAATGTAGCTACCTCCACTAAATTACTGTATACATTGTAATGCAAAATTGTTTATGCGCGAAACAAGCAGTTTATGTTGTCGAGACGGGAAAATACACATTCCAGTAATACCAGCGCCAGAGAAACTCTACTCACTATTCACAGATCAGACTGCTCATGGACGACACTTTAGGCAAAATATACGTTCCTACAATCATTGTTTCTCATTTACCTCGATGGGAGTCAATCTGGACTCAGACATACCGGGGCCAAGCAGTGGAATTTACACTTTCAGACCACACGACGCTATATATCACCGGTTGGGAAGCCTACTACCGCCACAGGGAGCTCACCCGAGATTTCTGCAAATGTTCATCTATGACACAGAGCATGAGACAGAACATCGTATGGCTGAGAACGCTACACTACAAAGTGAATTGCTTGAAAAGATTAAGCACATACTCAACAAATACAATCCTTTCGTCCAAACACTGAGACAACTTGCGCAGAGACCTGATATTCTAAATTGCAGGTTACTTATACGTGAACGTCCGGCCGCATATCGTCAATACACTCTACCTACGACATCACAAGTCACTGCTGTACTGGTCGGTGCAGAAGACATACTAGGTTCAAAGGACAGAGACATAATTATGCAGACCACCGAAGGTCAATTACTCAATATCAAAGACTACTCTGAGTATTATGATCCTCTGCAGTATCCACTGTTATTGCCACATGGTACGTATGGGTGGTCATGCAATCTAAACACAACACAAGGAAGAAAGGTCTCCTGCTGTGACTACTACTCCTACTTATTACAGGTATTAGAATGTGTAAATACGGAGACTTTCAAGTATCTCTTATCTTCGAAAAAATTAATTCAATTTTATTGTGTTTTCTTTACATTAAGATACGTCAGCATTCACCATCGTTGCTTCTATTTGGTGGTCGTCTACTTCAGCAATATGTAGTAGATAACTACGCTAAAATCGAAACTCATAAGTTGAATTGGATTCGACACCACCAAAAAGACATTCGTGCAAAACTATACGAAGGGCTACAAGATTGCTTCAATGCGGGTGAAACAAGTGGAGGTTTGTCTTCAGATCTGTGGAATTGCTTTACTAACTTAAGTACATCAATAACTGAAAAAAAATATTCACTTCTCTTTCAGAAAATATTGGGCAAAAACCATCTTGCCCTCCACTTTCGTTGGGAGGAGCCCAAGAGATATGTATAAGCGATATCAAGATGCAATGTCTATTGTTCAACATTACAGAAGACCAGATTTATTTATAACAATGACCTGCAATCCATCTTGGGATGAAATCACCTTGGAGCTTCTACCTGGACAGGCTCCGCATGATCGTCTAGATTTGTTGAGAAGAATTTTCCGAGCAAAATGTGAGGAGCTTAAAGAAGATATTTTTCACAGAGACGTTCGAGGCATGGTTATTGCACATGTTCATGTAATTGAGTTCCAAAAGCGTGGTCTGCCACACTGTCACATGTTAGTTATTTTTGATATGGATGACAAATTAAACTCACCAGATGATTACGACACAATTGTTCGAGCGGAACTCCCAGACTAACAATCAGAGCCTGAGTTATACGTGGTTGTACTACGACATATGATCCATGGCCCTGGCGGGGCCTACAAAATAAATGCTCCATGCATGCGTGATTCCCGCTGCAAGAAGGGATATCCTAAACCATATGCTGCTACAACAGTGCAAGGTGTTGACTCTTATCATCAGTACAAACGTCGTAATGACAACAGATCAGTTAGAATAGACAGACATGAATTAGCCTGTGTTGATAACTGATGGGTGGTCCCATATAACTCATGGTTACTAATAAAATACAACTGCCATTTAAACGTTGAAGTATGTTGTAGCATCAAGAGTATCAAATACCTGTACAAATATGTTTACAAAGGCCCAGATCACATAGCGTTCGAGATTCGTTCAGCACCAAACTATGACGAGGTCAACAAGTATGTCGAAGGAATATGACTATGCGCACCTGAATCGCTATGGATAATATTTAAATTCTCAATGAATCAAATTTATCCATCCTTAGAAAGACTGCAAGTGCACTTACCAGACAAGCATCAGGTGTTACTTCACAATGATGAAAACATAACATCGATATTGGCCAATGACTGTAACTCTCGAACTATGATGACTGAATTCTTTCAAGTTTACATGAATGGCCAGGAAGAGCACAAGTACCTATACAAGGAATTCCTGAAGTATTATAGATGGTTAAACACAGAGCGAAAGTGGAAGAAAAAGTCAACCAATCAAAAGGTTGTGGGTAGGCTCTACGCTGTTTCACCAAATGAAGGGGAGTGGTTTTTTCCTTCGCCTTCTTCTAACACACGTACGAGGCCCGAAATCTTTCGACGATCTTTTAACTGTTAACGATGTCCACCACATCACTTTCAAACGGTCGGCAGAGGCTTACGACTTGCTTGAGCAAGATGATAGTATTTGTGAATGCTTAGCGGAGGCTAGACTATTCCGCACGCCTTCTGCTCTTAGAAGATTATTTGCAATTGTTCTTTTGTACTCTAATCCTATAGCAGTACAATCACTATGGGAAGAAAATTACATTAGCATGGCTGAAGACTTTCCATCGACAAGCAATCCAGATTACATAAAGAATAAAGTGCTATACAATATAGTAGGAATTCTCAACGAACACAAACGCACTTTACAAGAGTTTGACTTACCTAAAACCATGATGATTTCGAAGATTTACAAAATGCCTACATCATTCGACAACATGAATTAGCGATACTTACTCCGCTTGAAGATCTCCGCGCTATTGAGTCACTAAATAATGACCAATTAAACACATTCAACACGATAAGTGAGGCTATAACGAAAAAATGCAGTGCTACCTTCTTTGTTGACGGACCGGGGGGAACAAGAAAGACTTTTCTTTATCGGGCAATCCTTGCAAAATTTAGAAGCAACGATTGCATTATTTTGGCAACAGCCTCATCCGGGATTGCTGCGACTTTACTACCTGGTGGCCGGACTGCTCATTCAAAATTTAAAATTCCGATACAACTGGATGCTTCAACAATGTGTAAATTTGGAAAGCAATCTGATTTGCGTAAGCTTATACATCGGGCGTCTGCAATAATATGGGACGAGGCACCTATGACTAATAGACGTGCCTTCGAAACGGTTGATCGTACATTTTAGGACATGTTTGACATTCATACACCATTCAGTGGGAAGGTCGTAATACTAGGAGGCGACTTCTGACAATTAACTCCAGTTATCATAAATGGAGCAAAATCTGAAATTATAAATTCGAGCATTATTCAGTCACATCTGTGGGATAACGTTCGTGTGCTACGCTTATCAAGCAATATGAGGTCAGCCAGTGATATTTATTTCAACAACTTTGTTCTTCGAGTTGGTGAAGACACAGAACCGACACTGGACGATGACATGATCAAAATTCCAGATTCTATGATTATTCCGTGGGATGAAGAGAATTCAGTTTCTACTTTGGTAAAGTTTGTTTCAAGGACTTGTGGAGCAATTTTGATAATGTGGAGTACATGAAATGTCGGGCTATTATAACCCCTTTGAATGATGATGTACATAAGCTGAACGATATGACCCTTGCTTTTTTCCCCGGAGTAGAACACACATATCATTTGACTCTGTGCTTGATGACACTATAAATTTATACTTACCTGAGTTCGTGAACTCTCTGTCTCTTGGAAGTCTGTCGCCTCACAAGCTTACATTGAAAGTAGGATCACCAATAATGTTGTTGAGGAATATTAATCCAAATATAGGGCATTGCAATGGTACGAGACTACTTTGTCGCCGCTTTGGAAGAAACATCATTGAAGCAGGAATTCTAACAGGACAACACAACGGTCAAAGAGTCTTCTTACCCCGCATACCTTTACATACTTCTGAGGATGTAACATGCCATTTGTGCTAACTCGAAAACAGTTTACTGTTCGTCTTTGCTTCACTCTTATCATAAACAAATTCCAATGACAAACAATTGAAAATATAAGAATTTACTTTTCAGAAAATGTCTTTAGTCATGGACAGTTATATGCGGCTTTCTCGCGTGGGGTTTTCGAGCAAAAAACTAAAATCTTGGTTAGAAGGGGGACAATACATGGTCGTGAGGGTGTTTACACTAAAAATGTGGTGTACAGAGAAATCTGCGCAAAACTAAACTACCAACCACAACCATAGTAAGTATAACATTTTCATATGCACAATCGTCTTGCCCCCTCAAAATCTAAATGCTTGAATTACATGCAGGTCCACATCGATCGTTGCAAAGAACAAACGTAACAACTTATTTCTGATCTATATCGATCGTTGTAACTTTGAGACCATCAAATTGGAGTTGCAACAGATACTTATAATTTTGTCTTTTTGATACATCACTCTTGGGTGCGAACGGGCAAAGCCCGTGACACATGAGACAATAGAGCCAATGAATAAATCATAAATTTTTGCGGAGCGGAGCTCAGTTGGAGGCGGCCAAAGGACTCACAAAAACATCGTATACAAACCGACAAACCCTACTTGAGTGCGAACGGGCGAAGCCCGTAAGCACCCAAGGCAGAGAGCATTGCGCAGGACACTCCGAGACCATTGAAAAGCGTCCAATAAATTTCGCCCGGGCCCACTCACAATAAATATGTTAACCTTGCCCAGCTGAGAAATCCGCGAGAGGTCCTCGCTAATACAAAAAACATCCACGCGAGGTCGTGGAAGGAACCAGACCCAAGAATTTTCCGTTATTACCTCTGGTTAGACTCCGGCAGCTCTCCGGCCATCGTCGGCAATGGAACGGAGCATCCTTGACTCCATCGGCACGGAGATCGTCGGCGTGATGTCACCCGTCTCCATATGTATGCTCCTCGTTGTCGTCCTCGTCTCCGGCCTCTCCCCGCCATCATCCTCCATCGATTCCTCTTCTTCTTCCCCAGCCACCGCCGCAACCCTCGTCTACCTCGAATCCCCCTCCGATCCACCCGCCGAGAAACTCGTCGGAGCCCTACTCAACGCTGCCGTTTTTGTCGCTCTCGTAACTGCTGTTACCTTCCTCCTTGTCCTTCTATACTACTACAACTTCACCGGGTTTCTCAAGGCGTACATGCGCTTCTCCGCCTTCTTCGTGCTAGCTTCCATGGGCGGCTCGATCCTTATCTCCTTCCTCCGCCGCTTCTCCCTCCCCCTCGATGCCCCATCGGCGCTCTTACTGATATTCAACTTTTCCGTCATCGGCTTCCTCTCCGTCTTCTCAAACGCCGTCCCCATTCTCGTGCGCCAATCTTACATGGTCGCCCTCGCCATCATCGTCGCCGCTTGGTTCACCAAGCTCCCAGAGTGGACAACCTGGATCCTTCTCGTTGCTCTCGCTATCTACGACCTAGCCGCCGTGCTCTGCCCACGCGGCCCGCTTCGCATTCTCCTCAATCTCGCATCCTCTCGCGACGAGGAACTCCCCGCTCTCATCTATGAATCTCGCCCGACTATCTCCAACCACTCGGAGCCCTCTGTAGAGCTACAACCCCAAGCCCCCACCCGCTCCAACCCTAACCCTAACCCTAACCCTAACCCTAACCCCAACTCCGACCCTCGACAGACTTTAAGTTCCCGACAAAGTTTCTCAAGCTCCACCGAAGCAGACGAATCTATCATTGAAATCCAGAATCATGCAGAGACATATCCCTTGGTATCCTCTGAAAGAGGAAGAGATCAGCCAGAAAGTAGCTGGAGTGATCTCAGCTCGTCATTAGGGTTTAGTGAGCAAGACAATGAGCTTGAAAGTACAAGAGGGATTAGACTTGGTCTCGGGGATTTTATCTTCTACAGTGTGTTGGTTGGTAGAGCTGCCATGTATGATTTGATGACGGTGTATGCTTGCTTCATTGCCATTCTATCAGGGCTTGGATTTACTTTGATACTGCTCTCTATTTATCGGCATGCATTGCCTGCACTGCCAATTTCCATAACATTGGGAGTTGTCTTCTATTTCTTAACTCGGCTGGTACTGGAGCCTTTTGTTGTCGGGGCATCTATGAGCCTGGTGATGTTCTGATTGATGGTATCCAAAAAGATAGTTAAAGGTGACAACACTATTAGAATCTGATTCTTCATATAGTTTCTTCAATCCATTTCCTTCTGGATTTTTTCTTATTTTTTACTTGCATATTTTACTGAGATATGATTGAATTTGCTTATAGAACTTCTAGATGCTTAGGCACCTTGGATAGGAATATGGGAGACATTTTGAACTTGTGGCACCTTTGCAGAGTGGATGAACAGATTTCTCTTGCATGCATATTGATAAATTTTGTGTTTTTCGGTATGCAATCATTATAGAGTATAGTCAGATGATTATTAAACTATTTACCATCCTCTTCTTCTTATTACTGGTGCTATGTCATGGATTCGCACAACCATTCAGCTCTAGGGATTGATGCATAAATTTAGTAGTGTGATAAGGTTTGAAAGTGAATTGATAGGTGCACATTTTCGGACACTGAGTTAGTATGAACTATGACTTAGAATTCGTCTATATTGCTTCTTGAACGTCCTTTATATTGTTGAAAATTGGTTTTGTTCACAGGTATATCATACTAGATTTAGTCCTTCAATCATACTACTTAACAAGTGGTATCATAGTGGAGATTAATGTTGCAGGCGTCGTATATCGGGGACATGTCAGTTTGGGTTTTGCATAATGAATTATATGTCGGGGGCTTATGATTGATATTTCAAATATCTTATTTCAATATTCATTTATGATATTTTAAATATCGGATTTTAATATTTAATTGTATATATAATTATATTTTTAGTAATGTATATATTGATAATATTTATTTAATTTCTAAATCTACCAAACTAATATATACTTTTATGTTAGTATACTATAGAAGTAAGCCACTATAACGACAAAGTTAAACACATACAAATTTAAAACTAACACGGGTAAATATAACAACGTTCTTAAAAAATATTTTACAAATAGAACAATAAATCATAAATATGTTGTCATGCATAAGGGATTATGGATTTAAATATTAGATCAATAACAAGCATGACTACAAGGTACAACAACATGAACAAGCATAACCACACCATATGTTGCAAAATGTTGTTGGATTATTATGGGGGTATCATAAATCATCATCTATTACTGAACATAAATTTAAAATTATAACTCTCAAGTTACAATTAATCAATCATCACTCATAAATATAGAGGGGCCAAGGACAAAGCAACAATATTGGTAGAAGTGTAGAAATTTAGCTAGCTTCAATATTCAATAAACAATAGCAATATGTTGACACTTGCCACATAATTGTCATCATAACATAAAGAGAACAACAATGAGAATTGCCAAACAACCATAATAGTAAAAAAATCAACTAAAGAGATAAGAGAATCAAACACTAGAAAAAGAGAATGTAAATTCGGCAATATTGTTAACACAACCTACAGAATAAAGCAGGCAACAGGTTTTGAGAACATAATAAAACAAGGTCCGTCGGTTGGACATGCCGTTTGTCCGTTAATATATATATATATAACGGCTGGTGCAAACAATTTTGTTCAAATTATAAATTTAGAAAAAAATAATCATAATAAATATTTGCATATATATTATTATTTCTATCATTATATTTGGTATAAATAAAAACCAACAATAAAGTAAAGAGATAAATGCAAGTGTTGTTGTTGTTTTATAAATATAAATATAAAAAATAATTGAAATCTTTAATATATATAGTACATGTATATAAGTAATAAAAATAATTAAGATATTTATATTAATAAAAATGAATAATAGTTTTTTAATTAAAATGTTAGATGTATTTTACTAATAAATTGAATAGATATATTATATTATAATATAGTTCTGCGTGAAGTGGATGAGGCGATAATATTAATAGGTTGCGGGTTCGAGCAAATTTAAATTAGGTACCGGGCTTGACAAAGGTAACCGCCTTCGGTTCCCGGGTTTCGGTCGGTCGACCGGCCGGTTCCCCGGTTTTCGGGCGGTTCAGGTGTAATCCGTTCTTCAACCGGACCGGATAGGTGCCCGTCGGCGGTCTGACCGGTCCCGAGTGGTCGGTTTTTAAACAATACACTAAGAAACACAAATTATAAATTCACGAATAAAGTAAAGACTATAGCAATCAATAAAACCAACTAGAAATTAAGAGAATAAACAATAGCATAAGTAGTACAATGGGAGAACGCAGAGAGAGGAGCAACACTACAATAGTCAATGTGCAAATTAACAAAAAATTGCAGAACAATCATTAACATAACAGTAACATGATTACTAGACTAAAGAGAAGTGAAGAATATAAGTATAGACCAATATATGTCATAGAAGCGAAGAACAAAAGTGCAAAACACGTAGCATAATAGTAGATGGATTAGAAGACGCAACAAAAAAAAAGAAACTTACGCTCGTCGCCATCATGAACACATAACCAACAAAAGAGCAAGAAATGAGAAACCATGACCATGATGGAAAGTAAAACAGAGATGAGTTCAATAACAACTTGCATCTCACAACTCAGGCCTCGTTTGGCGCGGTGGCTGGGCGGATCGGATTTCATCCGTGGCGCGGGACCGCAACCGCGGATGAAATCCGCGCATTTTTTGCATAAAATTAGCTGTGGGGAGGATCCCCACCGCCCAGCTGCGGCCCCGCCAAACGTGCGGAACCCGCGTCCTGGCGGTGTTGTTCGTGCGACCGGCGCGAATCCGCCCCACCAGACTGGTCCTTAGTTAACTGAAAAAAAAGATAAATCGAGTTTGGAATGCATGGGAGGTCAATGCCCTAAAAAATCCCAGCGGCTCTAAGTCTCTATGCCGTAAATCGAAGGATCAAAGATTTAATGACATGGAATGGAGACCACAGTCTAAGAATCCTAAATTTTCGCAGAAGAAGTCGTCACAAAGGAGAAGAAGAGAGACCGAGATCGTCGTCTCTCTCAGAGACGGAAGAGAACATAGAGGGAGGAGAAAAACGAGCATCATGTGTCGGGATTGGTATATTTAGCTTTTTATTATTTATAATAGACAAGAGATATTGAAATAGTGAAAGATATTTCAATATCTCATATCGACTGATATATCAGAAAAACCCTGACATATCAACTGATATACTTTAAAATGATTTTTTGTAAAATAAATCAGCGTCGTATCATTTCCTCCCTAAAATCTTTTTGTTGTCGACATGTCGGTTGATGTTGACAACATTGGTTGGGATAGAGTGGTTAATTTTGTTTATCGATTTATAAGTCTTTGGTGCGGATGCAACCCAGGGTTGCTTCTGTACTCTTATCTTTTATTCTGTCGCAATTGTGTAGCACATGTCTCTATTGCGCTTGTTTTTATTATCCATGCATGTTGTTGCGTTTGTTGTTTTGTTCTATCGCGCACGTTTGTGTCGCGCATGTTCGTCAGGCTTATTGGTATGACCAACCAATAAGATCCTGAATAAAAAGGCCACTCAAATTAGTAGTAGTGTTGATTTAGGCAAGTTAGTGAGGTGTCATAATAATTAAGCTATTATTATATTCACAAAATGTATAATTCTGAAATTATATTTGTAATTGCTTATAATTTCAGAATTCTTTATATGAGGAGTTACCTCAAATAGGCTCAATAAGGGCATTTGAGAGTTAGCTTAAAATTTTAGAGTCACCATTAAACCTATTTATTAAATTCCCTAGCCTATTCATATTCTAGGTTTTTTAAAGCCACCGACCCACTCCCTCTTTTGAAACTCCTGTCCATGGCAATTAATACTTTATTATAAAACAATAGGCCCTTACCTTGACCCGACAACTTGAGAAAAATTGGAAGAATGGAGTAAATCTTTTGTTGTTTTCGTAACTTCCAGCTAACACCGCCTGTTACCTCCTCCAAATGCCCGACACCATCTTCCCACCCTTCGCCAGCCAGTGTCATCGCCGCCGGACTCCTCCCAAGGCTCCGACGACCCATCCTCCGTTGTCTAACGCTCGGGGACACGAGCATGCCATCGATCCTTGCTACCCAGCCCGTTGACTCACACTTCCCGGGCCGCTGTTTTCTCGAGCGGCTTCGAAGGAGTTTCTTGAGGTCCGTCCACCTTTGGTGTGCCTTCCTCCAGCAGCCTCTGACTGTGCTGAGCTCCCAAGCGTTAGACCCCGAAGGGAGCCTCCCAGGGAGGACTCATGAGGGTGATTGGGCATCTCCACTGCTCGGGTCCACATACTCATGAGGTTCATAGTATGTAGTCAGATCTTCAACATTGAACACAAGGTGAATTCCCATACTGGCCGGTATGTTAAGTCGGTAGGCGTTGGTCCCAATACGACTAATAATGGAGTACAGACCCATTCGCCTCGCACTTAACTTCTTGGCAGTCCCTAAAGGGAGCCTCTCAGGGCGGACTCGCACCATTACCTTCTCGCCTACATTAAATATTTGCTCTCGCCTTCGCTTATCTGCATGGGCTTTGTAATTTTCATTGCTTTGTGATTATTCGTCGACGGACCAGCTCATGCAAATCATGCAAATGCGGTGCAAATAACTCCGCAGACTCGCTAGGGCGGGACACTAAAGGGCTCGGGACAAGGTCTATAGGTTTTCTAGGGTCATATCCTGATACTACATGAAATGGACTCAACCCGGTGGACCTATTGACTGAGCTACTCCTGACACTGTTATGAAATTGTTATTTCCTGCTATAGCATGTAGGCAGTTGGGACCTAGATTTACCGATAGCAGAGTTGGGACCTAGAAACAGAAGGGTGCCCCAGGCGACAGTGTCAGGAGTACAAAAGATGGGCAGTGCTGGAATGAAGAGCCGGAGGAGACGTAGCCTGGCCGGAGTTGAGCACATAGAGTCCATTTACCATGCTACCAGAGCCAATCACCTTCCCCGTCGTTAGGTCCTGAAAAACACAAGAAGACGAAAGAAATGTCACAGAGCAGTGCATGAAGTTAGTTAGATGACTAATGAAAAGAAAATTGCGCGTAAAATTAGGAACATGGAGGACATAAGATAAGGCGTGGGAGGAGCAGGAGATGTAATCCTTGCCGGGAATGGAGGAAAGAGAACCATCGACAATGCTCACCTTATCACGACCAGAAAGAGGAGTATAGGATATAAAACTTGTAAAGGACCCAGTCATATGATCTGTGATCCCAGAGTCAATAATCCACTGGGTAGAAGGATGAGAAGCAGCAGAGTGAGCACCTGGGAGACCCATGTGAGCATAGGAGGAAGAGGCAGAAGGTTCTGTAGAAAGTCTGTGCATCATGCGTTGATGAGCCAACATTTCATCCGCTGTAAACTGAAGGTCACCAGGAGGGGCAGAGCCATCAGAACTGGAATAACCAGGAGGGACCTCAGCAGAAGCATCAGTAAGATGAGTAGAACGTGGAGCAGCATTACGACCAGAGGAGCGCCCAGAACCACGACCTCCACGAGGCGGAGCACCCCCTCTGAGGTTAGGAAACTCATGAAGCCGGAAGCAGGTATCCCGAGTGTGACGGTTCTTGCCACAATAATCACATAACAGATGATCCTTATCAGAGCCCTTCAACCTGGAGTCCCAAGATGGATGAGTACCAAGAAGAGAGGGGGCAGTAGTCACCGAAGCTGGCCCCTCAGGCATCGGGTCTGGAAGAAGAGTCAGACATCGATCGTATTCCTGCTGCACAATATTGTATACCTCAGGAAGGGATGGTATCTGCGGTCGGCCCAAAATCTGAACACTGATCTGATCGAAGTCACGATGCAGTCTATGAAGAAACTCAAATATACGATTGCGGTCATCCCGGGCCCGAACCATTGCCTCATCAATCTCACAAAGGTGAGAGGATCAAAGTGATCATATTCCTAATACAGCTGCGTGAACTCCAAGTAGTATGCAGACGACGGATGGTCACCCTGCCGAAGTAACGAGATCTTCCGGCGCAACTGAAAAATCTGAGCAGCATTGCCGCGACGAGAGTAGGTAGACTCAGCGCGGCGCCAAATATCGGCAGCGTTGTCGAGGAATAGGTACTTCCGGGCAGTGGACTCCTGCATCGAGTTAGTAAGCCAAGCAACCCCAGCGGCCATTCAGAGCCGGGCTCCTTCATTTTGCCAGTGACATAGCCAAAGCAACTCCGGCTTTTGAGCGCCAAAGTGATAGAGCGAGAACACGAGAGATAATTGGAGTCGTCAAGACGTATTCTAGTGATTTGGGGTGTATTATGATCATTGGTGCTACGGAAGAGGACCTCTGGGGTGGAGGCACCGGAAGAGGGAGCAACCCCAGAAGAGGGAGCAGGAGATTCAACATCTCCATACATGATGGCTCAGGAATAGAAATCCAGAGACAACACAAGATTAGGACATCAAAAAACCGGAGGGGAAAAACGAAGAGATCCACCACATTTAGAACACCCAAAGCAAAACACGGCGCCAGATAAAAAAAAGCTCTCACTGGTTAAGCATACTGGCGCCGAATGGTGGGCAGGAGGGTTGGAGACCTGGCATGGCTTAAGCATACCTAGCGCTAGATGGTGGGCAGGAGGGTTGGAGACCCGACTGGAAGAAAGAAGAAGAAGCAGGATAATCGAGCGCGCACGAAGGCGAGCGGGAAGAAGAAGAAGCGGGATCGAGCGCGCACTAAGGCGAGCGAGATCGAGCGGGAGGCGGAGAGCGAAAGGCGAGTAGGATCAGATCGAGCGCGCACGAAGGCGAGCGAGATCGAGCGGGAGGCGAAGAGCGGAAGGCGAGCGGGATCAGATCGAGCGCACACAGACGAGCGGGATCGAGCGGGCTAGGCGGGGCGGAGAGCGGAAGGCGAGCGGGATCCGGCGAACGCACAGCAGGCGGAGGCTAGGGCACGCGGAACACCGTGGCCTCTGATACCATGTTGAATCGGGTAAAAATGTTGGATTAGTTCTTGTAGAAAGAGCTCAAAATCTTGTATATACTTCTTGTATATTAAAATATAAGGAGAGAATACAAATATATAGGAGAGAAAAGGAGATGAAAAGTCCTATACAAGATGCGAGACTAATGAGAGAAGAGGAAACGAATCAAATACATGAGCCCAATAATAGGCCTTTTTACATGAGCTTTTCTAACACTCCCGCGCAAGCTGCAGCGTACAAATCGTATGCGCCAAGCTTGGACAAGCACTGATAGAAGAGAGTACTAGTAAGTGCCTTTGTGAGGATGTCCACAACTTGTTCCGTCCCCAGAACATGCTTCAGGTCGAGTTTCTTCATTTGAACCTTTTCCCGTACGAAGTGACAGTCGACTTCAATGTGTTTGGTTCTCTCGTGGAATACTGGGTTCTTGGCAATATGTATGGCAGCCTGACTGTCACAGAGGAGGAGAGCTGGAGAAGGGAGCTTTACACCCAGATCAGTAAGAAGACCTTCAAGCCAAGTTAGTTCAGAAACCATCGATGCCATTGCCCGGTATTCCACCTCGGCGGATGATCGAGCAACGACTGCTTGTTTCTTGCTTCGTCAAGTAATCAAATGTCCTCCAAGATATGTGCAGAAACCACTGGTTGACCGTTGATCATCAAGGGAGGCAGCATAATCGACATCGGAATATGCCACCAACGTTGGAGCTGAAGATGAGGTTTTGTAAACCAGACCTTGACCAAGAGCTGTTTTAAGGTATCTGAGAATGCGTTCAACAATCTGAAAATGAGATCTTCGAGGGGTATGCATGTATCGACTGACAATACCAACAACGAATGAAATATCTGGTCTGGTTACCGTGAGATAGATCAACTTCCCAACGAGACGACGATAGTATTCTGGGTTCTGGAGTAGGAGATAAGAGTCAGATGCCTGTGCGCATAACTTGTGATTTGCATCCATTGATGTGTCAACTGGCTTACAGCCTAAGTAACCAGTATCTCGAAGGAGGTCGAGGCAATACTTCCGCTGAGAGAGAACGAGACCGTCTGGCAACCTCAAGGCCCAAGAAGTACCAAAGGGGCCCTAGATCTTTTGTTTGGAAAACTGTACTCATGTGTAGTTTGACCTCTTGTATACCTTTCGAGTCGTCTCCCGTAATTATGATATCGTCCACATAAACTAACAGAAGAACAGTTCCCGTTGTTCGATGACGAGTGAATAGCGAGAAGTCGACCGAGCTGTGAGTAAAATCAACCTCTCGAAGAGCCTTACTGAATTTGTCAATCGTTCCGTCAGCAACATGTTTGATAACATAAACCCATTTACACCCAACCGGTGTGTGACCCGAAGGAAGGGGTACAAGAGTCCATGTCTGATTGGCCTAGAGAGCAACCATTTCCTCTTTCATGGCGGCCCGCCATCCAGGATGTTGTAGCGCCTCATGCACAAAGTTAGGAACCAAAATCGAAGAAAGAGAAGTAACAAATGTGTGGAGGTGAGGAGAGAGGCGACACAAAGATACATAGTTTGCCAGAGGATGAGCAGTGGAGGCAGGTACCTGATTAGCATGGCGCGGAGTAGCCGAGATTGAGGCCGACTGCAGAGGGGCAACGGAGTCGGACGGGCGACGAGAGTAGACACGGATGACAGGTGGCCTGGAGGGGGCAGGAGTCGGTGCTGGTGGTCCCAGTGGTAGAGGGGTAGTAATGAGAATAACAGGCCGTGGGAGGAGTGGTGGTAGAGGTGCTGGTGTGGAAGGAGTGAGTAAAAGAGCAGAGAAGAACAGTTGATCTTCCCGGAAGGTAACATCAGCAGAAACAGAAAGCTTGCAGGTAGCAGAAGAGTAACATACATAGCCTTTTTGTGGACGGGAATAACCAACAAAGAGATGTTTAGTGGCCCAGGGGCCCAACTTGTCCGTGGATGGCCCCAGGTGGTGGACATAGCAGGTGGAGCCAAAAACCCGAGGCAGGAGAGGGAAAGCTGGAGTAGAGGGAAAGAGGAGGCTAAACATAGTAACATAGTGGAGGACAGAGGAAGGGAGCCGGTTGATCAAGAAGCACGCAGTAGAGACCACAAAGTGCCAATAACTTTTGGGGACATTCATTTGAAGCATGAGAGACCAGACAACATCAAGCAAGTACCAGTTCTTCCGTTCGGCAATGCCGTTTTGCTGCGGTGTGTAAGCACATGATGTTTGATGAAAAATCCCGAATTCAAAGCACAAGGCCGCAAAGTCATGGCTAGTATATTCCCGAGCATTATCGGTGCGTAAGGTTTTGATGGTAGTGTTGAATTGTGCACGCGTTTTAAGGATAAAGGCCCGAAAGACACGAGGAAGCTCGGTACGATCACGTAATAAGTAAAGCCACGTTGTTCGAGAATTGTCATCAATAAACATAAGGAAATAACGATAACAAAAAATACTAGTAACTTTATAAGGACCACAAATGTCTGAATGCACTAAATAAAAAGGAGCAATGCTTCAGGTACAATGTGCAAGAAAAGAAGAACACGACTGTTTGCCGAAGATACAAGACTCGCACTGAAAAGGATGAAGAAAAACATCTGGAAGAGCCCGCTGGAGTACCGAGAGAGGAGCGTGGCCAAGACGTCAATGCCACTCACTGGAGGAGACAGAAGATAGGATGGTCGTCGAGAAGGTAGAGCCCGCCCTGCAGTGTTTCCCTACCAATGGTAGTCCGCGTCCGCTGATCCTGTATGAGAAAAGAAGAGGGGGTGAAATGACAGAGCAATTTAGATCATTTGTAATGCGACCAACAAAAAGTAAATTGAACGGAGAGCTCAAAACATGAAAAACCGAGTGAAGGGAGAGAGGGGTTGATGACAAGATCAGCTGCGCCGGAGACGTGGACCGTTGCCCTATTTGCCACAGTGATAGACTTGGGATGAGGAGAATCTGTGTACTTGGGTGTCTGTTGCGAGGTAATATGATGAGTGACACCCGAGTCCAGAATCCATCGCGGTCTAGTGGATAAACAAGCAGCACCTGCGTTGGAGACGGTGACGATGGAGGCAGAGGGCAGGGTGAGCAGCCCTTGTAGTTGCTGAAGCTGGAGACGAACAGCCTCAAGGTCAGAAGGAGTGACAGACGAGGAGGATAACCAATCTTCTTGTAGCAGGTCGCCGCATAATGACCGTCCTTGCCGCAGTAGGAACAAGTCGGCCGACCCGACCACCGCGCCCGCGGCCCCGAGAACCCGAACGACCACCACGAACGGAAGTAGGGGTGGGCAGTGTACAACCTCGTATTCTCCCCTATGTAGTTTTAAGCTTTTTGGGCATATGGGCACTCTCGGTGGCCAATTTTGGCTATAGCTTGGAAATATACTAGTAGGGGGAGGAAAAATCTGCTTCCCCCCAGTGACCCTCTTTTGAGGGGCGGGTATGACCCGGCCGGGGGCTCGCCCCTGCCCCTTCCTGCCTGGCAGGGGCGAGACCGGCCGGGGGCCGGGGTCTCGCCCCTGCCCATTCCTGCCTGGCGGCCTGGCGGGGCGAGACAGGCAGGGGGCCGCGGTCTCGCCCCTTGCCCCCTCCTGCTTGACGGCCTGGCGGGGCGAGACCGGCCGGGCGCCGGGATCTCGCCCCTGCCCCCTCCTGCTTGGCGGCCTGGCGGGGCGAGACCGGCCGGGGGCCGGGGTCTCTCCCCTGTCCCCCTCCTGCTTGGCGGCCTGGCGGGGCGAGACCGGCCGGGGGTCGGGGTCTCGCCCCTGCCCCTTCCTGCCTGGCGGCCTGGCGGGGCGAGACCGGCCGGGGGCCGGGGTCTCGCCCCTGCCCCTTCCTGCCTGGCGGCCTGGCGGGGCGAGACCGGCCGGGGGCCGGGGTCTCACCCCTCCCCCTTCCTACCTGGCGGCCTGGCGGGGCGAGACCGGCCAGGGGCCGGGGTCTCGCCCCTGCCCCTTCTTGCCTGGCGGCCTGGCAGGGCGAGACCGGCCAGAGGCCGGGGTCTCGCCCTTTCCCCCCTGCTTTTACCGTCTTGCCCTCGGGGTGGTTTTTACCCCTTTACCCCCCGATGTGGCCGTTTCCTATTGGCCCAAGGCATATTTGTCGTAAGGGCATTTCGGGCATTTTGGCCCATGAGATTTGGAAAACTATAAATAGACCCTTAGGGGTGCCTTGGAGAGGATGACCTCATCACTTCTTCATTCTCTCTTCTTCCTTCAAGACACCCTAGCTCAAACATTGGCTAGGGAGGGGAAGTGCTCAGGTAGCCTTCCGGGTGTGAGGTGGGACCTCCGCGCTAGAGTCGAGGGTCTGCTTCTAGCTTCTTGATCTTTGGTCCGTGACGTTCCTCCGTGTGTAGTAGGTGTGAGGTCACCCCTTTCTAGGGACCCCGAACTCCACAGAGGCCATTTTTGGCTTCAACACTTTGGTGCGGTGAGCGTGGAGAGTGACCAGCACAAAAGATCTCGGGAGAGTGTCATGACTGGAGGTTAGGGAGGTAGTGATGATCTCGGCGAGCTCCCCAGCTCAGGACCCTTTGTGGGGAGGCAAGAGTTTATGACCTCCATCCAAGGCATCATGGAGATGCTGCGAAGCATTGCTCCTCAGGGTGACAGCTCTACCCCAACCCCCCAGGAGCTAGCTCCCCTCCCTCACGATGAGTCGACTCCCAGGGGTCTAGGCGAGATGACCCCAGCGGGGGGAGAAGGAAGTGCACCAGGAAGAAGACCAGGGAAGGAGAGGATGGGAGATGGGGTCGAGCGAGACCTCACCGGCCGAGAGCTGTTCGCCAGCCCGGCGAGTGCCAACCTCCCAGGCGAGCAGGTCGCGCGAGTATAAGTGGCGAGACCACCCCTTAGGGGGTCACCCTTCAGCGAGCTGATCATCTCAGCTCCCGTTCCCGATGGGTTCAGAGAGCCAGACATGGCTTACTATACCGGGAAGGATGACCCCGTCCAGCACCTGCAATGGTTCGAGGATGCCGTTTCCATCAGGCCGATGACGGACGCCTTCAAGTGTCGCCCCTTTGCGATCACGTTGAAGGAAAAGGCAAGGGACTGACTCCATCAACTCCCTCCGAGGTCGATCTATGGGTTCGAGGACTTGAGCCGAAACTTTCAGCTTCACTTCTCCACCTCCAAGAAGCGGAAGAGAAGTCCCGAGTCCATCTTCCTGATAAGGCAGGGGGCCGAGGAGTCGCTTGCCCGTTACGTAGACAAGTTCCAAGAGGAGATCCTGGAGGTCCAGGAGATGCCAGGGTATGCTCTCCAGATGGTCTTCACCTTTGGGCTGAAGGAGGGCTTCTTCAAGATGAGCTTGACCCGGAAGGCCCCCTTTCATTCGAGGAGCTGATGGAAAGGGCGTCAGAGGAGATAGCCATGGAGGCGGCCAACCCAGCATTTGTCAAGAAGTTGACAAAACTAACAGAGATGGAGGCGAAGGAGCAAGGTGGCTCGAGACCTCAGGAAGGAAGAAGGAGAGAGGAGCAGAGAGCTCAGGAGTGTCCGGAACCAGGTTGGAGGCAGCAGAGAGGACCCGTTCATGGCCCGGGAAGAGGTTACGCCCAAGATGGGGGAAACTTCCATGGGGGCCAAGGGAGGTTCAACTTCCAGAGGCAAGCCCCTAGGCAGCTCCTACCCCCACCACAGCAAGCAATGGAGATTGGTCGAAGGGAGAGGAGGAACCGCCAGGGAAGGAGAAGGGTCAGGGTAGAGTTGTCGTATTGTGACTTCCACCAGGTGGAGGGGCACGCCACAGCTACCTGCCCCGAGTTCCTGGAGGTGAGGGGGGCGAGAGGCCCTGCCCAGCCACAGCCACCAGTGCGGGTTGAAGAGGTTCTGCCCAGAGAAGGGGGAGACGATGTGTGTGAGGACCGGGTCGATGTCGGACCCCGAGGCAGTATAACGGTGATCCACGGTGGAGTGGGGGTTGAGGCCACTCGGAAGGCAAGCCTCCATGTCATGTACCGAAGGAGCGTCGCCTCAACCTCCCAGACACCTCCCCAAGAGGAGAAGATCACCTTCTCGGTGAAGGACCTGCCGGATCATGATGATCCGTTTTGCGATGCGCTGGTCATCCAGACGGCCATCGAGGGCTACACCGTCTCCCGAATATTGGTTGACAACGGGAGCTCCGTCAACGTCGTTTTCAAGAAGGCGTTTGACGAGATGAAGGTAGAGACAAGGAGGGTGTTGGCCTCGGACGGACCCCAGTTTGAATTTTCAGGGGAGAGGAAGGAAGTGGAAGGTGGAGTCGGACTCCAAGTAAAGTTGGGAGGGGCTTCAAGGAACTGCCGATTCGCCATTGTTGACTCTCCAAGCAGCTACAACGCCATCTTCGGAAGGCCCCTCATCAACGTCTTCCGTTGCGTGCCATCTTACTTCCACCAATGCCTCAAGTTCAGCTCCGGAGGGATCCAGGTGAGAGTCAAGAGAGACTCCAGGATGGCAAGACAGTGCTACGTCACGGCAGTCAACACCATCTCTTGGTTGACCAAGACAGAGGAGATGGAGAAGGTCATGGAGAGCTAGAGAAAGACAGAAGTGTCCGAGGAGAAGGAAGCGGAAGACGACCATCATGCCCAGGCCCCCTGAGGGTGCCTCGCCTTGCGGTAGTTTTCCCTTTTCTTGTCTTGTAACAAGTGCTACCCCTGACCAGCTGAGTCTAGGGACCATGTAACTCATATTTTTCCCCGTTTGAGGATGTAGTATTTGGTAAGGTTTGATTGAGATGCCTAGTCCTTTTGCTCCGAGACGGTCCCGCTGCCCAGGCTCTCACTAGCTGGGCAGGGTCGGTGGTACCTCTCGTGGATGCCTAGAGGTCTCACCTCGAGATGGATTCCGTTGCCAGACTCTCACCTAGCTGGCAGGGCAGGTTGATCTCTCGGAGGGTGGAGTAGGTCTCATCTCGAGATGAATTCCGCTGTCAGGCTCTCACCTAGCTGGCAGGGCAGGTTGATCTCTCGGAGGGTGGGGTAGGACTCACCTCGAGATGGATTCCGCTGCCAGGCTCTCACCTAGCTGGCAGGGCAGGTTGATCTCTCGGAGGGTGGGGTAGGTCTCACCTCGAGATGGATTCCGCTTCCAGGCTCTCACCTAGCTGGCAGAGCAGGTTGATCTCTCGGAGGGTGGGGTAGGACTCACCTCGAGATGGATTCCGCTGCCAGGCTCTCATCTAGCTGACAGAGCAGGTTGATCTCTCGGAGGGTGGGTAGGTCTCACCTCGAGATGGATTCCGCTGTCAGGCTCTCACTTAGCTGGCAGAGCAGGTTGATCTCTCGGAGGGTGGGTAGGTCTCACCTCGAGATGGATTCCGCTGCCAGGCTCTCACCTAGCTGGCAGGACAGGTTGATCTCTCGGAGGGTGGGGTAGGTCTCACCTCGAGATTGATTCCGCCGCCAGGCTCTCACTAGCTGACAGAGCTGGTTGATGTCTCGTGGAAGCCAAGTCCTTTCCCCGGAGGAGGTCTCGCCACCCAGGCTCCCATAGCTGACATGACAGGTTGACCCCTCCGGGGGGTGAAGTGTTTTTTACCCGGAGGGGGTCTCGTCACCCAGGCTCCCATCAGCTGGCATGACAGGTTGATTCCCCGGGGTGCCGCGCAAGAAAATTACACTCAGCGAATACGTTGGGTTGGACGTTTCTTTCCGAGCTTGTGCCAACCTGGAAAAGAGCGGTGATTGTGTACAATCCCGTATTCGCCCCTATGTAGTTTTAAGCTTTTTGGGCATATGAGCACTCTCGGTGGCCAATTTTGGTTCTGGCTTGGAAATATACTAGTAGGGGGAGGAAAAATCTGCTTCCCCTCAGTGGCCCTCTTTTGAGGGGCGGGCGTGACCCGGCCGGGGGCCGGGGTCTCGCCCCTGCCCCTTCCTGCCTGGCGGGGCGAGACCGGCCGGGGGCCGGGGTCTCGCCCCTGCCCCCTCTTGCTTGGCGGCCTGGCGGGGCGAGACCGGCCGGGGGCCGGGGGCTCGCCCCTGCCCCCTCCTGCCTGGCGGCCTGGAGGGGCGAGACCGGCCGGGGGCCGGGGTCTCGCCCCTGCCCCTTCCTGCCTGGCGGCCTGGCGGGGCGAGACCGGCCGGGGGCCGGGGTCTCGCCCCTGCCCCTTCCTGCCTGGCGGCCTGGCGGGGCGAGACCGGCCGGGGGCCGGGGTCTCGCCCCTGCCCCTTCCTGCGTGGCGGCCTGGCGGGGCGAGACCGGCCGGGGGCCGGGGTCGCCCCTGCCCCTTCTTGCCCGGTGGCCTGGCAGGGCGAGACCGGCCGGGGGCCGGGGTCTCGCCCTTTCCTCCCTGCTTTTACCGTCTTGCCCTCGGGGTGATTTTTACCCCTTTACCCCTCGATGTGGCCGTTTTCTATTGACCCAAGACATATTTGTCGTAAGGGCATTTCAGGCTTTTTGGCCCATGAGATTTGGAAAACTATAAATAGACCCTTAGGGGTGCCTTGGAGAGGATGACATCATCACTTATTCATTCTCTCTTCTTCCTTCAAGGCACCCTAGCTCAAGCATTGGCTAGGGAGGGGAAGTGCTCAGGTAGCCTTCCGGGTGTGAGGTGGGACCTCCGCGCTAGAGCCGAGGGTCTGCTTCTAGCTTCTTGATCTTTGGTCCGTGACGTTACTCCGGGTGTAGTAGGTGTGAGGTCACCCCTTTCTAGTGACCCCAAACTCAACAAAGGCCATTTTTGGCTTCAACAGGCAGTAAGGGAGAGGGGGTGTGCTGAAGAAGGACCGAGGGCGGAGGCGCATGAGTATCAGGAGGCGGTGAAACCCGGAGGAGCATAAAGCGGACATCAGATAAGGAATGTATAATGTAGGAAGCCAGAATCTGAGTGCGAATATTCTGAAGGTGATGCGGGAGACGAGCCATCATGATGAAAATACAAACGACCTCTTTCGGAGCACGCTGAGTAGCATGGTCAGTGGTAGACGGTTGATGCGAATCCATGCCTCAACGAGAGTCTTTGCACGAGCGATAAAAGAGATCGTGTCCGAGGCTCCCCCCCCCCCCCCCCCCCCCCCCCCCCCGTGTCGGGAGCCATAAGATCAGTGAGGATGTCATAGAGATGTTGAAGGCTGTCTTTACCCTAGTACAGGGAGTGCAATGCATCCCACATAGCTTTGGCCGTTTCGTGATACATGGCCATCTGATACGGTTCGCCATCGAGGGAATTCAGGTGCCAGGTCTGAACACGGCCATCATTGCGAAACCATTCGTCGGTTGAAGGAGAAGGAGGAGCTTGAGTGAGTTGATGCAAGAGGCCCTTGGCCTGAAGAACCCTGCGAACAGAGTGAACCTAAGGGAGAAAATTCTTCTTACCGAAGAGGGAGATAGTTGTAATCCGCAGCTCATCACGGATTTCAGGAACAGGTGCCGGGCGGTCTGTAGAGGGGCTGGCCGCAGTGGAGTCGCTGGAAGTCATGGCGGGGAGAGGAAGCAGAACCAGCAGAATGCAGAAGCGGACTGACACAGGTGCCGCGGGGAAGGGAGCGAGCAAGGACCCCGAGGGGCAGGTCGCAGCGGTTAGGGCAAGAGGCAAGGAGGAGCAGGCTGCAGCGAACCGGGGAAGTCCGCAGCGAGTAGAGAGGCAGTCCGCAGCGAACCAGTGTAGTCGGCAGCGAGTAGAGAGGGCAGTCCACAACTGCAGGAAGGGAGCTCGCCGATTGGGGAGAGGCAGCAGACTGGAGCAGTCAGCGAACAGGGAGACCGCATCGGAAATGAGCAGTCTGCAGCGAGATAGACCAAGAGATCACGAGCGAGAAGAGAGAGCGCGGTCTGGGAAGGGGTAGAAGCTCGCAAGGAGAGAAGGGAAAGCCCGCAGGGACTGGAGGACAGCCCGCGCAGCGTGCTGGAGCATGTAGAAAGAGCTCAAAATCTTGTATATACTTCTTGTGTATTAAAATACAAGGAGAGAATACAAATATATAAGAGAGAAAAGATGGAAAGTCCTATACAAGATGTGAGACTAATGAGAGAAGAGGAAAAGAATCAAATACATGAGTCCAATAATAGGCCTTTCTAACAGTTCTATTACAAGAAGCCCACCTCTCTATATAGAGGTGAATACAATCATAGGAACAAAGTTAAAAACATAAAGGATAATCTAACATGGATAAATTGGTTTCAGAAGGAAGATCATGCCAGTGTGGATAAGCTAGTTATGGATGTAAAATATTTATGAGGGGGATCACAGTTTATGGGCGGACTGACCCTTGTCAAAACTTGTCTGAGTGTGCACTCAAAGGAGTAGTTAGGATTCTTGTGGGGGTGATCTGAGTCCGTAGTCGTGTTCTAAGCGACGACAAGAATTTTTAATGTATTGTGTATTTTTATGTATTCTATTATACACATTTCATAGATATTTTGTATCGGCCAATCGTAGCCATTCGTAGTGGGATTCTTTCTTATAAATGGGATTTTAGGGTCTGTTTTCAGATAATGCAGAATTTGGACAGATTTCAAGTTTCCGTGAGCTCTTCATGGTACAAAAGCCGTGGAATCTAGGTGCCGAGGGCTAGAATTTCATTTTCCCCATTAACCGACCCATTATCCACTTCCCCAACCTTCAATAGCCACCCAAGACCCCACCTACAATTTTACAGTACATTAATACTGATACTGCCTACTTATCCCACCCTGACCGCAAAGGCGTAAACAACACTTTTCCATCAATTCCATTTTGTTAACTGTCTATAACTGTCGACCATAAACAGTTTCCTTCATCTGGGTAGCATGTGGATGAAGGAAATTGGAAACTCACGGTATGCCAGTGATCATACAACCTATGATACCTTGGATTTCAATCTCTTGACTCTCCTAGCATCCCCTACTTAGATGAGCATCAACTCTTGTTTCCCCTCTCCGGCACAGAGTTCTACCAACTTCAGCCCTTGTTCCTACCCAGCCAACCACCTCCACTTCAGGCCCCATGACCCTACTGCCACCCTACCATCACTGCAGCCCTACGCCCACACACCTTATCCCGGTTGCAAGAAAACAATATTGGAACCTTAAATCAGTGCAAGAATACATGATTTCCGCTGCCTTGATTCAGAATCAGCAAACATACACTTTCCATGGATTCCGATTATTTGTGTAAGTTCAAATTTGAAGTCTTTATTGCCTTATGTTGATTACTTGTTGAAAACATACAATTTGGGTCTTAATTTGTAAACATTTTCTTAATTTTAGTCGTACTTGAGAGATCAGATCAAGTCCTCCTGCGCGAATACATGTACATGGGTCCCGCCTTGCGGCAAACCCCTCCAGGTGCATATGATGGTTCCCCATCAATAAGCCTTATCGTAATTTTTTGGATTAATCCAATGTAATCATTTCTAACTCTACTATTCTTAAATTTTCTACTCATCCTTCTTAGGATTCTATATTTGTGACAATTTCTCTATCAATAATAATTTTGTTTTTAAATATTCAAATTCATATTGTATCAATACTCATCATCATATTCTGGAATATGCTTTGATTCATACTATGGTCAATTTAATGGTTATTTTATATAATATTCTTTAAAGTCTTCAAGATATTCTCTTATCACAAAGTAATCATGTGACAATTTTGAAAATAACTCATTAATTAGTTCTTAAAAATATAAACCATAACTACCGTATGTTACAATAAAAACTATTGCTCCACTTTAAATTTTGATTGGTTTCATATTTTATTTTTCTAATAAGACACAATGGATATATTTAGCACAAATTTGAAAAATTTCATAAATTTCAATACCATCTTTCTGAGGATAATGATCTACTTTTCTTTTTTCATTGTTTGAGCTTCCATAAACAAAATGTCTCTCCCATCTTGATCTATCAAATGGAATTTACAATTTTGTAGTCTAAGTTGGTCATAATATACACAAGTAAATAAGAGCTTTGGGATAAGATCATGCCATTATGGATTGTTGAACCGGGTAAAAATGTTGGATTAGTTCTATTACAAGAAGACCATCTCTATATATAATCATAGGAACAAAGTTAAAAACATAAAGGATAATCTAACACTCCCCCTCAAGTTGGGCATGTGATGTTAACCATGCCCAACTTGTCCAAAATATTGTTAAATACGTTCCCACTCAATACTTTGGTGAGAATGTCAGCTAGCTGCCAGTTGGAGTGCACAAAAGGTGTGCACATGATTCCTCTCTCAATGTTCTCCTTGATAAAGTGTCGATCATTTTTGTCATGGCGTCGCCTAGGCGTCTAGGCGTCCTGGCGCCCAATTGTTAAAAAGGTGATGAACGCCTTTTTAAAAAAAAATGATAATACACTGCGGCTTATATATAAACCACAGTATATTCACTGCCGCAATCAGGGAATAGACAACGGTTTATATATAAACCGCAGTCTATGCTTTCCCAAATAAACTGCGGTTATATATAAACCGCAGTCTATTCCCTGACTGCGGCGCAGTGAATACACTGCGGTTTATATATAAACCGCAATTTCTTTTGGCTAGAATAGATTGCGGTTTATATATAAACCGCAGTATATTCTAAGTTTCTAACATAGAATAAACTGCGGTTGTATATATAACAACCGCAGTCTATTCTACCGTGAACCATACAATAGATTGCGGTTGGTATAGAAACCACATTCTATACTATCTATTTTAAATTGTGAACCGTAAAAATCTCGTTTTACCTCAACTTTTTGGTTCTTACAGACGCTTCTTTTTCCGTAAAACCCTAAAGACGATTTTGTTCAAGTTTCCGCTCTCCTTGAGTCCTTGCTTTTCTTTGTTTTTAATGATTAATGATTAGTGAATAGTGATTACATAACTGTTGTGTTTTAGTTAATTTTTAATTGATATTGTCTATTATTTTCAAATTTATTTTGATAATATTGATGGTCAACGCAAAACATTACTGAAAATCTTGGGTGAAATTTAGAGAACTTGGAAATCTAAACTCTTTATCACGTATGTAAAAGATGTTGATTTGGAGCATCGATACAATGTTCCTGTCAAGTATATATTTATTACTGCCGAAGACTGGAGAGTTTTTGTCGACCATCGCACCACTATATAATATATGATATGTGTTCTTAATTTCATATTAAATTCAATGTTTTATATCATTCTTTATCTTTATAACTTATAAGCAATATAAGTATTAACAAATATTTATTTGTATATGAGAAAAGTAAAGTTAATACAGCGAGAGCAAAAACACAAAAGTTCTTTCATACTACTTCCAGAATGAGTTATTCTGGATTAGAAAAAAAAATGGTATTATTTCTTTATATCTCTATCGTATTTTTTATTGTATATATTAGTTTTCTAAATAATTAAAATGATACTTTACTTTTATTTTATTGTCAAGATTGAACAAGGGGCAGCTGCAACAATTTCACGTGCAGAGTTATGGAAAGCCGATCATAAAAAAAGAGCGGTGAATACATTAATACAGATGCAGCTGAGTTGACATTTAAAATTGTAAGTTTAAATGTTTCATTTATTCATTTATAAATTATCAATACTTCAATAGTAATATTGTTTGTGAAATATAAATGTATAATTTCTTATCTGTAATGAAGAAATTAATTTATATTACTTATTTTAAGGATGAGTGTTGAAACCAAAAATGGCCTCTGTGGAGTTCGGGGTCCCTAAAAAGGGGTGACCTCACATCTACTACACTCAAGAGAACGTCATGGACCAAAGGATCAAGAAGCTAGGAACAGACCCTCGACTCTAGCGCGAAGGTCCCACCTCACACCCGGAAGGCTACCTGAGCACTTCCCCTCCCTAGCCAATGCTCGAGCTAGGGTGTCTTGGAGGAGCTCTCTCTACTCTACCAAGAAGAAGCTAAGGGAGGAGGAACCAAGAAAAAGTCTCTCTCCAAAGGCACCAAAGGGGGTCTATTTATAGTTTTCCAAATCCCATGGACCAAAATGACCGAAATACCCTTACGCCCAATAAGCCTTGGGCCAATAGAAAACAGCCACGCCGGGGGTAAAAAGGTAATCCCCCCCCCCCCCCCCCCCCCCCCCGAGGGTAAGATGGTAAAAGCATGGACCATAGAGGTCTAGGGGGCGGAGGGCGAACCCTCCACGGACTAGCCTCCTGGGGCGAGAAGGCTGGCCGCCCGGTCTCGCCCCGCAGGCTCGCCGCCTGGGGCGAGAGGGCTGGCCGCCCAGTCTCGCCCCGCGGGCTCGCCGCCTGGGGCGAGAGGGCTGGCCTCCCGGTCTCGCCCCGCGGGCTCGCCGCCTGGGGCGAGAGGGCTGGCCTCCCGGTCTCGCCCCGCGGGCTCGCCGCCTGGGGCGAGAGGGCTGGCCGCCCGGTCTCGCCCCGCGGGCTCGCCGCCTGGGGCGAGAGGGCTGGCCGCCCGGTCTCGCCCCGCGGGCTCGCCGCCTGGGGCGAGAGGGCTGGCCGCCCGGTCTCGCCCCGCGGGCTCGCCGCCTGGGGCGAGAGGGCTGGCCGCCCGGTCTCGCCCCGCGGGCTCGCCGCCTGGGGCGAGAGGGCTGGCCGCCCGGTCTCGCCCCTGCCCAAGGCCAGGGTGTCGGGGGCGAGATCCTGGTCTCCAGCCAGTCCCGCCATCCCACCTCGCACCTAGCACGCCAGGGGGGTGCCGACCATCTTGCCGCACCCGCCCCTCTAAAGGGCCCGGGGGAAGATGTTGATTCTTCCTCCCACTACTAGTATGTTTCGAAGCCAGAGCCAAAATTGGCCACCAAGAGTGTAAAATTTCCAAAAAGCTTAAAAACGCGCTTGTCTTGTTCGGGGCCCAATCTTCGCGAATACGAGGTTGTACACAATCCCCGCTCTTTTCGAGGTTGACACAAGCTCGGAAAGAAACATCCAACCCAACGTATTCGCGGAGTGTAACTTTCCTGCGGGGTCAACCTGTCAAGCCAGCTAATGAGAGCCTGAGTGGCGAGACCTCCTCTGGGTGAAAACACTTAGCCTACCCGAAGGGTCAACCTGTCAAGCCATCTAATGGGAGCCTGGGTGACGAGACGGCCTCGGGGTGAAAACACTTGGCCTCCCCGAGGGGTTAACCTGTCAAGTCAGCTTATGGGAGCCTGGGTGACGAGACGACCTCGGGGTGAAAACACTTAGCCTTCCCGAGGGGTCAACCTGTCAAGCCAGCTAATGGGAGCCTGGGTGACGAGACGGCTTCAGAGTGAAAACACTTAGCCTCCCCGAGGGGTCAACCTGTCAAGCCAGCTAATGGGAGCCTGGGTGACGAGACGGCCTCGGGGTGAAAACACTTAGTCTCCACGAGAGGTACCACCGGCCCTGAGAGCCTGACAGCGGAATCCCTCTCGAGGTGAGACCTACCTACCCACCCTCCGAGAGATCAACCTGCCCTGCCAGCTAGTGGGAGCCTGACCGCGGAATCATCATCAGAGCAAAGGACTTGGACTACCACGAGAGATCAACCTGCCCTGCCAGCTAGTGGGAGCCTGACCGCGGAATCATCATCGGAGCAAAGAGACTTGAGCTATCACGAGAGATCAACCTGCCCTGCCAGCTAGTGGGAGCCTGACCGCGGAATCATCATCAGAGCAAAAGACTTGGGCTACCACGAGAGATCAACCTGCTCTGCCAGCTAGTGGGAGCCTGGCCGCGGAATCATCATCGGAGCAAAGGACTTGGGCTACCACGAGAGATCAACCTGCCCTGCTAGCTAGTGGGAGCCTGACCGCGGAATCATCATCGGAGCAAGGGACTAGGGCTACCACGAGAGATCAACCTGCCCTGCCAGCTAGTGGGAACCTGACCGCGGAATCATCATCGGAGCAAAGGACTTGGGCTACCACGAGAGATCAACCTGCCCTGCCAGCTAGTGGGAGCCTGACCGCGGAATCATCATCGGAGCAAAGGAATTTGAGCTACCACGAGAGATCAACCTGCCCTGCCAACTAGTGGGAGCCTGACAGCGGAATCATCATCGGAGCAAAGGACTTGGGCTACCACGAGAGATCAACCTGCCCTGCCAGCTAGTGGGAACCTGACCGCGGAATCATCATCGAAGCAAAGGACTTGACATCTCAATCAAACCTTACCAAATCCTACATCCTCAAACGGGTAAAATAGATGAGTTACATGATCCCCCCGACTTAGTTGGTCGGGGGTTGGACTCATTACAACATAATATACATACAGGACTCTGCCGGGGCGAGGCTTCCTCAGGGGGTCTGGGCCCGGTGGTCGTCATCCGCTTCCTTCTCGCCTGACACTTCCATCCTGCTCAGGCTTTCCATGATCCTTTCCATCTCCTCCGCCCTGGCCAACCAAGTGATGGTGTTGACGGCCGTGACGTAGCACTGCCTTGCCATCCTGGAGTCCCCCTTGATTCTGACCTGGATCCCTCCCGAGCTGAACTTGAGGCATTGGTGGAAGGAAGATGGCACGCAACGGAATACGCTGATGAGGGGTCTTCCGAAGATGGCGTTGTAGCTGCTTGGAGCGTCAACAATGACGAACCGACAGTTCCTTGAGACTCCCACCAATTTTACTTGGAGCCCCACTCCTCCCTCGACCTCCTTCCTCTCCCCTGAGAATCTGAACAGGGGTCCGTCCGAGGCCAACACCCTACTTGGCTCCACCTTCATCTCGTCAAACGCCTTCTTGAAAACGACGTTGACGGAGCTTCCGTTGTCAACCAAGATCCGGGAGACGGTGTAGCCTTCGATGGCCGTCTGGATGACCAGCGCATCGCAGAACGGATCCTCATGATCCGGCAGGTCCTTCACCGAGAAGGTGATCTTTTCCTCTGGGGGCGGGGTCTGGGAGGTTGAGGCGACGCTCCTTCGGTACATGACATAGAGGCTTGCCTTCCGAGTGGCCTCAACCCCCACTCCACCGTGGATCACTCCTATACCACCTCGGGTTCCCACGTCGACCCGGTCCTCGCATATATCATCACCCCCTTCTCCGGGTAGAACCTCTTCTACCCGCACCGGCGGCTGCGGCTGGGCAGGGCCTCTCGCCCCCCTCACCTCCAAGAACTCGGGGCAGGTAGCCGTGACGTGCCCCTCCACCTGATGGAAGTCACAGTACAACAATGCTCTTTCTCCCCTCTTTCGGCGGGCTGGGCGTTCTCTCTTGTTACCTCTTCCCCCTCCTATCGCCAAGGCTTGCTGCGGCGGGGGCAAGAGCTGCCTTGGCGCTTGCCTCTGGAAGTTATACCTCCCTTGCCCCCCATGAAAGTTCCCCCCGCCCTGGATGAGAGCTCTTCCTGGACCCTGGGCAGGTCCTCCCTGCGGCCTCCAACCTGGTTCCGGACCCTCCTGTCCCTGGAACCCCTGAGCTCTCTGCTCCTCTCTCCTTCCTTCCTGATGTCTCGAGCCTTCTGGCTCCTTCGGCTCCTTCGACTCCGTCTCTGTTAGCTTTGCCAATTTCTTGACAAATGCCGGGTTGGCCGCCTCCATAGCTATCTCCTCAGCCGCCCTTTCCATCAGCTCCTCAAAGGAAAGAGGGGCCTTTCGAGTCAGGCTCATCTTGAAGAAGCCCTCCTTCAGCCCAACGGTGAAGGCCATCTGGAGAGCATACCCCGACATCTCCTGCACCTCCAGGATCTCTTCTTGGAACCTGTCAATGTAACGGACCAACGACTCCTCGGCCCCCTGCCTTATCAGGAAGATGGACTCAGGACTCCTCTTCCTCTTCTTGGAGGTGGAGAAGCGGAGCTGGAAGCTCCGGCTCAAGTCCTCGAACCCATAGATCGACCCTGGAGGGAGTTGATGAAACCAGTCCCTTGCCTTCTCCTTCAACGTGATAGCAAAGAGGCGACACTTGAAGGCATCTGTCATCGGCCTGATGGAGACCGCATCCTCGAACCACTGCAGGTGCTGGACGGGATCATCCTTCCCGGTGTAGTAAGCCATGTCAGGCTCTCTGAACCCCTCGGGAACGGGAGCTGAGATGATCAGCTCGCTGAAGGGTGACCCCCTAAGGGGTGGTCTCGCCACCTCCACTCGCGCGACCTGCTCGCCTGGGAGGTTGGCACTCGCTGGGCTGGAGAACAGCTCCCGGCCGGTGAGGTCTCGCTCGACCCCATCTCCCATTCTTTTCTTCCCTGGCCTTCTTCCTGGTGCACTTCCTTCTCCCCCCGCTAGGGTCATCTCGCCTAGACCCCTGAGAGTCGACACGTCGATAGGGGGGGGGGGAGCTAGCTCCTGGGGGGTCGGGGTGGAGCTGCCACCCTGAGGAGCAATGCTTCGCAGCATCTCCATGATGCCGTGGATGGAGGCCATGAACTCTTGCCTCCCCACAAAGGGTCCTGGGCTGAGGAGCTCGCCGAGATCCTCACTACCTCCCTGACCTCCAGTCATGACACTCCCGAGATCTTCTGTGCTGGTCACTCTCCACGCTCACCATATCAAAGTGTTGTAGCCAAAAATGGCCTCTGTGGAGTTCGGGGTCCCTAGAAAGGGGTGACCTCACACCTACTACACTCAAGAGAACGTCACGGACTAAAGGATCAAGAAGCTAAGAACAGACCCTCGGCTCTAGCGCGGAGGTCCCATCTCACACCCGGAAGGCTACCTGAGCACTTCCCCTCCCTAGCCAATGCTCGAGCTAGGGTGCCTTGGAGGAGCTTTCTCTACTCTACCAAGAAGAAGCTAAGGGAGGAGGAAACATGAAAAAGTCTCTCTCCAAAGGCACCCAAGGGGGTCTATTTATAGTTTTCCAAATCCCATGAACCAAAATGACCGAAATACCCTTACGCCCAATAAGCCTTGGGCCAATAGAAAACAGCCACGCCGGGGGGTAAAGAGGTAATCCACCCCCCCTCCCCCCGAGGGTAAGATGGTAAAAGCATGGACCATAGAGGTCTAGGGGGCGGAGGGCGAACCCTCCACGGACTAGCCTCCTGGGGCGAGAAGGCTGGCCGCCCGGTCTCGCCCATCCGGCTCGCCGCCTGGGGCGAGAGGGCTGGCCGCCCAGTCTCGCCCCGCGGGCTCGCCGCCTGGGGCGAGAGGGCTGGCCGCCCAGTCTCGCCCCGCGGGCTCGACGCCTGGGGCGAGAGGGCTGGCCACCCGGTCTCGCCCCGCGGGCTCGCCGCCTGGGGCGAGAGGGATGGCCACCCAGTCTCGCCCCGCCGGCTCGCCGCCTGGGGCGAGAGGGCTGGCCGCCCGGTCTCGCCCCGCGGGCTCACCGCCTGGGGCGAGAGGGCTGGCCGCCCGGTCTCGCCCCGCGGGCTCGCAGCCTGGGGCGAGAGGGCTGGCCATCCGGTCTCGCCCCGCGGGCTCGCCGCCTGGGGCGAGAGGGCTGGCCGCCCGGTCTCGCCCCTGCCCAAGGCCAGGGTGTCGGGGGCGTGATCCTGGTCTCCAGCCAGTCCCGCCATCCCACCTCGCACCTAGCACACCAGGGAGGTGCCGACCATCTTGCCGCACCCGCCCCTCTAAAGGGCCCGGGGGAAGATGTTGATTTTTCTTCCCCCTACTAGTATGTTTCCAAGACAGAGCCAAAATTGACCACCAAGAGTGCAAAATCTCCAAAAAGCTTAAAAACGCGCTTGCCTTGTTTGGGGCCCACTCTTCGCGAATACGGGGTTGTACAATGAGTTATCAAGACAAGAGTCCCAGACTCAGCGTGCTGAAACAGTGTCACAGGGAAGAGATGACATCCTTGCTTCTGTTTTAGGCCAAGAACATCCAGGTAGAGTTAGAGATGGTGAAAAGTTTTCCACCATTACAAGTTTTTTCAAAAATGATAGACGGAGCCGGAGGACATCAGTAGCTCACATTGAAGATGTCGAAGCTATAGTTCAAGAAAGATCGAGTCAGCAATAACAATTATACAGCCAACAACAACAAGAACAACAACAATTATAGACCCAAAAACAACAAGAGCAACAACAACTATGGTGCCAACAACAACAAGAGAAACAACAAGCATATGAAGCCGAGATAAGTAGTATAAATAATCAAATGGAAGAACTTATGCGCATGTTTAGTGCTGGAGCTAGAACTGGAACTTCACAGGTTTATCAGATATCATTAGATATTATGTTTATATATTTAATTATTTATACTTTTATGAAATGTTATGCTCTCTTTTTGTTGCGCATGTAATAAATAATATTTTTGTTTTTTTTGTTTCTCAGCTGGAGCATGAAACCAGGTCATTTGAACCTGAAACATCACATGAGCTTTTACCTTCTCCGGTATTATAATATTATTTTTTACTTTTATGTAATCAAGAATTCAATAATCAATATTGATGTTCAAAATACTAATTCTTCTATTTTCATTTTCCACAGACTATGAAGACTACAAATGACTTTATTGTTATGTTTCCCGGTTTCATAACTCGGAAGGTGAATGAAAATGAAGCAATAACTCTTGTCTTAGATTCAACAATATTTGAGAGTGTTGAATCAACAAGTATATACTTTGAAGTATCAGAGTTGCACGATTTTCTAGATTTGAAAAAAATTGAAGTTAACATCATATTCACATGCATTGGGTGAGTACTGACTACTGACTACGACATATCAATTATTACAAATGACGTCATTGTTAAAATTTTTTATTAGTATATAAATTGATTTTGAATTTACATGTTTTATTGCATGTATATAGATTCTCAATTGAAAAAATTTACATATTATAGAGTTGTATATTTTCATAATCCAGTAACCATTTGTTATTTTGATGATCCCTATGCCAATGCTAATTCAAAGTCAAGAGTTGATAATCTAAAAAACAGGCTTACTCAACTTCAATCACAATCTTAATTATTTGTGTCATATCATAGATTGTAAGTATGAAATATCTCTAATTCTCTATATCAATGATTATTACCATTTTTTATTCTAGTTAAGTTATTAATTTTTTTCATTTGTTTCACAGAGAACATTGGATGTTGGCTATTATTGATTATGATAATAATACAATTTATTGGTTTGATCCCCTAAGTCATGACATTCGTGATGATATTAAAAATGTCATTACAAAGTAAGTTTATTAATTAGTTATTTACTTACTTTTCTATTTGAAACTCAGATTTGGCTATGAACTAATATTTTTAATATTTTATGAAGTGCATTTAAGGATTTAACAAAAGATCGACAAATAAATTTCTGCAAACCAAATGTTTTAAAGTGGAAGCCCGTAAGTTATAGACTTATAACCAAAATGAGTTTATGTATTATAAATTTATAAATATTTAAAAATTTGAAATTAAAATACTTACCAATTGTTTAATTTTTTAGTGCACAGTACACGCAGATAGTATTCAATGTGAGTACTATATCATCTGCTCAGATTTTTCAATTGAAATCACTC
The DNA here is from genome assembly GCA_039583875.1 of Platanthera guangdongensis. NCBI lineage: Eukaryota > Viridiplantae > Streptophyta > Magnoliopsida > Asparagales > Orchidaceae > Platanthera > Platanthera guangdongensis. Next base: position 3,859,003 of record CM077155.1, read on the forward strand.
GTTACATCCGTATCGACGCTTCTTCCTTCAACCGCTAGTTAATGATGCCTCCTCCGCCGTATCTAAATACGCATGACACCATTATGCTTCTTCGATATTTTATTTTGCAGTTTTTATTTATCGGCATTTATTTCTTTTTCGCACACTTCTTTTTTTATTGGAAATTGGTGGACTCGTCGGTTTAATTATCCGATGAGACCCTGAATAAAGAGTCCGATAATTTTAGTAATTAAGACAGGAAAGACAAACTTATAAATATTTAGGGACCCTTAAATTTAATTGATATTTAGGGAGGCATGATACAAAAATAACAAAATATTATTGGATTATAATGTAGAAAGAAATCTGGAATTTATTCTTGGAGAGAGGGTTTTAGAAATAACAAGTTAGGAAAGGAGTTAAACGGCAAGGTAGAAATCCCCTATTAAAAGCCCTGCCGAGCCATGAAGAAGGAGAACCGGACAAGCAGAGAAACTATTTCTGTTTCTCTGCCCGTGTCGGTCCCTAACCCTACGCCAAACGAGCCCGCCCCCATTTCAATCCCGCACGCCGACGCCTGCTAGAGTCGCCAGCTCTGTTGTCGCGTTCTTGTTCTGCGCCGACGCTTGCTGGAGACTATCTCCATCGACCGAAAGATTCCATCGCCAACCTCTACCTTCTGTGGCAGTGCCACCTCGTCGCTTGTTGGAGTTGCCCGCCATGTTTCTGTTCTCATCCCTGCCGGTCTTGTTCGTCCATTTGACTAACCGTCACTATTTTCCCATTCCACCTAGGTATTGCGTCCTTGTTGTGTGTGAAAGAGTTCAGAAGGACTTCTTCCCGTGTCGTATCCTTGCTCCATTTATTAGATTATGCTTATGCTGTCCCATTAAATACTTATAAGCTTGCCTAAAACGTTCAAATTACTTAATTGCCGTTTATTCACAAATTATTGCTTGTGATTTTATGCTTGTGGTCATGTTAGTCTCGTGGATGGTTCAACTCGTAAAACTCGTGAGAGTTCTACTCGCATAATATTTAACGAATCTATTAAAGTTCAAAACGACAAGTTTGATTTGCGCGCTTAAATTTGATTTGACCCGTTTGGCATTTTTTTCTCCAAAATTACTTTCGGCCGCACTAAAAAATATCGTAATTTTCAAATCCTTATCTCGGCCTACACCGGTTTGGTATCAGAGGGGTTTGATTCACTCCTACCACGAATCAACGATCAGGGTTTTCAAAAAATAATAATCATAAATAAAATTTAAAGAAATTTTTAAAATCTATCTTTTTACTTAATTTACTTTTAATTTAAATCTTATTTTAAGAAAATCAAATTTATTTTAGTTTGAAATTTTAAATTAAACAAAAAAAACAAAAACTTTTTTCTACCCACTCAGGTACTCTCTTATTTTAAATAAACAAAAAAAGATTTATAAATTATTATTAATTTACTAAAATTTTCTGAGCAAATTAAAATCTTATTTTAAATGGACAAGCGAGTAGATCACCTAGAGACGAGCTTAGGGGACTTGACCCAACGTATGAGCACCTTAATGAAAGCAGTCAAAAATCTCACCGTCAACATAAGTAGTTTCGGGTACGTAGTGAACGGATTATGCACATCGGTCAACACCATAAAAGCCACCTTGCACTTAAATCGAGCACCTACCCTAGTTGATGAAGTGAACCCTAACCCTATATATCTAGAACTTGCACATCCCAAACCCGAATTCGAACCCGAATCACGTAACCAATCCCGTTGGGATATGAGAATCAAGTTAGATGTGGGTGACTTTGAGGGGTGATTAGAGCCCGATGATTGTTTAGAATGGTGCGATAGAATGGACCGTTTCCTGGCTTGGAAGCAATTGCCCCAAGTTAGACAAGTCGAGTATTCCAACCTTAGGATAAAAGGGCCCACTCTAGTTTGGTGAGGACAATTAGAGTGATCTAGATTCAATTAGGCATGCCTCCGATCACTACATGGTATGAATTTAAAACACAATTGCGCAAGAGATACGCATCACCCAATTATTTGCAATACCTCTATCATAGGTTCCACAACCTACGATAAGACAAACTATCGATGGATGAGTACACTATCGAGTTCTTAATACTCCAGTTTCGCTTCGACCTCTGAGATGACGACGATATGACCGTCTCTTGTTATTTGAACGAATTATTATATTCCATTAGAGACCAGATAAAGTTATTTGACTATAAGGACCTAGGAGAGATCTTGAGCCGCGCCCATAGAGTAGAGTCCTCACAAAAGTGGACATCCAGAGTCAGGTATACTGATAGGCCCCCACCGACTTACACTTTTACTCCTGCTGATAGGATCGTTGGGCCCTCTCGACCGATAGTACCCACGAGTACCCCAGCACTTCCCGCCCCACCATCTAGAGGCAAGGAGGTTATATGCACTAGACCACAACCTGAGACATTTAGATGTTTTAAGTGTAAGGAGCCGGGTCATAAATCTTCTGAGTGCCCGCGACGCCACTTCGTCATTGTCATTGATTTTGAGAGTGGATCAGAACCTTAGTATGGGGTCTTCCTTAGTGACTCCCAGCCTGACCCAACCCCTGAAACCGAGTTAGAGAGTGAGTTTGAGGTAAAGGGAGAGCTGCCTGAGCAACTAACGTGTGTCCTTCACCACAACCTACTGACCCCTAGAGCCTCTACATGAAGATGAGTGGTTGAGAAACATTATTTTTCACACGACCACGCACATCCAGGGACAGTTTTGTTCCATCATCATTGATAGCGGTAGTATGAAGCTTTGTTTCTCAATGCATGGTTGATAAGTTAAAGTTGAAGACGCAACCCCTGGGAAAACCCTATAGTATGTCATGGGTCACTTGTAGCACAGTCATTCCCATCACGCACCAATGTCTTGTCGAGTTTTTCATAGGTAGTACGTATCAGAATATTGTCGTGTCGTGTTGCTACTAACGAGATTTGTCTCATCTTATTAGGATGACTTGACAGTACGATAGACACGTTATTCACGATGGTGTAAAGAACTCTCACTCCTTCGAGCACAATGAGCCCAAGATTGTTCTTCTTCCTCAGAATAATAGTCTTGTGACTCTTGTCCCAAGAGCCCCAGAGAGACCTTCATACCCACCTACGACTATCTCTGCGATATCCTTCCTCTCCTCCACCATGTTACTGACTGAGTCACAATTCCAGGAGGGGATGAAGGATAGTGATGTTGTCTATATGTTATCCGGTATCGATTCCACTCCTACCGCATAACACAGTGCAACCCCTCATTAATGAGTTCTCTGAGATTATGCCAGAGTAGTTGCTCGATCAGCTAACCCCGATGAGAGATATCCAACACTGCTTTGATCTCATTCCAAGATTTAGATTACCTCATTTACCCCATTATCGTATGAGTTCGAAAGAGCATGCGGGGCTACATAGGCAGGTGATCGAGCTGATTTCGAAGGGTCACATTAGTGATAACATGAGTTCGTGTGCTGTCCTTGCGTTACTAGTTCCTAATAAAGATGAGACTTAACGTTTGTGTGTAGACAATTGAACGATTAATAAAATTACTATCAAATATCGCTTTCTGATTCCCCGATTGGATGACAAGTTTGATATGCTTAGTGGATCCCTCATATTTTTGAAGATTGACTTAAATAGTGGATACCACCAGATTAGAATTCAACCTGGGGATGAATGAAAGACCACATTTAAGACCAAAGAGGGTTTATACGAGTGGTTGGTGATGCCTATTGGTCTCTCCAATATGCCCATCATCTTTATGTGAGTGATGAATCAAGTGCTTAGACTACTCATAAGAGTTTGGGTAGTGGTATATTTTGACAATATATTGATTTATAGTCTTGATACTGATCACCACCTGTCTCGCCCGAGGCAAGTATTAGAAATCCTACGAACGAATAAACTTTATGCAAATTTGAAGAAGTGCATTTTTATGACTTATAGCCTGAATTTTATATGATATATCATTTATTTTGAGAGCATTAGAGTTGATAGAGAGAAGTCATGGCGGTAGAATCATGGCCTAACCCTAGGACTATTATTGAGGCTCAGGGATTTCATGGGCTTGCGTCCTTTTTTTGGCGTTTTATCCGGAATTTTAGTACCCTGATTGCACCTGTGACTGATTGTTTAAAAAAAGATTATTTATTTGGACTGAGGAAGCCGAACGTGCCTTTTTATTAGTAAAGGAAAAACTCACTAGTGCACTTATATTAACACTGCTTGATTTTGATAAACTTTTTGAGGTTGACAGTGACACATCCATTATAGGCATTGACGCAGTTTTGAGTCAGGAGGGACGACCTGTAGCTTCTTTAGTGAAAAGTTGAACGAAGCAATGACTAGGTATTCAACATACAACATAGAGTTCTACGTCATCGTTCAGGCCCTCTGCCACTGGAGGCATTATATGATCAAACGTGAGTTTGTGCTGAATACAGACCACAAAACACTAAAACATTTGAATTCCCAGAAGGAGATTAGATGATACGCAAAGTTGGCTGCATATTTACAGGAGTTCACATTTCACTTAAAACACAAGTCTGATGTCACGAATCGAGTAGCCGATGCACTTTATCGTTAGACACATTTACTTGTCACCCTTCAACTTGGCATTACACTTAGATTCACAGCGTGACCTGTACACCAATGATCCTTTCTTTTGTGACATTTGGATCTCGTGTCAGCATAGTAGAACTGATCCTACTACACAGTACGTAGTGAGTGAGAGATATTTATTTAGGGGCACCCGCCTTTGCATCTGCGAAAGACCACTTTGAGAGACACTACTTAGGGAACTCCACTCATCTGGGTTAGGTGGACACGTGGGCCAATCCAAATTGTTTGATCTCGCTAGTGCTCGATATTATTGGATCAAGATGAAGCACAATGTCATCGAGTTTGTTAGGCATTCCATGACTTGTCAACGGTATAAAGGGCACACACAAAATATTGGATTATGCATTCCTTTACCGGTACCTGAGCGGCCGTGGGATGACATTTTGATAGACTTCGTGGTAGGACTTCCTCGCACTCAGAGGAATGTCCAATCTATTTTTGTAGCCGGAGATCAATTTTCGAAAATAGTGCATTTTATTCCTTGCAGAAAAACCTATAGTACTGTACATGTCGCTGAACTTTTCTTTAAAAAAATCGTTAGATTACATAGTATTCCTAGATCGGTGACCTCTGACGGAGATACTTGTTTTATGGGGTATTTTTGGAAAACACTATGAGCCTGATTAGGAGACAAACTTGAGTTTAGCAGCGGATATCACCCTTAGACCGATGAACAGACTGAGGTCATTAATAAAAGTTTGGGGTAACTTCTTAGGTGTTTGACTGTGAAGAATCTGAAACAATGAGAACTTATACTGTCACAAGCTGAATTCATATTTAATAATTCTACTAATCGATCCAATAATAAATCTCCTTTCGAGATTGTTTTCGGGTTCTCTATTCCCCTTCTACTTGATCGCCACTCCCTCCCATCTCATGAACGTATTTCCTTTGGTGTGCAAGCTCATATTAATTATTTAAACGAATTGTATAAAGTATTGCTAATAAATTGCGAGCAACTTCAGAGAAATATAAATTCACGGCTGATGGTCATCATCACGAGTTATATTTTTCAGAAGGAGATTGTGAGTTTGCTTATTTCGGGAAGCAGAGATTCACTCCGGGTGTATGTCACAAGCTACAACAGAGGAAGTTTGGTCCTTTCCAAGTCAAGAAGCGCATTGTTGAGAATGCATCTCTCCTAGATTTGTCCGTTTAATTTGGCACTTCGTCGATATTTTACATGGACGATCTTACGCCATTTTATAGAGATCCACCTAGTTCCAGCCCCAGTTCACCCGCTACAGTTTCAGAGATACCACCCGACTTAGCACCAGTGCAGACGCCCACCACTGAGAAGATAGAACAATGCGATATCTCAACATCTGAGATGTATTTTCATAGGCAAAATGATACCTGTGATGTTATTGAGATGTCCCAGACGTAGGTCCGGAGTTCAGACTCCATGAAATTGTCTTTATAAGACAAACTTTGGCTTTGATGTATGATGAATTTTAGAAATGTAGTTATAGACTATGGTGGAGACCGATTATTTTTAAAGGTATTTAAGAATTTTTCATTCATACATCAAAGATATAGATATCATTATTTTCAAATTTCAATACTCAAATTTTAATGTAGCATGGCAAATGAGTGAAATAACTTGCATAGGCATTGAATTTCATTTTTAATAAGTGGCGATGCTAGAACAATGTGATAAGTTGGCCACTTGCAATGATATGTTTTTTATACTCAAATCAATTTAAAGTTTATATTTCATGTATTTGAGATAGAGTTCTAATATACTGGTGATTAATCTTTTGATTTTTCATGATAGTTGTAAAGTTGTGACGCATGATTAGGGACAAACAAACATAAGACATCAAATATTCATAATATGAGATTGATTGTCTATAGTAATGTAACATATGATCATTCATATTCATCCAATTTGATTTCGGGTTCATTTGTTTTGGCGTTTTCACCGGGTGTTTGGAGCAAACGCCGCCTGTACAACGCCTAAACAAATGATCCTCGGTCACAGTTTGCCGCGTCTCCACCCGCCAGTCTGAGAAAAGGAGGTAAAAATCGTCGTTTCCATCCCAGCCTCAACGTCTCCGGTTCCAAAGTCTCGTCTGCTCCTGCCATCTGCTTCCGCCGCCGCCTAACCAAATGTATTCTTATTATAGTGTAAGCTTATGCAAGGTGAATGTGTCATGCCATGACATATATCTAATATGAACATGAAACATGTTGGCTCAAAAAGAGGGACAAAGCTTACATAAAAAAATGCAAAAAACAAAAATAAAAAGAAAAGTTCATTTTTATTTTATTTTATATTTGACTAGAGAGCAAATAATAGTTCGATAGAATATTAATCATTTTGATGCAAACAAACCATAGCATGACAAAGATCTCCCTAGATAATCAATAATCTCATGGTACATGAAGATATGATTTCAGAACCCATATAGATCCAAATGCTTTGGTTAATGAAATTTTGGGAACCCAAATTCTGTGAGATGTCCTATGTTTAAATTTATCCTTACAACATTATGATATACGTTCAATTTGAAACATATGGTGCACTTGATGTATGCCGTGCATTCATGATTAAATATTCTACTAGTTGTATGCTGTTTTACAAGTTTTGTGATACTAGTAGACTAGTAGAGACCTTACCCAAATTTGTAGATAAACTCGTTATAATAAATTTTTTACCATTTGAATTTTTTTTGAACAAATAAATTTAATGAATCTAATTTACCAATGGGAGCATTGTTTTCATTTAACAATTGTTCATTTTGTTCTTTTGCAATAGAAAGTTCTGTTTAAATAACTTGAATTTTTCTTTAAGTTTAATGCAATCAATATAGCCGACCCCACTATAGTGGGATAAAGGCTTGAGTGTTGTTGTTTATTGCAATCAATACAAGATATAACATTTTCAAGTTTAGAGCATGGGGGATATATAACAATAGACACATCAATATTAGATTTCACATCAAGTTTTTCTTTTAAGGTTTTATTTTCTCAATGTAATCTAGAATTATTTTTTTTGTAACTTTTCAATTTTATGTTTAGGCAATTCAAATGCATGAGATGCAGAAAGTGACTTGGATGTAAGAAGGGAGAATATTTTTGGACTTACAATGCTATCTGATGAAATTTCATTTTAACAATGTGATGAACTATATTTTCCCTTCCACTTAATGCGCACTCCATACATCCGTCCAAAGAAGAACTAGCTTGAATATTTGCGCAAGCGGTATATTCTCAAATTCTTGCAATTGTTCCATATCTGTAGATGAAGAATCATAAGTTTATTCAAAAAATTTCTAAATCTCATAAGCTGTAGAAAAATATTAATAAGTTTTGAAAATATTTTTATTTTGGGCACAAAATAAGCAATTCATCGCCTTAGCATTTAAAACATATTTTTCTTTTTCAAACTCATTTAATTTACATGTCGGTGTAGGAATATAACTATTATTCACACAAATAGATGATATGACATATTTTTAAGTAGTTATATTCTAAATGTCAGAGCTAATGGAGATACACAATTTTTTCATTAATATTTTTCATGCATGATAATTCTTTCCAGTGAATAGTGGAGGTGCTAACAATGACTCATCTTTAAGATTTAATTCTTCTCTAAGGATAGCCATAATATACTCTAGGTTGTAAAGCTTAAGATGTGTAACCTGGCTCTGGTCCACTTGTTGGATCGTTAGGCACTCTTAGAGGTGGGGGGGGGGATAATGGTTTTATAAAACAAAATTTCAACTCAAAGATTAGAATCAAATAAAAATTTATAAAAACTTAAAATAAATTCTTTAATGAAGTAAAACAAGAAATATGTTTTTATTTCAACAATCTTTAGAAAACAAAATCTAATTTCAATAACGCTAGAAATTAAAGACGATGAATTTTACTCCTGAGTTTTCTATATTGACCATTCTCCCTAAGGACCAATTGGTTGTAGCCTATCTGCCCCTAGATAAGCCTCGGGCTGCCCCTAGATGTACTCCCTAAATCTAGTCGCTTAACACATGTGGTGAATTACTCCCTAAGCCTCACACAGACCTAGTCGCCAACCACGGTCGAATTTCCCCTAAGTTGCTCACGGACCTAGTCGCCAACCACCAGGCTAGTTTCTCCCCAAGTCGCTCAAGTACTTAGTCACCAACCACTAGGTGAATTTTTCCACTTAACAAAAGAGTAACAAAATAAATACAAGATGAAAAAGATATTTAGAAAATAAAGATTCCCTATATAAGATGTGAAGGTGGCGACAAAGACACATAAGTGATTGCCGTTGTTGGATTCGTGCTTCAGATAGAATATGCGCTGTAGAGAAACGCCTTCAAGATCTTCTATGATTCTTCAATATAACATTAGGGGAGCTTTAGAACATCTTGAAAGAGCGCACAAGAGCCTCTACAAAATTGGTTCGGAGTCGTCCTTCGTCGTCATTGTGAAAAGAGAGCGAAACAACTCTATTTATAGCTCTGTGAGCTACCGCCGACTGTAGGACTTACCGCGCCGCGGTATCCGATAAAGAATGAGTTTCGCGCCTCTTCTGGTCCTGGAAAGGAAGCAAATCCGTCGTTTTAGTCTTTAGGCAGTAGCTACTGCCCCGCAATTTGACTAACACACCGTGTTAGCGTCAAATTAGATTCCTCCAAAATGAGATTTCTTGCTCCTTTTGTCGCTTAAATCAGTTGCTGATTGTCGTGGTTACTATGTAGTTACCTCCCAGCGACAGTGTTATCATGCTGCGGTAACAATTGCTAAAGATAGACTTCGTTCCCTCCAATCCTTGCATTCAAATGCAATTTGCTAGCTGTCATTTAGTGATACTCCGATTTCCAACAGTAGCAGTTACCACCCCGCGATTGTGCTCAACTCAGAGCACGACCTCCGTATTTTATATTCTTTTAATGCATGCTTGTACCTTTATGTTCTTCACACTATGAAAACACAAAAGCTAGATCAAATACATAACGATATTTGTTCTTCTCAAACCAAGAGGTGCGGAATGCTATTTCAACACATGATTGTTTGCCCACTTCTGTGAAGGATTCTGAGTGGCTTGACTTGGATGAGCGCACCACCATCGCCATGGGGATGTGCGCTGACGATAAGGTATTTTTTAACTTTGGCGTTGAAGAGTCTGCCGTTAAGTTGTGGAAAAAGCTTGAAGGACTGTACATGAGCAAATCATTGACCGCAAGGTTGTTGCTAAATCAGTGATTGTACTGACTAAAGATGCAGCAGGGTGGTAACCTGCATGAATACTTCAATGTATTCAATAAACTTCTCAACCAACTGCATGTGATTGGTGTGGAGGTGGAGGAAGAAGTCGAAGTCATGTTGCTTCTTACCTTGCTCCCAACATCCTTCAAGCATATACAAACAATGCTACTCTATGGAAAGGACACAATTGATTTGAAGTAGGTCACATTTGCGTTGTTGTCTAGTAAGATGTTGTTGGACTCCACTCCTGGGGGTGAGCATGCGTTGACTGTAGGCAAACGAGGGAGGCAGCTTGGGAGGCAGCTTGGGAATGGATATGGTAATGCACTGGCTAGATCTGCATTGAGGTAGAAGACAGCGACATGCTACCACTGTATGCAGAGCGGCCATATCAAGAATAATTTTCTGCAGCGTGCACATAGTTCTGGGGACGCCCCGAGTATGGGCAAGGCTTTACCATCACTAAGAGTCAGAGCGACTCAGATAACTAGATATTAAATTCTGGTGCTTCACAACACATGCTCATATGCGACAATATTTAGTTTACAGAAGGTGACAACTTGGTCTGTCTTTTTGGGTAAAGACTCAACACGTGAGGTCACGAAGTCAGGGACGGTGGACATCTGGACGCATGACAAAGTGTGTAGGACTAAGCGGGGGCTTCTGGTACCCAAGCCACACATGAATTTTATATTATTGGTTTGATTGGACCTCAAGAGGATGAAACTTCACAGCGAGAGATGGAGTTCTGATTGTGACGCTTCAGAACATCGTTCTTATGCGAGCCGAGCAACGCGGTAGTTTGTACCGGCTGATGGGGACCATGGTGTGAGGTGGTGCGCCCACAATTTCTGTGGTTGACATATTGGATGGTCATGGTGGTGCCGGGGATCGACCTTCTGGGACTTTGGTTAGGCGAGTCAGGTTCTGCAATCCGATTGCGATGACATACATGGGTTGAGCCAGAGCAGGGGTGAATTGACTGGAGTAGGTCAGATGATGCCTTAGGTCTTTGAGGTGGTGCTCCGTCCAGTTGATGCTATGTTTAGATTGTGCTTAGTGCAGTTGATGCTTTGTGCAGAGAGCGCTTCATGCATGTGGTGGCTCCGGATCACGAAGCAATGTGGTGGTTTGTTGGGAATTTGGTTTGGTTTGGATCTGCATCCGAACTGGATCCAGTTCTCTTTTTCTTTAGGTCTCGCTGAGAACTAACTACTTGTCGCCTCATTTTTCCTTATAGAGGGAAGTATCTCCCCTCTTCCTGTTCGCGTGTGGAGTGCTGCCAGCCCTTTTTGTTTGCGAGGGGAACGAAGCTGTAAGCGACCCACTTGAGCATTCCGAACGCCGAAGGAAGGTACCACTGCGGGGCCTGTTGAGCCTCCGTCAGCCGCCTCCTCCTGTTGGTGGAGCGTCAACGCCCCTCTTGCGAGTTGAGGGGCTGCATCCCACATTTGTCCGTGAGGAGGGGGCGCCACCGTGTGGGAGGAAGAAGGGCCGACTGGCTCTTGGAGGTATTGCCGGTGGTGGAGTGAAATCGCTGCGAGGGGTGCGACCATGGCAAAGCTTAGAGGACTTGAATCAGAGGCGGGCTGCCTTGATGTGGCAAGGCTTTTGTCCGACTTGGGAGTTCTCTCTGGTGGTGACTGGATTGGTCGTCGTCCGATGACAATGATTTGTTTGTGAACCTTGTGCATCCGTAGTTCTACGGATTACAATAAGTATTGCTCTTTCTCATTGTGTGGAGGTATCCGATTCCACACATGGAGCATTTTATCAGATGTTTTGTTGTTTTCTCCTGGTGTATGTACTACACTTATTGCTATATATATACTACGTGGCTGTGCCTCGCTGGGATTGCCCTGCCCTGCGCTTATTTAATATATTGCATTTTCTATGTTCTTCTTAGCGCTGTGTTTGTAACTACTCATGTGGGCGCTGTCTCCCGGACCCTTACAAAACTTTCCACTGGTTGCAATCTTCACCTCTGCTGCTCTGCATGTCACCTTGCTTCCAAGTTGGAACGATTCATCCAGTGCATCAATAAATGATGCACATCAAGCATCAAGATTCATTAGGACTTGGGTCCGTTTTGCTTGGCTGCACTCATAGTTAAGAACTGATGCATATACATTTGGTTCCAACTTTTCAGAACTCGAATCAACTCATGCACTTGAAACCTAGCACTATGCCCGAACTGATAATTAGTTTTTTATTATTGTTAATCTGAAGTAAGTTTTTCGTGATATTATTATTTAAGGATCCTAACATTCTTAAAGTCAACGAAGAAAGAATATTAATGTTGACAACTTCCGGATTTTGAATCTAAAATATTAAATGTTGGTGAGGAAATAAATAATAGATTTCTATTACCAAGAGAAAGCCTTAATCCCCTCTATATATGGAGGCGGATCAAGAAACAAATACAATAAAACACAGCTACAAATAAACCGCACATAATACAGTAAAATCATCTCAACACCCCCCTCAAGTTGGGTGTGTGATGTCGAACATTCCTAACTTGTCAACAAGCTCTTTAAAGAAACCACTGCATAATCCCTTCGTTAGGAGGTCTGCCAATTGTTATTTAGAGGGCACAAATGGAGTAACAACAATGCCTTCATATATATTTTCTTTGATGAAATGTCTGTCGATTTCAATTTATTTTGTACAGTCATGTCGCACAGGGTTGTGAGCAATACTGATCGCTGTCTTGTTATAGCAGTATAGCCGGATAGACTCACTACTTTTAAATCTAAGATTGGTCAAAATAGTTCGTATCCATAGCCCTTAACAGATTCCGTGAGCCATAGCCCCGAACTCAGCCTCAGCGCCAGATCTGACAACCACATGTTTTTTTACTTTTCCAGGTGACTAAATTTCCACCCACAATAGTGCAATACCCAGACGTGGACCGTCGATCTTCAATTTATCCAGCCCAGTCACCATCTGTGTACACCTCAATAGTCAGCTTTTCATTTGATGAAAACAGGATGCCCCTCCCGGGAGAGGACTTGAGTTATCTGAGGACACGATGAACAACATCCACATGATGGGTCCTCAGGGAATACATATATTGACCGAGCACTCCTACAACATAATAGATATCCGGGCGAGTATGCGACAGGTAGATCAACTTTCCAACGAGCCTCTAAAAACTTGGAATGTCTTCAATCATGTTACCATCATCTTTTCCAAGTCTGTTGCAGACTTTGATTGGAGTGTCAGCCGGTCTGCACCCACTAATTCTTGAAGCTTCAAGGAGGTCAAAAGTATATTTCCTCTGTGATATGAATATCCTATGTTTGGACCTCGCAACCTCAATACCTAAGGAGTACTTGAGGTTCCTCAAGTCTTTGACTTCAAATTTTTTCGCCAGTCTCACTTTCAATGCCTGAATCTCGTTCTAATCGTTTCCTATTATAATGATGTCATCTACGCAAACTATCCGAGCAGTTAGATTTCCTTCATTGTTTTTGATGAAGAGACTATGATCCCCATTACTCTGGGAGAATCCGAAGCATGTCTTTGCCTTGCGAAGTCTTCCAAACCAAGCTCTAGGTGATTGTTTCAGGCCATACAAGGTCTTCTTCAGCTTGCACACCTTGCCTTCAGATCCTCTAGGAGAGAGACCAGGAGGTAGAGCCATGTATACCTCTTCTTCCAGATCACCATGAAGGAATGCATTTTTTACATCCAGTTGACTGAGACTCTACCCCTTGTAGGCAACACACGACATGAGAATTCTTATAGAGTTCATCTTAGCAACCGGTGCAAAGGTTTCCTGATAATCAATACCTGCCGTCTGAGTGTACCCTCTTGCAACCAGCCTAGCCTTGTACTTTTCCACAACCCCCTGAATGTTCTGTTTGACAGAGAACACCCACTTGCATCCCACAATAGTCTTTCCTTTAGGCAGATGTATTCGATCCCATGCGTGATTCTTATCAAGAGCATGCATTTCTTCAAGCAGCCTTCCACCTGTTATCAGAGAACATCCTTCCACGAAGTAGGGATGAAAGTAGCAGCCAAAGAAGAGACAAAATCTCTATGGGAAGCCGTTAGAGACGAATATGAGAAGAATTGAGATAACATGTGTTGTGTGGAAGTACCTTCCCTTAGAGTAAAGGAACCTGACGACGAATCAGATGTATGCTCTAGAACTCTGATAGGGGCTGGTGTGTTTGTTCCCTTGGGACGACGAGAGTAAATCTATAAGGGTTTAACAATAGGAGCAACAGGAGGTGGTATAGAAGCAATAAGAGACGTAGTTAGCGCAAGAGCAATAGGAGACGAAGTCGAGTGATAGTGATATAGCAGAGGAATGGGTAGAGGAGTTAAGGAACTCACTTTCAACGTAGGAGAGGTCCCCCCTGAAGCGAGGGCCCGTAGTAGCTCTCAGATTCAAGAAATGTGACATCCATGGTAACAAAGATTTTCTTAAGCACCGGGTCAAAGCATTTATTACCTTTTGAGTAGGAGCATAGCCGATAAAAACACACTTGTGAGCACGAGGATCAAGTTTAGTCCTCTGGTGAATATGGACAAAACAAACACAGCCGAATATACGAGGTTGTAGAGTAGTCGGAGCCACCCCAAGAGTGTGAAGAGGAGTGTTATAATCCAGGACACGAGAGGTCATACGATTAATGAGATAGACAACAGTGAGAACAACATCCTCCCAATAGTACTTTGGATGGTGCATCTGGAGAAGAAGACATCAGACAACTTCCAAGAGATGACGATTCTTGCGTTCGGCCATCTCATTTTTAGTAGGAGAGTGAACGCAAAACGTTTGGTGGATAATCCCATGATGTGCAAGGTAGCAGTCAAATGCGAATCCATATTCTCGCTGCCATTGTCGGTGCAGAGGATTTTGATATGAGTATCAAATTGCGTAGAAATCATTTTGTGAAAACGCTGAAATAAAGGGAAAATCTCATCTTTAACCTTCATGAGATAAACCCATGTAGCACGGAAGAAGCAGTCAATGAAAGTGACAAACCAACGACATCCAGAAATAGAAGAAACATGACAATACCCCCAAACATCACTGTGAATAACATGAAAAGGAACAGAACTAGGGTATGAAACATTATTAAACGAAACACGATGTTTTCCAAGTTCACAAGCATTACAATGAAAATTATCAACTAATACAACAGACAAAGTAAGAAATAAATGTTTCATAGACATAATAGAGGGATGTCCAAGACGGCAATGCCAGGACTCCAAAGTGACCGCCTGATCAACATGAAGGGCCTGGGGAGAAGATGTGGAGTGGAAGAATCAAACACATAGAGTCTATCCATCAGACTATTAGAGCCAATCACCGTCTCCGTCTTCAGGTCCTGAAAGACACGAGAAGACGAAAAGAATGTCACAAAACAGTTCATAGAGTTTGTCAGATGACTAATTGTGAGTAAACTTGGATACATGTAGGACATAAAAAAGAGTAAGAGAGGAGCAGATGATTGTTCCTTTTCCAACAATTGGAGATAAGAAACCGTCCACAATGCTCACTTTGTCTCGACCAGATAACAGAAGGTAAGACACAAAAGCTGTAGCAGAGTCAGTCATATAATTCATTGCTCCAAAATCGATAATCCAGTAGGTAGAGGGTTGAGAGTACACATTATGAGCACCTGAGGTTCCTTGATGAGCATAGGAAGACGAGGAAACAAAAGACCCCAAAGTTTGCTGCTGCATCAGACGTCGGAAGACATGAATCTCATCGACGAGCAAAGACAAAGGAGGAGCAGTCTGAGTAGTGGGAGGAAACTCCTCGGAGGCATCAGACAGGTGAGTAGAGCATGGCTGAGTTGAGCGACCTTGAGAATGAATGCAACCACGCCCGTTACGTGGTGCAGAGCCCCCACGGGGTGTAGGAAAGCCATGAAGACGAAAACAAGTGTCCCGAGTATGACGAGACTTGCCACAATAATGACAAAGTAAGCGATCTTTGTCGGTGGACTTGGGCCTGGAATCACGTGGAGCTCGACTGCCAAACTGAACAGCTAGGGAAGAACCTTCAGGAGTAGTATCAGAGGTCCATGTCTGTCGCCGATCAAATTTCTGTTGTACAATTCTGAAAACCTCAGGAAGGGAAGACAGAGGAGAGCGCCCAAGAATCTGCACACTGATCGGATCAAAGTCGCGATGTAGGCCATGAAGAAACTCAAAAACTCTGTTCCTATCTTCCCGAGCTCGAACAAGGAGCTCATCCTCAGGAGACACAAGTGTGAGGGAGTCAAAGTGATCATACTCTTGATAAAGTTGAGTGAACTCCAAATAGTACACAGACGAAGGGCAATCGAGTCAACCATAGACGAAGGAGAAAGATCTTTCGTCGCAGCTGGAAAATCTGGGCAGCATTACCCCGACAGGAGTAAGTAGCCTCAACCCTCTTCCAAAACAGATAATTCCGAGCAATCGAGACAACCATAGAGTTTGTCGACCAAGTCATCACAAGAGAGTTCTCAGATTCCCACTGTATCCAATCCGTAGAATCTTTGGCCGGTGTCGGAATAGTCTCTAGAACATGCCCAAACAGACGTCTGCTCTTCAAGGCAAGAGTAATAACTCGAGACCACAGAAGAAAATTAGAACCATCCAATCTAATTGTGGCGAGTTGAGTAGTATTGTGGTCATGATTGGACTGAGCCGCGCCACCAGAAGGCAAGGTAGTGGAGGAGATCCTGGCACCGGAAGAGAGTAGGAGATCCATCATTCTCCAACATGATGTGCAAGAACAAGCACAAGAAGCCCCACAAACACCTAGATAGAAACTATGGTTGGCTCTTAGAAGATGAAATGATACCAAGATCACAAAGGAGTCTCCAATAAGGACTGAGATCAGAAATGCCATCAAGTTGGAGTCACATTTCTGGTGTCAAGGGAACCAAATAGCTGCAATTCGCCGAAAAAAGGCCGAAGAATTGAAGAAGAGAAGAAGGCATGCTGGAGAGGCCTGCGAGTGGCTGCGGAAGGCTGCGGAAGGCTGCTGCCGGCTGCTGGAGGAGATCGGCTTCTCTAGGTTGTTGGAGGGCCGATGATCAGATGCAACGGCTCGCGGAAGTCCGCGGCTGGATGCGACAGAGCGGGAATCGGGATGCGGTTTCTAGAGGCCCGATGGGGTGCGGGACGGGAACGACAGAGCGAGATGCGGCTTCTGGATGGAGCGACCGAAGCGGGATGCGGAAGCGGCGGTGTTGAATATGTGGGAACCCCAATCGACTAAGGATCTGATACCATGTTGAGGAAATGAAAAATATATTTCTGTTACCAAGAGGAAGCCCTAATCCGCTCTATATGTGGAGGCGGATCAAGAAACAAATACAATAAAACACGACTACGAATAAACCACACATAATACAATAAACTCATCTCAACAAATGCCAATAGATATTAAGTGTGAACTATTAATTATTAACAATATAAATATATTAAATGCCACCTAATCATTTGTTAATTATTTACAACATTTTTCGGCCGTTTTTTTTTAGGTACCAAGCTCCATGAATTGTGACCGAACCGAAGAACCGAAGAAATGGTTCCAATTTTTTGGAATTAGAATCAACCCAAATTGATCCGTTTGATTTGATTTTGAATTGGTTCTGGATCCTCCATTTTTGTTGCTCCACACTCCTCCGTTGTATAAAATTCTCTATTGCCCTGATAAAATTTAAAATCAAGAAAGCGTTTGCTTTGTGAACCAGAGTCTATAAGAGACAATCATTTAATTCCGAATCGTTCATTACGATGGATGACTAATCGTCCATCCTCTGTTGTTTTAGATAGCAGAAGATTTTTTATTCTTTTACCCATATGGGTATTTATATTAGGACTGCCCCAACACGTGCAATTAATTATAAAATAAATAGTTTAATGTATGCTGCTTCACCAAATAAATAAAAAAAACACTATTTTTCGGCTGTTTCTTCGTTTATCTACTCGTGATTCTGGGCTGCCTGAAATGAATTACTGCTATAGGAAGATCACGATCTGCAGTTTCGCTTCAAAAGCATTGAATAATAATATTTAGCCTTCCCCAGTGGTGCCAAATGGTACTTGGTGGCACCTGTTTGCTATCATTTATCGGTACATGGAACATTTAATATATCATGCGAGTATTCCTCAGTAGTTCCAAACTGTTGGTAATGTTAACTCATCATTTCAATTAATATATCATTCGAGCAATTTTTCTAAAAGTAAAAAACTTAAATTTGCATGTGGTTTATCAGCCCTCATGATTCCAAATCTAATAAATTAATAACACCATTCCACAACATCGCATTCATGAGTACTCACGAGTGCATGATTTCATTAGTATTTATGAGGGTTAACCTTGTGCATTAGTATTTATGAGGGTTATCATTTGAGCATTTACTAGTCCGATCGATCACGCCCGACTCAGTTTATCCCATGATCCATTAGTATTTATGAGGGTTAACCTTGTGCCAAACTGCATGGTGCGGGTTTGGTTCAACTTATGTTCGTTTCTCAAGTCACCGTGATCGAAGGGGCGATGCGGGTGCGACTTACCTCGGCCTGTATGTGTTTAACAAATCTAACATTGAACAAATATCATGCTATGCACTTAATTCACTCAGGTGAAGATAGGCTTTGCACGAACTACCAACATAGGAAGTCCAAGACAACTCCTCTGCGATTTGTGGAGAAGGTTTGTGTTCTACCATATCACAACTTTAGGGCTTTTGCTAGGTACTCGAAGAGCTGCCTTAATCCCAAGCCCCGTAACAAGATGGCGAATTTCACGTAGTCATTCTTTAGCACACATACTAGGCTTAACCTAAATGCAACGCCAAATCGAGCATCACCGATTCGGGCCTACGACCACGGGTAGACTTCAAACACAATGCCTAAATCCACAACGACTATCGGATTTCAATATGAATTTCATGCCGGGGGCGGACACAATCGACCCGGGTTCTAACGAACCAATGGAGGTCATACCCTCCACTAATTCTCCCTATGCAAGAAAATCAAAATGAAGTGGACATACACGTCTTAAGACAGTGGAGAGGGTTCGTTAACCTTGGAGATCGCTTTGACGCCATGGAACAAAGATTGAAAATCAAAATGAAATGGGAATAGCCGCAATGGACTCCTCTCCTCGAATCCAGACTCGGCTCGCAATTTGAAGCTCCGGAGCTCCTCCAATGGCAGGGTCTCCCTTTTGTTTCCTCCTACTTTCTGTTCTCTCTCTCCCTTGGAGAGAGAAATATTTAAAGCTCATATTTTTCGTCCTAATAGGATCAAGATTAAACCCCAACCCTTAGATCCTCAAATACCCCATCCAACAGCTCAGATTTCATCTTGAAAACCAGTTCACGACCCCGTGCATGGCTTGACACATGGCCGTGTACCAGTTCGTGTCGATTTACGTAAGGACCTATACATGTATACGGGTTAGCACAAGACCGTGTGCCAAGCCGTGTCGCTCTTAGGATAGAAATCCCTCCCTACCTGGGGCTATACACGGGCAATTACACAGTCGTATTCCAGGCCGTTGTTGAAGACATGCCCAAACAACCAGCCATGTCAACAGGCCGTGACCTGCTCTATCTACAATCCAACCTTGAACACCATGTACACACTACACAGGTATGTAAACGGACGTGTTCCAGGCCGTGTATGCATGCACGCCCAAACACTCAGCCATGTCATCAATCTGTGACCTTCTTTGACTACACCCATCATTGAACATCTTTTACACTGGTAGGGAGACGCCCATGTCCCAGGCTACGTATAGCCTTAAAGGCTCTAAATGGCCTCCTAAGCACACACAATACGTCTCAAACCTCTGTGAAACTTTTCTGAGGCTCTCAAGCTCCTCATGAACTATTTGTATTTGGATTTTGGGGTGTTACATGACCCTTTAATAACCCATGCAGCCCTGGGGGCTTATCATATTTTATGTATGCTCATTCCATCCTATATAAGGGAGTGGGAGAGAGTTATTTAGCTATATTTGGAGATCTAGTTTAGTCTTAGGCTATCTTTGGAAAGAAGGCTTTTAGATGGAACCTATCCTCAAGAGTTTGGATCGAGCTTGTCTCGATATTTGAATCTTTATTTTGTGATCAATCATGCAATTTCGTGTATAGCAGAACACTCGTCTATCATGCGGTAGCAGTGCAGTCGAAGGAAGAGGACAATGAGGCAGAGCCATATATCTGTAAGCACGCAACACGAAGATGGTCGGGTACAGTGGGTGTGGCCCTATTCAGGTGCAGGCTGGCAGGTCGTGGGCACGGGATGCATGGCTTCTGCACAATCCGCGGACGGTGGTGGGCTGCATAGGTGTGGTAAGGCCGTGTCGATTTATTGCTTTCTTCTCCGGTGGTGGCAGTAGTTGGTTGCCCGACTCTATCCACGGTGCTTAAATCAGATCCATGTATTTTTCAATTGTATGTATTGAATTTTTTGTGATAATAAATTATATGAATAGCCAATTTTTGTGTTGTCGACTTGTCGTGTGCCCCTCTGTTATTTAGTCGTGCTAACACTGACGCACCCAATCAATACATCGCAACAACACGTGCGGCCTGTACATGTTATTTAGCTCTTTAGGGTAGGTGTCTTTGTACGCGCACGTTAATAATATAAACTTGGAGAGCATGCTTGATAATTTTGATAATAGAGAGGTCCCTAAGTTAGATGCAATGTCTTGGATAATATTCTATCAAGTAATTGAAGTTCAAGCCTACTTGTAGATCTGACAGACATGATTAGATCCTCAAGATAATGCCAATAATTGTAATCTTGCATGTATATGTTGTCTGTTGCTCTCATAATTCATCACCAACTGCATTATTCTTCTCCTCCATCACCAGAGTTATATCTCCCTTGCTGAATAAAATGATTATTTATTGAGTTTCTATGCCAACTTTGCCATCCCATCTTCACCAGCTGTGGTCCCTTTTATCTCCTGTTTGTTTGCTGAAAGATGATTTTACTTGCCTATGGTTGGTAGAGTAAGAATTTTCTCTAGTTATCATCCAAAACTGTGGAGTTTCTGTATATGGAGAATTCAAGCACTCCAGTTCTTTTTTTGGGACTAAATTCAGTCTTCAATTGCACCTCTTTATTATTAGGACAGCCATATAGCTTGATAATAACCTCTTTGTGCTTCAAATACTTTTGGAAGCTTAGAACAAATGTTCATCTGTCTCATCACCTAATCCAGCTATTTCAGTTTGGTTTTATGAATTCTCTTTATGCGTGTGCTTAGAGAGCAAGCGAGAGAGATAGAGAGAGAGATTCAATCTTAAATTCTAACCGTTATGAACACCAAATAATTATGAAAAACCTTCCCTTTAGAGCCAATCAAAGGGAATCCATTAAAAGTAAAATATATGTAAACAGATTTGTTCTTTTGATGCTCTCCTAAAACAGTCACAGCAACGGAGATATGTCAAACAATTTATAATTTGTTTCTCTGTTCTGAAAAGATTTGCAAAAGTAGTCCATCCAGCAGATCTTCATTTGTAATAGATTTTTTCCAATAGCTCTTTTTCCTATCCTTCTTTTGCTATCACTACTTTTCCAACCACCACCGCTCTCTCAAACAGACAGTGTTTATATTGTTAGCATATATGTACAATCAAATTCTGCTAGAAGACCCCTCCCAGGTGCTTTTTTGTATATATATGTTAACAATGTAAATTTAGAGGAAACTATTTGGTAATTTTAAATGAAGAGATGTCCCTGTAATTATAGAAACTTAAAAGTTAGGTCCCAATAAATAACCCTTATGAATATATCTGAGAACTGTCTTTTTGGCCAGTCTAGGCTCTTCTTGGCATAATCCAAACATGAAAATCTATTAAAATTGAGAGTCTATAAACGAATGTCCTATTACAAGGACAAAATAGTAAACAGTGTCAATTGAACTAAAAACAGTAATTTAAATAGCGCGCAACACCCATCTTATATGCCAGGAAACTTCGTCGTTGCCCTCCATAGCTATCTAGGTATCCTGTGTTCTTCGCCGCGAATAGACGTATAAGACGTGTCACATCCGCACGTGTAACCCCTCCGATATGTCGTCCTTATTGCCCGTTACACCTCGGCTCAATAAGCTCGTATTGACAGGCTCTTTACTGAGCTGGAGCCAAATCGGCTCCACTCAGACAATGTAGCATTTGTTGGAAGCATTGTATTCTGGTAGCATAAATTGGGAAAGGGGTAAAACCTTCAGCCTTGCATTGCCGTTAGGATCTAACATTTGGCATTAATACGAGGTTTCGTAGTGTCATTGTTGAACTAACTAATACGAATAATTGTGGACTATATGCACGTGCATGCTGCGCCGCACCGAGCTAGGCTAGGGCATATGCGTATGGGCGCATGTCCTATACACATGAATAACATTCCGAGATAGTCCCACTATAGCAAGTGTCCCTTTGGCAAAGCCGTGGCTTTTATGTTCAAAACTAATTTTATTTTCTTGGTGGTGGTTACATTCTATGACGGTGGACTTACTGGAGCATAAACTTCGTGCCGAACCGAGCCTGAGACTATATTTCTATTTTCCCCTATGTTATTTATCTAACTACAAACAAGTTTCTTTTAACATACATCCATTTGTGCCATTTTGCTCTGGTTATCTCTTCATCCAAACATTTTCTCCGCCTTCTCTTTCTCTCCTGTTTCTCCAACCAATACTTGATAACCAGAAGTTTTCAATATGTACTCCTTACTAACTCGTGCGAGTTTTGGATCGTCTCTTTGGACCGCTTCTCCTACCGCGCTGCACTGGAGGGAGACGAATTGATCTTATGGCAGAAGCGCAAAAGTTACCCTTCCATTCTGTTTACAATTCTTATCATGAATTTCTGCACCAATAGATTCAAGTCTTTAACAACAACAACAACACTCATGCCTTTATCCCACTATAGTAGGGTCGGCTATATGAATCCTTTGTCGCCATTGTGCCCTATCTTTAGTCATAATCTCACCAATGCTCAAGTACATCATGTCTTTTCTTATAATTTCATTTCAAGTCTTTATTGGTCTACCCCTTTCCCGTTTAATATGCCTAGTGACTAAACTCTCACAACGCCTAACAGACGCCTCTTGCATTAATCAGTCTCACATATTAAATGCTTCTAATTTTCGTCCTAACTCCAGAAAACTAGTACTAAAAAACATGAGAAAGACATCAATTTTGTTTTGTCCAGTGTGGAAGCATGTCCAGTTTATGTGATAATAATAACATTATCTACTTAGTTCAAGCTCGTGCTGTAGTCATGGGGTCTTCTGGTTTATTGTTATAAAGATGCTTAATTGTGTGACAAATTGTTCATTTAGGTGCAGGCAACACCCCTAGGGCATGATTCCACCCTGCCAATGGCCAACTGGGGCATGGGCGCTGGGTGAGGAACACACGGCTGTACTTGAAAGTGACCCCAAAACTGTTGTATCCTTCTGAAATTATTCCCACAAACAGCTGTGAGGTTCTGTCAATTCGAGGGGGCCCCTCCAGTTATGGGGCAGCCCCTTTAGATTACCTTAAATGAGAAGCACATTCATCTCTCTCGTATCACTGTGCAGATTTCATTACTTATAAAATCAAGCTGATGCCGCCATGTGAAGAGTTTGTATCCACATCTTCCTTGCATTTATGAAATAATTTCTTGTGTTTTTTTTGAAGCTGAACTTTGGTGTTCTCCATGGTTTGATGTTGGCATGAAACTTGTTGCGGGTTGCGCGGTGATCTTATTGACCGGTTGAATTGAACCGCCTCAACCCGAGAATGAGCCGAGTGCGCAAACAGTTGTGGAGAAGATTAATAGTTGGCAAGATTTTTTTTATGTGAAAAACCCGGAAATGGTGAAAAATCACAGGGTTAGATCGGTTCCGATCAAATTGCACTATTTCACCAAAGTGTTGCAAGCAGTAGAATTCTCGAGTGTGATCGGTCACCGCTCGTTACAATGAGAGTTTAGTAGAATGCAAAAATTAAAACTTCGTGTCGCCTTCGAAGGGGATGAAGATCTTCAAAGGATGAAGTGTGATCAAATAGATAGTATTCATTTGGTGATTAAGGCTCTGTTTGGGACAGCTTATGCTGATGAATAATCTTTATTCAAAACGTAAACACAGTTTTATAACTGTTTGTTTGTGCAGCTTATAGAAAATCACTTATTTTAAAATTGATGATAAGTTGATTTTCATAAGCTATTCGAGTGCAGCTTTTAAAAGTGATTTTTTTATCCGAATGCGATTTTTTTATCCGGACGCGATTTTTTCACCGGAGCGCGAATTTCTCGTCCGCGAGAGAATTTCTCCCCGAGCGCGATTTTTTCACCGTGGCGGAATTTTTCGACGGGGCGCAAATTTTTTTCGCCCCGACGCGATCTTTTTGCCCGGACGTAATTTTTTAGCCATGCCGCGTTATTTTCGGCCAGGAGCGTTTTTTTGCCCGGGCACGATATTTTTTGCCCGGGCGATATTTTTTCCCCATGCGAGTTTTTTTTTGCCTGAGTTTGGTTTTTTCGCACGGGCGTATTTTTTTGCCCAGATATAGTTTCTTTCACTCGAGCGCAATTTTTTCGCCCGGACGCGATTTTTTCGCACAGAATTGATTTTTTCGCTTTGGCGTGTTTTTTAGGCCCTGACATATTTTTTTTCTCTCGAGATCATTTTTTCGCACGGGCTCAATTTTTTCGTCTGGGCTCGATTTTTTCGCCCAGGGGCGATTTTTTTACTCGAAAGTGATTGTTTTCCCGGACGCGGTTTTTTCTTCCAAGTGCAGCGGGGAGCGATTTTTTTCCATGGCTAATTTTTTTTTGCGCGCACGCACCGTTGTTTCGCACGAGTGCGTATTTTTTGTCCGGGCATTTTTTTTCGCGCATGCATGATTTTTTCACACAGACGCGTTTTTTTCTTTTTCTCCTGGGCGAAAAAATCGCAACACGGCGAAACAATTTTGATGAGGCGAAGAAATTGCAGCTGGGTGAAAAATTGCGCACGAGAGTAAAAACACGCCCTTTCAAAAAAATCGCACATGGGCGAAAAAATCGCGTCCGAGCAAAAAAATGATCCCGGGCGAAAAAACGCGAACGAGCGAAAAAATGCGCCCGAGCTAAAAAAATGCGACTGGGCCAAAAAAATCACGCCCGAGTGAAAAACCGCGACCGAGTTAAAAAAACGTGCCCAGGCAAAAAAAATCGTGCTTAGGTGAAAAAAAATGCTCCCGGGCAAAAAAAAAATCGCACGAGTGAAAAAAAACAGCGACTGGGCAAAAAAAACCGCGATCGGGAGAAAAAATTCGCTTTGGCGAAAATATCGTGGCAGGGCGAAAAAATCTCTTGCGCGAAAAAAAATCGAGCTCGGGCAAAAAAATCATGCTCTGGCGAAAAAAATCCCGGTCCGGCGAAAAAAATCACGACCACACGAACAAAATCCAAACGGTCGACTAGTTATTCATCATTGCTTCTATAAAATCTCTATGCAAACATAAATTTTCTATTAGTAGTTTATTTTTCATCATAAGCTGTCCCAAACATAGAGAGATAATTATTACTTGCATTTTCCTATCTTTCAAAATTACATTTACCTTTTCTCTATTTACAAAAATATCTCTTTTGTTAGAAATATGGATGCAAAATGATAGAATATAATGATTCTTTTTATAATATAAAATCAATCAAATTATTTTATGATATTGTAATTTTATCCTTTTATAACGATTCTATATTCATTATAAAGGATAATATATTGTGCATCTCTTTCAACATAAAGTTATTACCAAGATAAAATTGAAATGTCTTAAAATAATTTGTCATATTTTATCACTTTTTATCTATATTTTAAAAGAAAGAGGTCATGTTTTTCAATGGAGACATTATAGAGGGTAAAATTTGAATATTATAAAATAATTTGGGTGATTTTATCATTTTCCATACGTATTTCTAACAAAAGAGGCATTTTGGAAATTGGGAAAACTTAGAGGGGGAGGTAAATGTACTTTTGAAAGATAGAGGGGTGCAACCTGTAATTATGCAAACTCAAGGGGAGGTCCTTGAAATTAACCCTTATATATATATACAAAAAAATTTACACTCTTAGATAAGTAAGGAGAAGATCATGACCATCAAATTCATATTATCCATATTATCCATATTATCCAAATAGAGAGGATAGTTTGAGGCATTGCATTTGTTTTTCAGGTTTACAACACCAACAACAACACTTAAGCCTTTATCCCACTATAATGGGGTCAGCTATATGGATCCTTTGTCGTCATTGTGCCGTATCTTATGTCATAATTTTACTAATGTCTAAGTACATCATGTATTTCCCTATAGTTTCATTCAAAGTTTTTATTGGTCTACCCCTCCCTCGTTTAACATGTCTTGTGACTAGACTCTCACAATGTCTAATAGGCGCCTCTAATGGTATCCTTTGTATGCGCCCAAGCCATTTTAGTCAAGCTTCTCATATTTTCTCTGCAATTGGTGCTTCTCCTGTCTTATCCCCAATACATTCATTCCTAATTCTATCCAGTCTCGTGTGTCCACACATCTACCTAAGCATTCTCATCTCCACAACTCTCATTTTTTGCTCATGTACACAATTCATTGGCTAACACTCGGAACCATAGAGCAACGCTGGTCTAAATTCATTGGCCAACACTCGGAACCATTGAGCCAACACTCGGAACCATTGAGCAACGCTGGTCAACACTCGGAACCATTGAGCAACACTCGGAAACATTCTCATCTCCATTGAGCCAACACTCGGAAACATTCTCATCTCCACAACTCTCATTTTTTGCCATGTACACAATTCATTGGCCAACACTCGGAACCATAGAGCAACGCTGGTCTAAATTCATTTGTATTGTTGGGTCTTCATAAACTATGCTCTAGTTATTACGCTTTTTGCGTAGCTGTGGGTTGGGGGAAAATTTTATATACGCCCAACACACAGAGCCCGGTTTCTTAGCAATATTTTTTCCTCAAAATAGTTTTATTTGCTTAATTTTTTTTTATTTTACAAAATAATTAACAGAATATAAATTCAGGTATTCTTATGGTTATTTTAATATCTATATATGTATATTATAGTATACAAAAATGTAAAAATATAGTTGGTAATTTTTTTTCAAGAAAATATAGAAGCTTTTCTTTGCAATCTTCTATGATAACAGTATTGATGATTAGCGTGTAGTTTTTCTTAGCATGTTCTTTTGCAAACAGTGTGAAACTGTTAGCAAAAAGGAGCAGCGAAAACACACCAAGCGCTGCTTACTGCTCTTAGGTTTCGTTTGGTGCAGCTTTTTTGTTCCGACGAGTTTGGACAAAAATGCCACCGTGATCGAATGTATGTTTCGCGCAACAAAAGTCATGACCGTCACCAAGAAAAAGAAACTATTTTTGAACGTCGAAAAAGTGAACGAAGTTTCTTAGATGAGATCGGACCTTCAAGAACTACAGTTCATAACCATCGCTTTACTATCGCAACCACGACGGCAACGTAGCCTTAAAGCTTAATACGTAGTGTGTGAGAAACAATTAGATTTGAGCTCGAGTAAAATGAGTTGCATGGATGTTTTTAGCCATGCTAGCATGGAATGTTTTCCAACCCATTTTTATTGAATGTTGAGTTGAATGTGTTGCTTAGGCTCCGTTTGGGAGGACTTATTTTCACCGGCCAAGCGGTCACGACCACATGAACCTGACCATAATTAAGGTCCGGTTCATGCGGTCGTGACCGCTTGGCCGGTGAAAATAAGTCCTCCCAAACGGAGCCTTAATCCTGTCACTCTATTACAATAAAGCTGTCACTTTATTGTATGTATAAAATGAGACAATTTCAATTCGCATTTGCAACATAAACCAAACATAAAGGTAATATGCGAGATTAGTTATAAATCGTTTAGCTTGACAATAGTGGCACCTAAGAACCAATGTGTCACCATTATAATTTGATAGGCACGATAATGTGTCACCATAATATATGTTTGGACTCAGTAATACTGACATGTGTTTAGGTCTTGTTTGACGCAGCGTTTGGAGGCGCCGTTTGCAGTAAACGCTGCCGCACGACGAGTAATCAAATGTCTGACGGCGGCTTTTGCCGCATTTCCTCCCACGCGCAATGGAAAACGGAGCAAAACCTCACCTTTTCGAACAATTGCCTCCCCCTCCAGTTCCAGCGGCGGCATCTCCTCCCGTCTGGCGTCTCCTCCCACCTAAACAAACGAAGCCTTAAGCTCAATAATGCTGACATGTGCTTAAATTAAAAGAAAACAAACCTTTTTTTTATAATAATAATAATGGTAAATTGATTGCTATGGCTAGTTCCATTCTTCATGGAATTTTTGGGTTAATCAACCTTGAGCATGTGTTGGCTTTACCTCTCTTTAATTTGGCTTGTGGTGTGTCTTCATAGCTTGCCTTCCTCTCCTTCAATGAAATTCTTGCATCTAAAGCATTCATAGAAATTACATGTTTGATTCAGTTATGTCTTGCCCTATATCCGTAGAGCGTATCAATATCACGTCTTGTGCGTTTAGCAGGAGCATGCAACATAAAAATGAGGAAACATTTAATGAAAAAAATGACGAGGAACATTGAAATTAGAAGATGTAAACCCCAAAATGGAAAAAGTGTAAACATATTTACATGAAAGGAGAAAAACCACTCAAAAATAGAAGAACAATTTTGGTAAGATTAATGTATGAAGACCACCACAAAACATCAAGGTAATGAGAATAGGGACATCAAGGTAATTGAAATACATTGAAACTCAACCTAAAGCCAGCCAGAGGAGGAACTGTACACGGGCACACCCGGGCACGTGCCCGAGTCGAAATTTTCGGATAAAAAAATTATATTGATAAGTTTAGGTCCATATATAATTATTTTGGCTCAAACCTGAGATATTTTAACCGTGTTTTGGAGTCCCTAAAGCCAAGTTAGCAGGCTGGGTTATGGGCACGCGCAAGTAAATTTTAATTTGTGATACGGTTTTCCGAACTAGATTTCCCAAATTGCCTTTTCCAAATCGTGAGCAGAGGGCTTCCCCTCCCATTCGAGTGTGTCACCATCAATTTGAAGCTCCAAATCCGGTGATCTCAAGCTTGTAGGAATGTAGGAAATCCGGGGTGCCGAGAAGCAGAAATCCGAATATCGAATAACAAACAGAACAAAAAAAAAACAGAGCAGTAACAAACACAAGATGTTACAGGCACCCAACACCGGGCTACGTCCTCTCCCCTTCTTCTTCCTTCTTGTATTCACCAAAAAGAAACAGATCAAGGTTGCAAGGATCAATCCGATCCTACCTCTTCTCCTCTCTTCTGGACAAGAAAACCAAAGAAGAATACCTTCTGACGATCTCAACGAGATACCTCGTCAAGATTACGCCGCCGCAGACTGCAATGAAGCCGTATCCCTAAATCGGGAAAAACAACGTATATAAACATCGCCGGCCACCACGATCCGACCAAGCAAGACCGGTCGACGATCGATCGATCGTCGACCCAAAGGCCGGTCGACGATCCAGAAAACCTAAATCCTCTTCGTGGGCGAACCGGTGACAGGGTGAGAAACAAGAGGACCGGAAGTGTTCCACAACCCCAACAAAGGCTCCTCGTTGTCCGGCGATTTCAAGGTTCTTTGTTCGACAATTTCAAGGGTCCCGATGCTTGCATTTCCTGCTTCGAGTTCCTGCTTGCAGTTCCTGCTTCGAGTTCCTGTTTGCATTTCCTACTTCAAGTTCCTGTTTGGTTATTTTTTTGTATTTCATTCTTGCCGACTTTGTTTGGCTGCAACTTCTCATTTCTTTGAATTGAAACCCTATATATGTGCGTTGCTTCAATTGTTTCTCCCAAAAAAGAGGATTATACATTGCTTCAACTGCTTCTTCTACAGTAACGGTAGATCTCCCCTTCTCCAATTTGGGGACTATTATTTGCATTTCATCCATGTCACTGTAATTTGCAAGGCACAATTAGAAAATTTGATTTTGTGGAATTGCATAAGAGGTACTTGGTTTGATTATCTGTTCGGATATTATTGTAGGTGTGTCCTAACTCTAAGCCCAGATTTGCAAATTTTCAACCACGAATCAAGATCGATAGCAGGTATTATATTCAGAATTGGATATCACTAATTTCAAGAATCTGATTTTTCAAGAAATAACAAATCAGGTATTCGATATCATTTTTTGTTTTTTCAATTAGAAATAATCTGATGCAAAACATGCGCAATTTATGCTTTTCAATTGCGCAATTATGAATTGGGTGTTGGATGTAACTTATTCCTTCTTTACATATTGGTTGCAGTTCTGTTTTCTCTAGTTAATTTCAGCATATATTGAGTCATTGATATTTCTTTACCACAACATAAATTTGATACTGTTGTCTATGATTTTATTTGATCAATTCTCTCGAGCACTATTTTATTATTTGATGAATAAACAAATTAAAAAATTTATAAAATTAGTTATTTTTTGTAAGGTGCCCAAATCCAATCAAAATCCTAGTTCCGCCAGTAAAACCAGCTGCACAACACTAATAGATATTTGTTGGTTTAGGGCAGTACTGAATGTACACAACACAATACTTTCATGACTATTACATTACCTTTAGCCACGGTTTGAAACCGTGACTAATACTGAGTTTGATTTTTTTAAAAAATTATTTGCCACTGTTTCA
Source organism: Platanthera guangdongensis (assembly GCA_039583875.1). Classification (NCBI taxonomy): domain Eukaryota; kingdom Viridiplantae; phylum Streptophyta; class Magnoliopsida; order Asparagales; family Orchidaceae; genus Platanthera; species Platanthera guangdongensis. The sequence continues at coordinate 3,889,526 of CM077155.1, forward strand.
AATCGTGATAAATAATAAATTATGTATTTTTTTAAAAAACTATTTGCCAGGATTTGAAAACCTAGCCATATCCGTGAAAATCCTAGATAGGTTCGCGAATCAAGAGGCACCATGACCGTAAAAAATGAATACTATCTAACTAATCATTCACATTTTGCAATCTAACATCGAAAAATCACGCAAACAAAACGACAATGTAAGAATACAAATGCAAAACAAAGTTATTTAGTTTTAACTACTACAACTTCACCCTGTAAATATCAAAACAAAGCTATTTAGTTTACTACAACTTCACCCTTAATACAGAAGCAATATTAGAATCACAATTTCTCCAACCACAAAGAACCCAATCCAGATTTAGTGCCACCCCCAACATTGTTGAATACTAGATAGAAATTCTTGTTTATATCTTACATGAACCTCTATTGCCATATTGCCCTTTGACCCTCCAATGAACTATTTATCAAAGCCATAAAGGATCTATTGTACAACCATATATTTCTCAATCTCTGAAATTTAGTACAAACATGTGTAAGTTAGAGCGAAGAGGATGTCGGCTCTAGGGCATCATGAACTGAGGGTAAAAACAAACTCTCGCAAAAATGCCTGCCTACGCAAAAACGCCCACGAAACTCAAAAATTACTCAATTCTGTGGAAAACTCATGAGCGGAGATAAGAATTGATGATTTAATTTTTTTTTATTTCAAAGCCAAAGTCATAGGTTTTTCCTTCAAAGCTAATATCCGCATAAATTTAATTTCTAATTCACAATGTTAATTCCAGAAAGTCATTTCTGTTCAAACGAACGAACCCTAACATAAAATTAATTAGAAAAAATTAAAAGGTAAAATTAGAAAGATAAATGAATACAGATACTATGTATCAAACCCCATGCTCATTGGACTAGTTTTGTGCATATATATTCAAAGTACATGCATATCATAAAACTCCTACACACATGGCATTTTACACAACCACAACAATCATGTATAGCAACATTTATGATTAATGAAACTAAGGCTTCTTTTGGTTCGTCGTTTCGCTGCCTCTGTTTGGAGCAAACGTCTCCGGACAGCAGGTAAATAAACGGCCGGCGGAGGCATTTGCTCCGTTTCGACCCCCACCTCTCCCCCTCTTGTTCAAAAGTGACGTTTCGACCCACCGGATGCACCCGCCACCGCCGAACCAAATATAGCCTAAGGCTCTATTTGGCGTCGCGTTTTTGCTCCGATGAGTTTGGACAAAAACACGATTGTCATTAAATATATGTTTGACATGACAACAATTATGACCGTCATCAAAAAAGAAAACTAGTTTCGAATGTAATGTGGATTTAGTTCCTTAGATAAGGTCGAGCGTTCACAAACAGTAGTTCAAAACCATCATTTTCATGATCTCCACCGCCGCGCCAAACAGAGCCTAAATATATGAAGTTAATATAATATTTAGTCTCTTTTTCTATTGCTATTTTTTCACCAATCTTATATTAGAAGTGGTGGGATAAATCGCTAAAAACTCACAAAAAGGTTTCGTTTGGCACTGTGGTATCGGTCATGAACATAGGGTTAAATTGTCATTCGTTAACGCCCACCTAAGAAATTTCGTTCACTTTTATGTTCAAACGAATGATGTTTGCTAGGTGATCCTTAACGAACGATATTTTAACCTATCTGTTTGACGAGATTTTTTTTGCTCCGGTGAGTTTAGACAAAAATGATACTATCATAGAATGCATGTTTGACATGACAACTATTATGACTGTTATTAAAATAAAAAACTAGTTTTGAACATAAAAGTGGAGGATGAAGTTTCTTAGGTGAGGTCAGACGTTCACAAACGACAATCCCTAACCACCACATTCGTGGCCGCAATCGCCGCGCCAAACAAAGCCGCTTTATATAATTGGAAGAGTGTGCACGATACAAAATATTGTGTTACACATGACCATCACTGCTAGGTAATAATCGTAGCCCGTAGGCCTGTTTTCGTTCTGGCAGGGCTCCCGTTCTATCTCAATATGGTCCGAAGGTCTGAAAAGGGAGATTCTAGGACAACCACGCTACATGCAAGACATTAGTGGAAGCGAGCAGGCAGGAATGAAGTCTGCGAACGATACACTGAATATATTACCACTGGTGAAGTGGTGCTTCGACCACATCAAGAGAAAGAAATGAAAGTGAGCTCTATAAGAAAGGAAAGAGAACTGAGGAACCTTTATATACCCTACTCTTGGCCGCATTGGAACGTCAAATCGACGTAAGTAGAAGGAAGAATGCGCGGAGACCGCCCATAAGGGCGGCTCGCCTTAACCTTCATTAGTAGAGTAAGGAGAGGAGAAAGGACGAAACAGACGTAAGTGGAAGGATCACCAAACAAACATCATTCTTTTGAACTTACATGTGGAGAATGAAATTTCTTAGATGAGGTCAGACGTTCACAAACGACAATTCATAGCCATCACATTCGTGGCCGCAACTTCCGTGCCAAACGAAGCTGCTTTATATAATTGTAAGAACGTGGACGGTACGTAATTTTTTGGCCCGCATATAGTATCATAACAAAAAAATTCAAAATAAATTGTGGCTAATGCTCATGTATTAGATATGAATTAGACTAATAAACGAGTATTAGCGACAATGATGTTTTTTTAATTATTTTTAATGCAAATAAATGCAAATTTGAAGAAGATATTTGTATGTTATTTTATTTTATTTCATATTTATTGTTGCTGATAAATTAAAAATAAAATTTATTGAACGTATCTCTGATCCATGTGATGTAGCAGTAGCACAAATTTGGCTTTTAAAAAACGAGTATCTTCGCACGGGCTACGCCCGTGCTTAATACTCTCGGGTAGCCTTCGGCAGCATCAGGCGGGTTTCGTCCGACTGCGCACGGGCTTCGCCCGTGCTTGGTGCTTCAGGTGGTCTTCGACCACATAGAAGCGGGCTCCGCCCGCTTCCATGCAATCCAACAGTTCGGCGCCTCACCCGTCACTCGTGGCCCCCGGAGCAAAATCAAACAATCATAGGGTTCCGGGGGGGGGGGGGGGGGGGAGTGGTGGGTGCGGCGCCGAGCTATTGGATTGCATGGAAGCGGGCAGAGCCCGCTTCTATGCGGTCGAAAACCACCTGAATCACCAAGCACGGGCTGTTGAAAATCTCACAAGCTGATCAACCGGTGTTCTGGTACCAAACAAAAACTTGCAGAGCTATCAAGCTGATCACTTGATCAAGCGGAAAGCGGGAACCAGGCACAGTAACACTTCAACCATAAACTGAGCTAAGTAATCAGAAACGACAGAGAACAACCACCGATCTTGTATTATCAACTATCAACTTTACAAGACAAGATATACATGACGAGACATGATTTCGCCAAGTACAATAGTGAAGCATACAAGCAAACAAGACTTTTCAAGCCGGGCGAACTGCCCAAAGACCGCCGAATCCGCCGAGTGCTGAGATCGCCAAGCCGCTGCTGCACCACTGATTTACGGAGTCCGCGAAGTCCGCGGACTACCCGTTATTCTGCTGAGACGACTGCTATGCACGCCACCGCCGAACTGAAAGAACAGACCGCCTAGTCCGCCGAGACCGGCGAACATGTTATTAAACTTGAACTTCAATTGTTGAAGAGAAGACTGGCTGATCGCAAAGTGCGACCTGCTGCAAACCGCCGATTGTAACCGCAAGCTTCACTGCTTCATGACCGCAGTCAGAACCAGACTCCTGGCTTCACAGTGCTAGCCGCAGAACCTGCAAACAGTAACCAGTTAAATCCTTCTCAATCCGCGCGGACTAGAAAACCGAGGCCGCAACAATTAATCCGAGCTCAACTTACTGTTCATTCAGTTATTGTTGAAGTGACGGGGGGGGGGGGGGGGGGGGGGTCATATTTATAGGCGGGGTGAGGAGTGTGGTCACCGCTCTAGTGGATAGAAACACCACCCCAACTCGCAGCTAGCACAACACAGTCCGCCGTGTCCGCAAGGACAAGGCCGGACATCAGCCGATTCGCCAGACAACAAGTCAAGAAGTCAGTCCGCTACCTGACGGACACCGCACCAGCACGCACGCTGCACAGCACGCAGACACCAACAACCCTATACTGCACTAGTCCGCACGCTACACGCAGACATAACACCAACCCGCACAGCTTGCGAACACCGCACCAGCCCGCCACACGAGTCCACGACCAATAGACACAGATCGCCCGGTCAACCAGCAGACACCGTGGGCTCTGCGAATACCCTGGACTTGTCACAGAATGTGACCAAGTCCAGCAACCCACCAAACACTTCGCGCGTGCTCGGCGGGCACAAAGCCAGATCGCCAGCTCCAAAGACAGTCCGTCACCATGAACGCAGTTATGACCAACCGCATCACCAGAGATCAAGGGCATGGACCAATGCCGATCTCGCGATCTCAAAACACAGTCCGCCACAACGGACTCCGCGAACTCGAACAGAGTCCGCCACATTCCCGCAGATATACAACCAATCCGCCCGATTACTTCAAGGAACATCCAACTGCAGAACCATATGCCAAAATTATGGACGGCCTATACTGATTGAAGTCTGATTGTGAGAATCTTGATATTGAACATGTTTGTAAATGGTCAGATGGGGATCGGAATTGCAAATTTATAATTGCAGCTAACCCATAATCTTTGATAATTTCTTTAGAAATATATAGTTGCTTCACTGCTGATGGTTTTCTAGTGGGGTTTAGCATACTTACAGTCACTTGTTTGAGGATTTGGAATGAGTAAATTGGAGAAATGCTAGGAGATTTTGAACATGTTTTGATCTCCTGACATTCTGTTTTCTTAAACATTTGATTATTCATATTCGACATGGTGAGCTTGGGGTGATGAATTTCTCAACGCCAAGCTACCACTGAGCAGTAGCTAGCTAACGCCGCGCGCTAGCATTCAACGCTCTTCACTCAACGCTACATGAGCTACCGCCACACGGTAGCATCCTGCCGCCGCGCGGTACCATTCAACACTCTCAGCGCCTGGATTCATCGAAACAAGGCTATCGCCGCGCGATAGCTTCCAGAGACTCAAGATCTGGAAAAATCGCGATGTTACAACCGCCCTAGCAGATAAAAACACAGCCCTATCTCGCGGGGGGGGGGGGGGGGGGGGATAGGGGGGATAGAGTGTACCCGCCAAGCTGCGGACACAAAACAAGTCGTCGCGACTAGACCAAACAACAAGCTCGTTGAGGTAGCGCCACCACAACAAGAACCCCAGCCAAGCCGCCTAACCATCAAAGCAAAACTTGGTCGCCAACTAGGCGGACACTGCGGATACAAATCTAGTCTGCACTCCCGCGGACACCGATCCAGTCCGCACTCCCCGAGCTCACAACCAGAACATAACTGACAGCTGCCGACCTTGGCGGACAAAGAACCAAACCGCGAGCTTTGGGCGACCAACAGGACTAAGCCACCCTGGACTTGGTGCAAATCCAGACCAGGTCCGCATCACCAGCCAACCCGACAATTCAGCGGATAACCATCCTATCCGCCTGGCTACTCCAGGGAACAAATCGTCAGCCAAAAGCAAGCCGACCTGTCAAATCGCTGCCCTTTGTCCGCCCTGGCCGCGCGGACAGACCGCCCAGGCCGCCCAGGTTTGAGAGATTGACCGCAAGCGGTTGTGTGGAGAGCGGGTTGGGGCTGGTGGACTGCAGTCCGACTGGGGGCGGCCCGAGATACTCGCATGAGTGGGCCGACCCCCTTTCAACAAATGTGCATCTCCATTTCGAAAAGCTCTACAAAAAGAGTTCACTCAAATAGATATTCATTTATAATATACCTTTTTAATAGCTCATTTTTCTACCCTCATTTTGCCACTACTTTCCAACCGCCACCGCTCTCCCAAACAGGCTCTAATCTTGAGATAGTATTATTAAAAATAAAAAAAGAAAAGTAAACATACAAGCCTGTATTTGTCGAGTGGACCCATCAAACTGTAAAGAAGATGGGACAAGGCCGAGTTGGAGGGGCGCGCAAGTGCACCAATTAGCTTGCACCCGCCCCCAATTCGGGGCGGGTGGCGAGTCACAACTTCACCGTGTACTCGTCACACCCAGGCGAGCAGGCCTAGAGCTACTTGGACTAGACTTTAAGTATTGTGGCCTATTTTTCAAAGAACTCTTATTTTGGCATGTCATTAGTCATTTCGAACAGTAGGATTCCGTTGTTGGCAGACGAATTTGGGTTGCATTTAGTAAAATCAAAAGGCGGAATTCCGGTATCCGCAGACTATTTACAAAGAATTATAAATAGACCCCAATAGCACCTTTGGAGGGACTTTTTTTTGCTTCTCTCTCATTTAACTAGTTTTAGGGTCCATTTGTGGCAGCTTTTCGACTCCGATGCGGTAGCTCAAAAACGTCATTTCTAGAATAAGCTGTGTTTGGAAACAATAAGCTGGAAACGACTTTTTATAATATAAGCTGTTTTTAGGTATCGCTCATCAGCGGTTTTTTTTCTAGTTGAGCCCCGCCGCACCGCTTCTCCCCGGATCTCAATTCCCCTCCCCACTTCCCTCTTCGTTCTTGATCTCCTCCGATGCCACCTTTTCCCCCTGTGTTTTCTCAAACGGCTACACCACGGTCGGCCTCTAATGCCCACGCGACCGTCGACCCTTCTTCGACGACTATTTAGTATTTTCCCAATCTCTGACAGGCCCAGCTTCCCAATTTCTAGAATAAGCTGTAGTTGTATATGAGTGTGTGTTTGTAATAGTGTTTGTTTGTGTGCATATAATATTGTGTTATTGTTTGAGTGTTAGTTTGTGTATGAGCTTGTGTGTGTGTGTGCTCGCGCGCATGTCTGCTTGTAATGGTCTATGTTTGGGTGTTTATGTTTGTACATGTTTGTGTATGTTTGGGTGTTAATGTTTGCACATGTATATATGTGTATGTGTTTGTATATGTGTGTGTGTGTATGTGATTGTGTGTGTGTGTATCAGTGTGCGCGCGCGTATGTGTGATTGTATATGTATATGAGTGTGTGTGTATGCATGATTGTATACGAGTGTGTGTGTGTATGTGATTGTATGTGTGTGTGTGCGTGTCTGTATATATGTGCGTATAATTGTGTGTTGTTATATTAACGAATTTTTTTTATTAGTTTGTATGTGTTATTTTTTATTTGTTTTTCTTATTTAAAAAAGTGTAGATGAGAAAACCAAAAGATTGAGGGATATCAGTTATATGAGATCAAAATGATACCTTTGCCTTTTGTGACCTATGCATTACCAAAATTGCGCCTGATGGATAAGAACCATAGGAAGACCTTTATGTGCCTCAGGGAGGAGATCATAGCGAAATGGTTATGTACCCGCTACGAGAAAGGGTCATAGTACGAGATGTTATGTTGTTGCTATCTATCTACAATGTTGTTATGTTATTGTTTTGTTAGTCTAGTGAAGCTATGAAACAAACTTATATGAAAGTGCTATACGGTAAGTTTTGTTGGAAGTTATTTGAGTTTAACGGGGAAAATGACCTCTGTTATTATCCCAGGGTGGCATCTGTAGATCTCTTGTGCTTGAATAAAGTTATTTCATGTTCACTGTGTTTGTGTGTGTATAATATATAAATATATAATATTAACATGTTTTATTTCATGTCTTTAGTTGCTATTCTATTTTAGAATGACACTGTTCTACCTTCAGCTGCAGAGAATTGTTGGGAAAGATAGCACGATCCCTATCAGGGCACCTGTAGCAGATTTACAAGCAAGACAAATACAAGCACAGCAATAATAAAGTGACACAATAATTTTTAACGTGGAAACCCAATAGGGTGAAAACCACAGGACTATTAGCGTCCACCCTTGAAAGCCTCCACTATAAGGTGTGAAAATCACGCACAACAAATTACAGGGCTTTCACCACCGCCACATACAGAAGGCACAATTTCCACCACCGATCCACAACGGATCACCACCACCTACACAAGGTACCAGTTCCACAAAGGAATACAAAAATCTCTCCTTGCTGCAAAAGCATAAATCTCTTCTCCCACAACCACACAAGGATTGACAAGGGAAAAACAAGCGAGAAAATAAGAGACCATTACCCAACGGATTGAAAAATCCGTTCTGAATGCCGCAAAAGAGAAAGGCTACACAAAGCCCCTTCTTATCCAGAATCCGACGATCCGATCTTCGATACTCTTCTCCAAGATCTTCTCTTGTTCTTCCTCCACTCAAATCTCTCTTGGAATTAATGTTTTGGCCTTTGAATTGACTTCCATTTATATGCCTAAAAAAATGCTACCTAACCCCAAAACTGGTGGTAGGTGTTACCTAACACCTAATTTGGTGGTAGATGCTACCTAATTTGGTGGTAGGTACCACCTAACTCCGAATTGTGCTCATTTCAGCTCGTTTATAGAGCGCTGCTTGACGAACCCTGAGCCCAGGCAGCTCCAACATCGCTCCGGCCTCCAAACATAAACTTGTAACATCACGAGCAGCTACAAGCGTGCCCGGTGGTTTTTACCGACTCGTATGAGAATCACACCCTAATAAACTCCCCCTTCACATCGAGTCGGGAGAAAGCGCCATCCCGGCGATTCTCACACATGTCACAAACTTTTCTCGGGTCACTACCTTGGTCAGCATGTCCGCCCCATTATTCGGTGTGAACCATCAGTAGCTCGAGCTCCTTCTTCTCCACAACATCACGTATCCAATGATATCGTGTGTCGATGTGTTTCGACCTCGAATGGAACATGGAGTTCTTTCCCAAGTGGATGGCACTCTGGCTGTCATACAACAACATATACCGATCCTGAGTGAAACCAAGTTCTCTGACAAACCTATTCATCCAGAGCAACTCCTTTCCTGCCTCAGTTACAACAATGAACTCAGCCTCTGTTGTTGACAGTACCACACACTTCTGCAGTCTCGATGCCCACGAAGCTGCTCCCCTGTAAATAGCATCAGGTACCCGAACGTAGATTTTCTAGAGTCCAGATCTCCGGCCATATCAGCATCAGTATAGCCCAGAAGCTCGGGCTCACTGCCTCCAAATCTCAAACTCAGATCTGTCGTCCCCTGCAGGTACCTCAGAATCCACTTCACCGCGCTCCAGTGTTCTTTCCCAGGGTTGGAGAGAAACCTGCTCACAATACCAATAACATGAGCAATGTCTGGGCGCGTGCACACCATAGCATACATAAGGCTTCCCACTGCAGACGCATAAGACACCTTCTGCGTAGCCTCTTTCTCCTCCGGTGTGCTGGGGCACTGATCAACGGTCAACTTGAAGTGAGCTGCAAGTGGCGTGCTCACCTTCTTCGCTTGATCCATAGAAAAACGTTGCAACACTTTGCGAATATACCACTCCTAGGATAACCAAAGGAATCTGGTGCCCCTGTCCCTGCGAATATGCATTCCCAGAATAGTCTTCGCGGGACCCAGATCCTTCATCTCAAACTTCGAACTCAACTGCCGCTTCAATTCAGTAATGCGCGCAGTGTTCTTCCCGATGATCAGCATGTCGTCGACATAAAGTAGCAGAATGACGAAGTCTTCAGGAGCACACTGCTTCACAAACACGCAGTGTTCCAGGGTGGTCTTTGTGAAGTCGATCTCCCCCATAAAAGTCTCGAACTTCCGATACCATTGCCGCGGGGCCTGTTTCAACCCGTACAAACTTTTCTTCAAGCGACATACATATCCTTCTTTACCCCTGATACAGTAGCCATCAGGCTGCTCCATGTACAGCTCCTCTTCAAGATCGCCATGTAGAAAAGCGGTCTTCACGTCCATCTGCTCCACCTCCAAGTCTAGCCTCGCAGCGAGGCCTAGCACAACTCGAATGGAGGACATTTTCACTACTGGAAAAAATATCTCATCAAAATTAGTGCCCTGTCTCTGTGCAAATCCCTTTACTACCAACCTGACTTTGTAACGAGGAGGTGTAGGAGAAGCACCCACCTTCAACTTGAAGATCCACCTGTTCTTCAAGGCTTTCTTGCCCTTCAGCAACCGCACCAGGTCGTAGGTATGATTTGTCCGCAGCGATTGCATATCCTCTTGCATCGCTGCCATCCAGTGGTGACTCTCCGTGCTCTCTACTGCTTCAGAATAGCTCTCCGGCTCTCCTGCATCAGTTAGTAGAACAAACTCTAACGTAGAATATCTAGCGGGCGGATGCCTAGCTCGATCTGATCTCCTCAACACAGGCTCAGGAGCTGGTGCAGGCTCCTCTTCTGCAACCTCCTCAGCAACTCTTGGCTCCTCAACATCATCTTCAACACCCTATACTGGAACTGGCTCCACAGTCTCCTCAACGTGGTTATCACTACCAATAGGCAACTCAGCAGAACGTGAGTCACTCCCAGACTCACCTTTTTTCTCCAGATCACCTCCAGTTTTCTCCTCGCAGAACACTACATCTCGACTCCGCACTAACTTCTTCGCCACCGGATCAAAGAATCTGTATCCGAGCTCACCATTATGACCATAGCCCAAGAAAATGCACTTCTGGGTCTTCGATTCCAACTTCGATTGTTCGTCCTTGGGAATGTGGACGAAGGCTCTGCAGCCAAAGACCCGCAAATGACTATAGGATGGGTCCTTCCCATACCAGACTTGATCCGGAACATCCTCATCCAAAGGATAGCTCAGCGAGAGGTCGATGACATGCGCCGTAGTCAAAAGAGCCTCACCCCAAAACATCTCTGGCAGCTTGGACTCAGAAAGCATGCATCGCACCCTCTCCATCAATGTCCGGTTCATCCTTTCAGCAACACCATTCAGCTGTGGTGTTTTCGGGGGGGGGGGGGGGAGGGGGGAGGGGGGGGGGGGTCTTCTCATGACGAATCCGTGGTCCTTGCAATACTCATCAAATGGACCCACGTACTCTCCCCATTGTCAGAACGGATACACATCAGCTTCTTTACAGATTGGCGTTCCATCTCAGCATGGAACCTTCTGAAGGTCTCAAGTACCTGGTCTTTGGTCTTCAACGGATAGACCCAAACCTTCCTCGACTAGTCATCAATAAAGGTCACAAAATATTGAGCTCCCCCTCACGTTGGGACCTTCATAGGCCCGCAGACGTCTGTGTGTACGAGCTCCAATGGCTCAGATCTCCTGGTGGACTGATGATGACGTAATGAAACCCGATTTTGCTTCCCCGCCATACAGTGCTCACACCTCTCCATGTGATCGACCGATAGGTCACTGAGTAGCTTCTTCTTCTGTAGGTAGTCCAAGCCCTTCTAGCTAATATAATCCAGTCTCCCGTGCCACAGGGAAATGGATCCCTCATCTCTCACGGAGTTCGCCTGTGGATCTTCAGGCCTCCCCTCCATGTAATAAAGGTCGGACTCCCTATAGCTATTGGCCATAACCAACGATCCTCAAACTAGCTTCCAGAAATCACCACCAAAGACACTTACATGTCCTTCATCTCCAAGCTTCCCCACGGAAAGTAGGTTAAAACGAATATCGGGCACGTGTCGCACGTCCCGCAAAATCAGCAACACTACAGTACTCGTCTTCAGATGCACGTCTCCACGTCCCAGCACCTTGGACGTATTCCCGTTGCCCATTCGTAACACCCCGCATTCATGGGTGGTGTACGTGGCAAATAGCTCCCGATTGTGGGAGACGTGCGTAGAAGCTCCTGAATCTACAATCCATCTCCTGTCGTCATAGGAGAGCGCTGCCGTGATTTCATCACCGACAATGACAACATCGTCCTCATCACTGGAGACAACCGCAGCAGTGTGGCTCTCCTCCTTGGCCTCAGTCACCACACCCTTCTTCTGCTCATTCTTCCAGGCATAGCAGAACTTCTTGATGTGTCCCTTCTTGTGGCAGAAATGACACTCCATGTTCTGATATCGTGAACGTGACTTCCCTCTGCTCTGGCTTTTTTCCTCCTTCCGTCCTCGACTCTTGCTCCTGCCTCTCCCCCTGGATTCCATAAACAGAACATCAGCTCGTGATGAAGAGCCTGACGTCCCTTGAGACTTCTGTCTCACCTCTTCGTTCAAGATCCCACTCTTGGCAATCTTCATGGTGATAATCCCCTGGGGTGAAGAGTTGATCAGTGCAATCATGACCATCTCCCAAGAGTCCGGAAGGGACTTCAACAACCACAGTTTATTGACCTCATCCTCAAATGTCACCTTCATCGCCGTCAACTGATCAATGATTCCTTGGAATTCATTGACATGATCCATGATCGGTGAGCCTTCCCGGTAGCGGAACTCTCCAAGCTTCGTCAGCAAAGCCAGCTTGTTGATGCCAGTGCTCTTGGCATACAACGTTTCCAGAGTTCTCTACAGCTTCTTCGCATCTGTGATGCTAGCCACGTGGTTGTAGACGTTCGGCTCCACGAACCGTCTAATGAAACCACAGAGCTTCTGGTGCTCCACCTGCCATTTAGCCGGATCCATATCCTTCGGCATCTCTTCGAAGATAGGGGCATGCCAGCCCTTGATGCAGATGAGATCCTCCATAAGCAAGTGCCACTGATGATAATTTGCTCCATTCAACTTGATCATATGTTCTGAAGTCAATTCCATCTTGCTAAACCAACTGGTCGGACTGACCACAGTTCTCTGAGCGCGACTCTCTCACAATAAGTCACTGAAGAGGATAGCCAGAGGACCAATGGTCGTAAACTACCGCACTCAATGCCAAACCTGAGAATACAATCGCCTCGTCTCGAAATCACAAAAGGTCAGTCCAGTATCAGCCTAGTTCTGACTACTGACCAGCAACCTGCCTCTGATACCACTTGTTGGGAAAGATAACATGATCCCGACCAAGGCACCTGTAGCATATTTACAAGCAAGACAAATACAAGCACATCAATAATAAAGTGACACAACAATTTTTAACGTGGAAACCCAATAGGGTGAAAACCACGGGACTATCAACGTCCACCCTTGAAAGCCTCCACTATAAGGCGTGAAAATCACGCACAACAAACCCAATAGGCACCTGTAGCAGATTTACAAGCAAGACAAATACAAGCACATCAATAATAAAGTGACACAACAATTTTTAACGTGGAAACCCAATAGGGTGAAAACCACGGGACTATCAACGTCCACCCTTGAAAGCCTCCACTATAAGGCGTGAAAATCACGCACAACAAATTACAGGGCTTTCACCACCGCATTTATGGGTGGTGTACGTAGCAAATAGCTCCCGATTGTGGGAGACGTGCGTAGAAGCTCCTGAATCTACAATCCATCTCCTGTCGTCACAGGAGAGCGCTGCCGTGATTTCATCACCGACAATGACAACATCGTCCTCATCACTGGAGACAACCGTAGCAGTGTGGCTCTCCTCCTTGGCCCCAGTCACCACACCCTTCTTCTGCTCATTCTTCCAGGCATAGCAGAACTTCTTGATGTGTCCCTTCTTGTGGCAGAAATGACACTCCATGTTCTGATATCGTGAACGTGACTTCCCTCTGCTCTGGATTTTTTCCTCCTTCCGTCCTCGACTCTTGCTCCTGCCTCTCCCCCTGGATTCCATAAACAGAACATCAGCTCGTGATGAAGAGCCTGACGTCCCTTGAGACTTCCGTCTCACCTCTTCGTTCAAGATCCCACTCTTGGCGATCTTCATGGTGATAATCCCCTGGGGTGAAGAGTTGATCAGTGCAATCCTGACCATCTCCCAAGAGTCCGGAAGGGACTTCAACAACCACAGTTTATTGACCTCATCCTCAAATGTCACCTTCATCGCCGTCAACTGATCAATGATTCCTTGGAATTCATTGACATGATCCATGATCGGTGAGCCTTCCCGGTAGCGGAACTCTCCAAGCTTCGTCAGCAAAGCCAGCTTGTTGATGCCAGTGCTCTTGGCATACAACGTTTCCAGAGTTCTCCACAGCTTCTTCGCATCTGTGATGCTAGCCACGTGGTTGTAGACGTTCAGCTCCACGAACCGTCTAATGAAACCACAGAGCTTCTGGTGCTCCACCTGCCATTTAGCCGGATCCATATCCTTCGGCATCTCTTCGAAGATAGGGGCATGCCAGCCCTTGATGCAGATGAGATCCTCCATAAGCAAGTGCCATTGATGATAATTTGCTCCATTCAACTTGACCATCTGTTATGAAGTCAATTCCATCTTGCTAAACCAACTGGCCGGACTGACCACAGTTCTCTGAGCGCGACTCTCTCACGATAAGTCACTGAAGAGGATAGCCAGAGGACCAATGGTCGTAAACTACCGCACTCAATGCCAAACCTGAGAATACAATCGCCTCGTCTCGAAATCACAAAAGGTCAGTCCAGTATCGGCCCAGTTCTGACTACTGACCAGCAACCTGCCTCTGATACCACTTGTTGGGAAAGATAACATGATCCCGACCAAGGCACCTGTAGCAGATTTACAAGCAAGACAAATACAAGCACATCAATAATAAAGTGACACAACAATTTTTAACGTGGAAACCCAATAGGGTGAAAACCACGGGACTATCAACGTCCACCCTTGAAAGCCTCCACTATAAGGCGTGAAAATCACGCACAACAAATTACAGGGCTTTCACCACCGCCACATACACAAGGCACAATTTCCACCACTGATCCACAACGGATCACCACCACCTACACAAGGTACCAGTTCCACAAAGAAATACAAAAATCTCTCATTGCTGCATAAGCATAAATCTCTTCTCCCACAACCACACAAGGATTGACAAGGGAAAAACAAGTGAGAAAACAAGAGACACCATTACCCAACGGATTGAAAAATCCATTCCGAATGCCGCAAAGGAGAAAGGCTACACAAAGCCCCTTCTTCTCCAGAATCCGACAATCTGATCTTCGATACTCTTCTCCAAGATCTTCTCTCGATCTTCCCCCACTCAAATCTCTCTTGGAATGAATGTTTTGGCCTTTGAATTGGCTTCCATTTATAGGCCTAAAAAAATGCTACCTAACCCCAAAACTGGTGGTAGGTGTTACCTAACACCTAATTTGGTGGTAGGTGCTACCTAATTTGGTGGTAGATACCACCTAACTCTGAATTGTGCTCATTTCAGCTCATTTATGGAGTGCTGCTTGACGAATCCTGAGCCCAGGCAGCTCCAACATCGCTCCGGCCTCCAAACATAAACTTATAACATCACGAGCAGCTACAAGTGTGTCCGATGGTTTTTACCGACTCGTATGGGAATCACACCCTAACAAGAATGTCTAGTGAATACTCAGATTATTCTAGTGATGAGTATGAGGCCGCTAGAAGGTATTATATTGCCGTCTATCATCAAATTTTAACTTCAACAATATATGTATTAGTTGAACACACCAGTTTATTCAATTCTAACACACCATACATGATGTTGAAACCAAAACCTCGGTCTCCTATGGAGTTCGACCCTTGGGGAAGGGGTGGTCTCGCGCCTACTTCACTCCTGCAAGCAAAACAACAAAGAAGACAAGGAAAGACCGACCCAAGGGCTCGGCGGGGAGGTCCCACCACACACCCAGAAGATCTCAGAGCGCTTCCCCTCCTTAGCCAGAGGCCGAGCTAAGGTACCCTCAGAAAGCACTTGAAAACTAGAGCAGGAAGGCACAGGAAGCATACCTTCTGGGGTACCCATTGAGTCATATTTATAGTTTTTGGAATCTAAATGCCAATAACAAAATAAGCTGACCTGAAGTTACCAAAAAACCCTTGGCTGGGTCTGCCAACAGCTAAACTCCGCTGTTTTGAAGGGCTATAGGTAGACCAGTTGGGGCAAAACAGTAAAAAGTACCTCACGCATCCAGGCGAGCTGGGGAGCTTGATCACCTCGGCAGGTCCTGCTCGCCTGCTGTTGTCGAGTTCCGTTGCGAGGGCGCGAGCTGGGACTAGCTCGGCGAATACTGATCTCCGTTCGATGAACACCGAACTTTGGTCGACGAATGCCGAGCTCGGGCTCAACCTCTCTACTGCCGAGCTCGCCTACTGCCTTCAGCCCGATCTGTCTGGTTCCTGGCGACCTTGCTCGCCGGACACGGGGTTGTACATAATCCCTGCTCTTTTTGAACTTGGCAAAGCTCGAAAATAAATATCGAACCCCAAGTGTGCGGCGAGCGCGGGTTGGCGAGTTGGAGGGAATCTTTGGGTGGGGTCCACCTGTGGCTATATATATGCACCTGCTCACCTGCCTGACTCTTGTCATTCCCTTTGCTCTAACCCTGACAAGATGTCGCTTCCCAAGGAGATTCAAGAGCGCTTAGACCGAGCTCGCCAGGCTTCTGCAGCTCGCGTAGCCGCCCTGACGGCGGTTCCTACCAAAGTTCCTCAAATTGATTCTGCCGAGCCTGACTCCAAGAGGGCGAAGTCATTCCCTCAGGCGGCCGAGCTCATCTACCACGACCTGAGGGCCACCCTGGAGCGCGAGACCGGCTCTTCCACTCGGACAGTTCTTGAGAAGGATAGAGAGATTGTCGTAGTCGGGGACGACCCAGACGGTCAACCTGATGGCGGGGGCGTCACGCCGCGAGAGCCCACACCGCGAGGCGAGGCCGCTCTCGCAGACTCGCGGTTCATGACACCGGATAACCATCCCCGGGACCCGCCTCTTTTTTTTGGGATCCTTCCAGTGAGCTCGCAGAGGCCAAACTCGCTGGTGCGCGCCTCCTCTCCTCAGCCAACTGACGTGGTCGCGGGGGCGGATCTGGGAACCATCCCCACCCCGGGATTCGAGCTCCTCTCGTCGGGGACTCGTGGCCCAGGTCGCGGGAAGGATCTGATGTTCATCCCTCCCCGCATCTCCTTTGAGCTGCCGAGCTCGTCAGGTCAATCTTGCTTAGATTCTTGCTCCATGAGTTTTTCCTGCGTTCCTCTTCTTGCTGACGCTTGTCCTCACAGCTCTCCCCAGCCAATCCGCTGCCGAGGAATCTTCGCGGGTAGCCCACTACTCTCCCCTCCCTTCCCCAAGCTCGTTGGACTCTTACCTGGGTCCTGAGGTGGATCAATGCGAGCTGACGAGGAGGGAGGTCAAGCTCCTCAAAAAGCTGGTGTGCGGGCTGCGCGAGGTGCAGAGGGTCAACGAGATGCTACAACGCGACTACGCGTGTCTTGCCAACGAGGTGCAAAGCGGCCAGGCTGGCGAGCGGATATCCCCCTCCCGGCTCCTGGATGAGATAGATGATGGCCTCTCAGTGGCGCAGAGGAATTCGGGAAGGATCCGCGAGCTGCTCCGTGCGCGAAAGTCTAGGGGGCGGGGGTCGCGACGCCGGGGTAGGTAAGAGGGCGGCTCCTTTGCCGAGCCGACTGGTACTCGCATCCTGATGCTCCCCCTGCTCGCGCGCCCCACCCTTTTATTCCTGAACTTGATCTGTAATAATTAGTTTTTATAATATTCTTGGACATGCGTTATTCAAATAATATACTGCAATGTTTGACTTAGCCTCGGTTGGGACGCGCTGGAAGTCGGCGAGCTAGGGTAGCGAGCTGGGGTGGCGAGCTGGGGTGGCGAGCTGGGCCGATTGGACAGCCTGGTCCCAGATTTCTTTTCCTATAAATAGCCCCCCCCCCTCACCAACCCCGTACTGTGCCTTTATTGCTTTCTTTCCCTCTCTTCCTGCGCTTTTCTCCTTTTCTGCTCGCGCTCTGCTTCTTCCTCTGTGAACATGGGCAAGACCAATCCTAATGCCGACGGCCGCTCCAAGTGCGCGCAGCACTTTATTGATTATTGCTTCTTTGAGGGGCACACCAGCGAGGAGGAGCTCGCGGAGTTCAAGGCTGAGTATGTGCCGCCGGGTTTCGAGGTGCGCAGGCCGAGGGAGGGAGAGGCTATCAACACTTTCTACGAGGATGAGCTCGTCTTCCCCATCTCGCATTTCGAGGTGGGGTTGCGCCTGAAAGTCCACCTAGTGTCAACTATGTGCACCTATGGGGGGAATAGGTGACTTGTAGCGCTTTTGAGGAATTTATGACGGTACCTGCACAATAAAAATAAAAAGTACAGCACACAGAATACACAGGCAATTTATAGTGGTTCCCCGACTTGGGTACATCCACTTTCCCCCTTCGACCTATCTCCCAACAAGGGACGACTCGGTCACTTCTCCAACGGGATTGAAATCCAATCCCTGCACTATCGGAAGGAACCCTTCCACACGTGAGAGTCAACACTCCCACAAAACGGGTTGCACCCAACCCTTACAACACGGAACAAAAGTTCCTTTACAACAAAAGTAAATATAGAATGTACACGAGATACAAACTTCATTTAGAGACTACGGTGTTCCTCTTCGTTCGACGACGTGTTCGTGAAGTCAACGAAGAGTCTACAACCTTGGTCTCTCTTGGAAAGGATCTCCCCGAAACCGGCGGCGGTAATCCGAGCGGCGGCTTGGTTCGGGATCGACGACAACGAAGGTGCGCGGCAGCAATACTTTGAGATCC
Organism: Platanthera guangdongensis; assembly: GCA_039583875.1. Taxonomy (NCBI): domain Eukaryota; kingdom Viridiplantae; phylum Streptophyta; class Magnoliopsida; order Asparagales; family Orchidaceae; genus Platanthera; species Platanthera guangdongensis. The sequence continues at coordinate 3,907,946 of CM077155.1, forward strand.
AAACTTCGTTGCAAAGCAAACTAGGTCTACCAACGGTCACTCTAGGATCGGTCGTCTCGATCGATTCGGACGGGGGAGTTTTTCCCGGTCAACAAATCGAGAGACAAGGGATCTCTGGATAGACACGTGAGACTCAAGCTTTGCTAAGCTTCTATCGCCGGAGATCGGGAAGAAAAGCGATCTGCAGCGGCGACGGACTAGCGCGAGCGGCGACGGATGTGGCAGAGCTGTTTCGCGATTTTAGGGTTTCTTTCTTGCTCGGCTTTTTTTCTATATCCCTTACTGTTCAAAATACCCGAATATATATACTGAAGATAACTCCAATATGAGCGTTTGTGGGACCCACAATAGAAATCCCTAAATCCCGGTCCAGAAAATTGACAGCTGCAGAATCCGGTTCAGGAACATCCAGAGAAAACGCCAAGTAAAATTCGTCGAGAATCATTGGTGATTCTCGACGAATCGGCGAGAATCAGTTAACGATTCTCGACGATTCGTCGAGAGTCACCGAGTGATTCTCGACGATTCCCTTGTTGATTCTCAGCGATTTTCACTTGGTATTCAAGACCTGCCCAGCGACGGGTTCGGCGAGAATCATTAGTGATTCTCGCCGAATCTTACTTGGCACCATTTGAGGTAGCCGGAAGAAGTCGGCGAGAATCATTAATGATTCTCGACGATTCGGCGAGAATCACTCGGTGATTCTCGCCGAATCGGCGAGAATCACTTGGTGATTCTCGTCGACTTTTACTTAAACGCATTTTCGTCTTTCCACCCAAGAACTGCTCTTTGACCCATCCTTGCTCCTTGTCTGCTCCTGCATATTTACAGCCCTGTGCTTGAAAGTAAGTGCACTCCAATAGAGAGAGTACACGTAGGCCAACACACTGATCTGCTCAACGAGGGATTACGTCGTGCAGACCCGTGTATATTGACCTACTGCACCCTGACATTGGTGTGCACTTAGCGTGGAAAAGCTGCAAGCACAACTAGAAAGAGTTAATCAAATACATAGTCTATTGACCTTAGCTTGTCCAGGGGCTTCTTCAAATCAGGTACATTGTGGATACAATACCCAACAATCTCCCCTATTTGAAGAAGCCTAAACCCTACAAGCTAAGGTGAATAGAGCAAATGGGAATGAAAACCATAAACTTAACATTGAGTTGAGTCATCCCTTACCAATACCAATTTCTTGGGAGCAAGCTTGGAGCCACCTTAGCCTTGGCCGAGAGGGTAATCTCCCCCTTTTCGGCTTCTGCAAATCGGGGCGGTAGCATTTGACCCCTTGCTCCCCCTCAGTTCTTGCGTCCGTGCTCACACTTGATTTCCTTGCTCCCCCTCAGATCGTGCACGAGCCTGGAGCTTCTGTAGTCTTCATTCCTCATAATTGAGCATCCCCAATTCAGTCTTGAAAAGATTGAACTTGGCCTCGTCTAAGGGCTTTGTGAATATATCAGCAATCTGCTTGTCTGTGGGGACATAACATAGAGAGATGTCCTTGTTCTCCACGTGCTCCCGAATGAAGTGGTAGCGCACTTCAATATGCTTCGTTCTGCTGTGCGAGACAGGATTGTTGGCAATGGTAATTGCACTGGAGGAGTCGCAGTACATTGGAACTTCCTTGAACTGAAGGTTGTAGTCGGATAACTGGTTTCTGATCCATAGGAGTTGTGCGCAACAGCTGCCTGCTGAGATGTACTCAGATTCTGCTGTGGAGGTAGCCACACAGTTCTGCTTCTTGCTGTTCCATGAGATACGCCTTCTTCCGAGGAATTGACACGTCCCGGAAGTGCTTTTCCTGTCATCCCTACTCCCTGCAAAATCAGCATCTGAAAAGCCTATTAGCTCGACATCATTGTTTCTCGGGTACCACAAGCCAAGATTAGGAGTACCTTTAAGGTATCTTAGAATTCGCTTTGCAGCGACATGGTGAGATTCCTTAGTGTTCACCTGATATCGGACACAGACACATGTGGAGAACATAATATCCGGTCTACTGGCAGTAAGGTAGAGCAGGGATCCAATGATGCTTCTGTATTTGGTTTCATCGAAAGGTTTACCTTTCTCATACTTATCCAGAGACATGGTGGATCCCATTAGAGTCCTCATAGAGGTTGCACTCTCCATACTGAATTTCTTAAGGAGTTCATTTGTGAACTTCGTCTGAGAGATGAAGATTCCATCCTCAGACTGTTTCACTTGAAGTCCTAAGAAATACTTGAGCTCTCCCATACTGCTCATTTCAAACTTTCCTTGCATAAGTTTAGAAAACTTTTTGCAAAGATTGTTGTCCGTTGAGTCGAATATTATGTCATCGACATAGATTTGCACCAGCAAAATCTTGCCTTTGACTTCCCTGAGAAACAATGTTTTATCTATTTTACCTCTGGAGAACTTGTTCTCAAGAAGAAAACTAGATAAAGTCTCATACCAAGCTCGTGGAGCTTGTTTCAACCCATATAAGGCCTTATTAAGAAAATAAACATGATTGGGATAAGTAGGGTCGACAAAACCTGGGGGTTGAGAGACGTATACTTCCTCTTTCAGGTCTCCGTTCAGGAATGCCGATTTCACATCCATTTGATAGACTGTGAATCCTTTGTGTGAAGCATACGCCAGGAACAACCTGATTGCCTCGAGCCTTGCTACTGGTGCGAAGGTCTGGTCGAAGTCAATCCCTTCCTCCTGTCTGTAACCTTGAGCCACCAGCCTGGCCTTGTTCTTTACGATGACACCATGTTCATCCAGCTTGTTTCTGAAGATCCACTTCGTGCCAATCACATTCTGCTTGTATGGTCTGGGAACCAGCGTCCAAACATTGCAACGTTCGAATTGATGTAGTTCCTCTTGCATGGCCAGAATCCATGCCGCATCCTTGTTCGCCTCGTCGAACTTCTTTGGCTCAACCTATGACAGGAAGCTAAGATGCAATACTTCGTTAATAGTACCTCTTCGAGTTCTGACACCGACACGAGGATCTCCGATGCTCTGATCTCTAGGATGATCCCTCACGTGCCGGAGCTCAAAAAGTCTGGCGTCTGGAGCTTCAACTACTTCTTGGGCTTCTCCTTCTTCTAAGATATTTGTTCCATTTTGATCTTCGACATTTTCAGATGACGTGGAGGTGGAAACTTTGACGTACTTAGGAGCGTCATCTTTAGCGGTCTCATCCAGACTCAGCTGTTCAAGTCGAGTATCTGCATCTTCAAGAATACTACTGGAAGAATTGCTGTTAAGCAAACTTCCTTCATCAAATACAACATTTATTGATTCTTCTACCACTAGTGTTTTCTTATTGAAGACCCTATATGCCCGACTATGGGAACTATAGCCCATGAATATACCTTCGAAGCATTTTTCACCGAATTTAGCACGCGGGTACTTCCCATTATTCAGTACATAGCATCTGCAACCAAAAATCCTCAAGTAGGACATGGTTGGTTTCCTGCCTTTCAGTAGCTCGTAGGGCGTCTTACGATGATGCTTGTTGATCAATGCTCGGTTTTGTGCATGACAAGCTGTATTGACAGCCTCTGCCCAGAAGTATTCCGGGAGAGAAGCGTCTTTCAACATTGTCGTGCAGGCTTCAATGAGAGTTCTATTTCTCCTCTCCACAACTCCATTTTGCTGAGGAGTGCGCGGGGAGGAAAACTCATGAAAGATACCTTGTTCTTCACAAAATTCTGTCATAGCACCAGATTCGAATTCTGTTCCATGGTCACTTCTGATTTTGACCACGGAGCAGTTAAATTCGTTCTGAACCTGCTTGACAAAATTAGTGAAGATGTCAAACGTATCTGACTTTCGTTTCAAAAAGAACACCCATGTAAACCGAGAATGATCATCAACTATCACTAGCGTATATGACTTGCCTCCCAAGCTATGAACTTGCATTGGACCAAACAAGTCCATATGTAACAGGTAAAGACATCGGGAAGAGTCTTTGTCTGCAATGCTCTTAAAGGTAGCCCGAGTCTGTTTGCCCATCTGGCATGCAGGACAGGGGCTATCTTTGATGCACTTGATACTGGGAGCATCCCTTACTAAGTTCTTAGAAAATAGCATACTAATTGTCTTGAAATTAATATGTGTCAATCTCTTGTGCCATTGTTCACAAAGAGATGCACTGCCTGTTGCCACAAGGCATACGGGGGTAGAAGAGTCTAAACTAAGAAAATCTAAGCAGAAGATATTTCTGCTCCTAATACCTGATAATACCGTCTCAGAAGAGGTACGTGAAATTATCAGACATTTATCTTTGCAGAACTTAACGTCATAACCTTTGTCACATAACTGACTTACACTGATCAGGTTATGGTTTAACCCTTCAACATAAGCCACGTCGGTGATAGAGATTATACCGTTGGAAATCATACCGTAACCTCTGGTGACTCCTCGATCTGACCCTCCAAAGATGACTTTGGGTCCATTCTCGACTGGAGTGTAATCACGCAGCAGGCTTCTTGTCCCAGTCATATGCCGGGAGCATCTACTGTCCAAATACCAGATCAGCGTTTTGGTGGCCTTTGGACATTCCTGCAAAACAAAATCAATTTGCCTTAGGAACCCAATCGAACTTGGGTCCTAGATTCCTGGTTAGCATACTCCCCCTCGGTTGGTTAACCCTACGAGTGGTCGGCCTCGCATTGTTGACATGGGGAGTCTCGTAATGCCTTGGATTAAACCAACAATCCACGGCAAAGTGACCAACTTTGCCACAGCACCAACAGTCGAATCTGTTGTACCTCTTCCTAGGCACCTGCCTTACCCTGGGAACGGTGGGTACAGCTGGGGCCTTGGATCTGGAGGTGGAGGCCTCATGGTGACAATAGTCACATGACTTTGTCACCTTCTGTATAACAGGCTTGGCTTTTGGTGCCTGCTTTCCATTATGGCCGCTAGAGAACGGACCATAATTTCCCATGTGGATTTCCTCATAAGGGGCCTTGAAGGCACTCTCACCGAAGTTCCGGGGAAAGTTCCAACCGTCATACTGGCTCTTTGGCTTTGCAACCGAGGGCCGGAAATGATGCCCAAATGTTGACTCAAAGTCATGTTGGCTGCAAGGAAAGCCAGGCTTTCTGAACGCAACAGGACTAAGAGGAGCCTTACCCTTTTCATCAGCAGAGGCCTTCTTGGCGGCCTTATTCTTCCTCTGGTTCTTGTTTCTCCTAGATGAAGAACCAGATACCCCTATATGCCCCAAGCCAGCTCCTTTGGCCTGAGCCGAGAAGGTATCAACGACTGGAAGAACTGTTTTTGGCATAGAGAAGCTCTTGACGATCTTCCTTTCTGCCGCAAGTAGTTCTTCCAACTTGTTGACTTCCTCCTGCTTAAGATCAAGGAGCTTCAAAGACTCTGAATGCTTTGAAGTCAGGTCAAGGTGCTCCTGTCAGAGAGAAATCAAGCTAGTGACCTCTTCCCTTAGGGATACACACTCACCCTTAAGGAATTTTACTTCCTTCTTCTCAGCCTTCAGTCTCTTGCGGCACTCATCGAAAGTGTTGAGCAGAAGCTCATACTTCTCGAGGAGCTCAGCTTCACGGGCCGAAGGGCCATCCTCAGGTTCATCATCCTGAGACTCAGGATCAGAGTCGGAGTCGGAGAGAGGGGTGTGAGCTTTTACCTTCCCAGTAAATGGGGGGCATTCTCCTTCTGAGTCCGAGCGACCCACCAGCCCGAAGTAGGCTTCCTCATCATCACTTGAGTCTGAGGAGTCAGACTCACTCAGTGTCTGTGGCCGTTTGGCGATGTAGCTTCGCTCCTTCTTCTTGTCTCTAGAGGACTTGTGCTCCTCTTCTTTCCCTTTTTCCCTCTTGCCTTGATAGCAGTCGGCCACGACGTGTCCTGGCTTGTTGCATCCAAAGCAGATAATGTCAGAGGAGCGATGTTTGTTCGGTCTAGATGCATACCTGTCAGAAGAGTAGTTTTTCTTCTGATGCCTGGAGGAGGAGCCGTCTCTCTTTCTTTGATTCCTCATCTTGAGGAACTTCTTGAACTCTCGAGTGATGAGGGAGAAATCCTCCTCCGACAGCTCTGAGCTGGAGGAGCATGGCTCGGAGTCCTCCTCCTCATCCTTTTTCCTGGCACGGTACGACACCGTACCCTTGCCTTTTCTGGAGTGACTGGCTTTTAGAGCCACCGTCTTTTCTTTGGTAGCCGGCTTCTCAGCTTCTTCTTCTGCTTTTCTGGTGTTCAGCTGAAGCTCATAGGACATCAGCTTTCCAAACAGAATCTGTGGATCAGTTTCAGCAAGTCTGCCAAACTCTCTGATGGCGCAGATCTTTGTGTCCCATTCCTTAGTAAGGGACCTAAGGAACTTATCATTGAGTTCACCATTAGTGAACACTCTTCCGTAGCCTTTGAGGGCGTTAACAATCTTGAGGAAGTTCTCGTATGTGACTCCGATCTCTTCCTTAGGCCCTTGTCTGAAGGCCTCATATTTCTGGTTCAGGAGGGATCTCCGATCATCCCTCACTTCGTCCGTGCCCTCCATTAGGATGATCAGGCACTGCCAAATCTCCTATGTCGTCCTGCAGTTGCTGAAGTTTTGCATCATAGAGTCATCAACTGCGCTGACCAGAATGTTCCGTGCCTTCATGTCAAGTCCCACTAGTACCATCTCGTCCTTGTCCATTTCAGAAAGTGTCTTCGGCACTTTCTTGGTGGGATCAATGGTGGAGGCCTTAGTGGGGACATAAGGTCCCTCCAGCACGATTATGAAGAGTCGAGGATCCACTGCTTCCATGTAGAACCTGATCCTTTCCTTCCAAATAGGAAAGTTGAGCCTGTTGCACCCTGGGATCTTGCCGGAGTACTTGAGCCCGTCCATAGTAGATGTTTGCCTCCTTCTTGACACTAGTGGCAGGATTCAACTCAAGGTGTTAACCTTTTAGATTAGTAACCTCCCTCTGATACCACTTGAAAGTCCACCTAGTGTCAACTATGTGCACCTATGGGGGGAATAGGTGACTTGTAGCGCTTTTGAGGAATTTATGACGGTACCTGCACAATAAAAATAAAAAGCACAGCACACAGAATACACAGACAATTTATAGTGGTTCCCCGACTTGGGTACATCCACTTTCCCCCTTCGACCTATCTCCCAACAAGGGACGACTCGGTCACTTCTCCAACGGGATTGAAATCCAATCCCTGCACTATCGGAAGGAACCCTTCCACATGTGAGAGTCAACACTCCCACAAAACGGGTTGCACCCAACCCTTACAACACGGAACAAAAGTTCCTTTACAACAAAAGTAAATATAGAATGTACACGAGATACAAACTTCGTTTAGAGACTACGGTGTTCCTCTTCGTTCGACGACGTGTTCGTGAAGTCAACGAAGAGTCTACAACCTTGGTCTCTCTTGGAAAGGATCTCCCCGAAACCGGCGGCGGCAATTCGAGCGGCGGCTTGGTTCGGGATCGACGGCAACGAAGGTGCGCGGCAGCAATACTTTGAGATCCAAACTTCGTTGCAAAGCAAACTAGGTCTACCAACGGTCACTCTAGGATCGGTCGTCTCGATCGATTCGGACGGGGGAGTTTTTCCCGGTCAACAAATCGAGAGACAAGGGATCTCTGGATAGACATGTGAGACTCAAGCTTTGCTAAGCTTCTGTCGCCGGAGATCGGGAAGAAAAGCGATCTGCAGCGGCGACGGACTAGCGCGAGCGGCGACGGATGCGGCGAAGCTGTTTCGCGATTTTAGGGTTTCTTTCTTGCTCGGCTTTTTTTTTCTATATCCCTTACTGTTCAAAATACCCGAATATATATACTGAAGATAACTCCAATATGACCGTTTGTGGGACCCACAATAGAAATCCCTAAATCCCGGTCCAGAAAATTGACAGCTGCAGAATCCGGTTCAGGAACATCCAGAGAAAACGCCAAGTAAAATTCGTCGAGAATCATTGGTGATTCTCGACGAATCGGCGAGAATCAGTTAACGATTCTCGACGATTCGTCGAGAGTCACCGAGTGATTCTCGACGATTCCCTTGTTGATTCTCAGCGATTTTCACTTGGTATTCAAGACCTGCCCAGCGACGGGTTCGACGAGAATCATTAGTGATTCTCGCCGAATCTTACTTGACACCATTTGAGGTAGCCGGAAGAAGTCGGCGAGAATCATTAATGATTCTCGACGATTCGGCGAGAATCACTCGGTGATTCTCGCCGAATCGGCGAGAATCACTTGGTGATTCTCATCGACTTTTACTTAAACGCATTTTCGTCTTTCCACCCAAGAACTGCTCTTTGACCCATCCTTGCTCCTTGTCTGCTCCTGCATATTTACAACCCTGTGCTTGAAAGTAAGTGCACTCCAATAGAGAGAGTACACGTAGGCCAACACACTGATCTGCTCAACGAGGGATTATGTCGTGCAGACCCGTGTATATTGACCTACTGCACCCTGACATTGGTGTGCACTTAGCGTGGAAAAGCTGCAAGCACAACTAGAAAGAGTTTATCAAATACATAGTCTATTGACCTTAGCTTGTCTAGGGGCTTCTTCAAATCAGGTACATTGTGGATACAATACCCAACAGCGCCTTCGCCTCTGGCTGGAGATCCGGCAAATCCTGAAATACTACGGCGCGGTACCCGCCCAGTTGAACTCCAACGCCGTCGTGATGATGGTGGCGTTCGCGAGCTACCTCCGGCGGGAGAGGATTGAGTTCAACCTGACAGTGTTCAGGAAACTGTTATCCTACAAGGCGACGCCGGATGGGGTCGCCTACTTTGGCGGCTCGCTGATCAAGGTTTGTGAGATCGAGAACAAACACCACACCTGGATGACCAAGATCGCCTTCGTCAAGGGCGATCTCGGCAACATCCCCTACTCTCCCCAGCAGAAGGGCGAGGAGGTCTACCGCCCTCCTGCAGTGTCCGGCAACGATGCCGAGCTCCACATGTTCTTTCTCCCCAAGGACTTCGAGGTCGCCTTCCCGCGAAGGGGCCTTAACTCGCTTCCCCCTGTTCTTCCTGGTGAAGGTATCGTTCTCTCCTCTTCTTCCCGAGCTCACCCGATGGCTGAGCTCGCCACATTGCTGCTGAGTTTCCCCTAACTTTTTCAAAGTATTTTCTTGCAGGGGAGCGGATAATTCCTGCGAACCCGCCGTTTGTGGATCCGAGATCGCACCCGGACCCCTTTGCTCGCGAGAAGGCGGCAACTGCGGCCTGCCGAGATGAGGCGGCCCTCTCCGAGCCCTCTTCCAGCAAGAGGCGATCTGAGGATGCGGGATCGAACTCGCCACACTGCCAGCGGTTTTCAAAGAAGATGAGGAGAGCCCTGCTGGCTCCGCGGGAGCAACAACAACAACAACATCAACAGCCCAACCCCAAATACATAAGCTCATCTGAGACTCCTCCCAACACGTCGCCGGAGAGCCCGCTGAAGGAGATTACCAGCAAGGTCCGGAAAGGTGGCGAGGGCCCCTCTTCCAAGGCGACGATCTCTCCTCCCCCTTTAGCGAAGAGGGCGGCCCGCGAGCGCACGACGCCGAAGCAAAATCCCCTCTTCAATTTCGGGGTGCGGTGGAAGGACTCGGCGGGCGAGCCCATGCTGTAGTGGGACGAGCTGGCCCATCGGGTCTCCATCTCCACCCTACATCCGTCCTGGCATGACCGCGAGCCCGCCACAGGCCATGCTTATGCCCTCGGCTTCGGCCTCTATGGCCGCGAGGACGCCGAGGCCTACAAGAATATGACCCTCCGGCAGCTCGGCCATGAGGGTCTGCAGGCCCACCTGCGGACCATGGAGCTCCACCACATGCTGACTCGCCGCAGCTTTGCCCTCAACAATCAACTCCAAAAAGCTGAGCAGGCTCGCGACATCGCCAAGGATAAAGTCACTGATCAGGCGAGACGGCTCGGCATCGCTGAGGGTCTTCTCACCCAGGCCGTCGGTGGCTTGGTAAGCATTAAGCACCCCTCTTCTCCCTTAGAACATTTTGCGCTGATACTAAACCGGTTTTTCTCTTTACCAGGACGCCAAGGCCGCAGGGGAGCTTCAGGCTCGCAATGCCGATCAAGGGGAGGAGATTAGCCAGCTGCGCGCCCGCCTTGCCGAGCTGGAGGGGGCGAACACGAAGCTGAAGGAGGAGAATCAGCACCTCCTCTGCGAGGTCCGCCTCTAGGCGGAGATCTTCTTCCCAGCCCACGACATCGACCCTACCCTCCCCTACAAGAGCCCGCGGATCTTTGGCGAGGCCGACCTCGCCGAGAGACTGCGTATCAACTCCATCCAAGCTGCCGAGTGCACCCTCCAAATGATGAAGGACTCGGGGGTGCTGGTGGAGGGATGCGAGGAGATTTCGGCCCGGGATCTGATGCTGAGCCAGTTCCCGGCGACACCGCCCAGCGAGAAGGAGGACAGCTTGGATGCGATGTTCGGGAAGGGCTTCCCGAATAATTCGGGTGAAGGGGGGGGACCGGGCCGGCGGGGGGGGGGGGGGGGGGGGGGGGGGGGGGCGAGGATTGAATTTGTATATCTCCTTTTTTGGTTTACTCGCCGAGGCGAGCCCCTGTAAACATTTTTGTAAACACTTTTATTTAATGAAAGAAAGGTTTTTGATCAAACCCGTGCCACATATATATTTCGTGCTACTTGCCGTGCTTTGTATATCAGCGAGTGCTTCCCCAGGCGACCTCACATAGATAGGTACTGCGAGTAGGGTAATCATCAGTACGCGCCCGCGAGAGGGTATGTTTTGGGTGCTTGCCGAACTTCAGACGATTTGCGAGCGGGCTGCTCTTCGCCCTTGTCGCGCCACCTCATCTCGCCCGCGAGTCATCCAGGTTGAACTCAGAAAAATTCTTCCAAGTAAAATAGACGAAGGGGTGAAGTGCCCTGGCCTGGCTCGCCTTCCTTCAGCGAGGTCCTGAGACATGGCTTGCCACCCCTTTGCCAGTGCCGAGCTGGGTTGGGCGAGTCCAAACTCGTCTGTGCAGAATCCTCTTGCTGATGCCGAGCTGGGTTAGGCGAGTTCAAGCTCGCCTATACAGAACCTCTTTCCCCTTCTTCCTTGGCATTCGAAACTTCTTGATCTTTACCCGGCGATTTCAAGGCCGATACCTGCGAGTGACTTCCATCCCTGCCAGCTAGGTGAGAGCCTGGCAACGGGATCTGCTCGAGGCCCAAGGATGACATCGAGTGACTTCCAGCCCTACTAGCTAGGTGAGAGCCTGACAACGGGATCTTCTTGGGGTCCACTATCAATACCATCGAGTGACTTCCAGCCCTACCAATTAGGTGAGAGCATAACAGCGGGATCTGCTTGAGGCCAGGGATGACACCGAGTGACTTCCAGCCCTGCCAGCTAGGTGAGAGCCTGACAACGGGATCTGCTCGGGGTCCACTATCAATACCATCGAGTGACTTCCAGCCCTGCAAGCTAGGTGAGAGCCTGACAGCGGGATCTGCTCGAGGTCAAGGATGACACTGAGTGACTTCCAGCCCTGCTAGCTAGGTGAGAGCCTGACAACGGGATCTGCTCGGGGTCCACTATCAATACCATCGAGTGACTTCCAGCCCTGCCAGCTAGGTGAGAGGCTGACAGCGGGATCTGCTCGAGGCCAAGGATGACACCGAGTGACTTCCATCCCTGCCAGCTAGGTGAGAGCCTGACAACGGGATCTTCTCGGGGTCCACTATCAATACCATCGAGTGACTTCCAGCCCTGCCAGCTAGGTGAGAGCCCGACCGCGGGATCTGCTCGAGTCCAAGGATCACACCGAGTGACTTCCAGCCCTGCCAGCTAGGTGAGAGCCTGACCACGGGATCTTCTCGGGGTCCACTATCAATACCATCGTGTGACTTCCAGCCATGCCAGCTAGGTGAGAGCCTGACAGCGGGATCTGCTTGGGGTCCACTATCAATATCATCGAGTGACTTCAAGCCCTGCCAGCTAGGTGAGAGCCTGACAGCGGGATCTGCTTGGGGTCCACTATCAATATCATTGAGTGACTTCCAGCTCTGCCAGCTAGGTGAGAGCCTGACAGCGGGTTCTGCTCGAGGTTTAAGGATGAGACCGAGTGACTTCCAGCCCTGCCAGCTAGGTGAGAGCCTGACAGCGGGATCTGCTCGGGGTCCAAACACATTCCATTTCTTTATGAAAGCTAGTTGTGACAGTACTGAAGTGTTAAAGAATTTTATTATAATCAAGGTATCACTTACATGTTTCAGGGGAAAAAACATTTTAAGTCGTCACCACTCCAGGTGAGACTCAGGGACTCGCCTTCTACATTTTGGAGTCAATAACCTCTCGATTTTAAAGCCTCTTTTACAATAAATGGTCCCTCCCAGCTGGGGTTGAGCTTACCTACGGATGCCGACCTCCCTGCTGCATCCACCTTCTTCAGCACCAAGTCCCCTTCCACGAACTGTTTGACTCGGACATGCTTGTCAAAGTACTTGGCCATTCTCCTTTTCACCTCTTCCTGTCGGATGACGGAAAGGTCCCTCAGCTCTTCCACCATGTCAAGGGAGAGCCTCAGCTCTTCCTCATTCTCGGCCTGCCATTCTTCCCTACCTTCCTTGGCCGCAACAACTCGAGGTATTTGGACTTCAAACTCTATGGGGAGCACTTCCTCGCACCCATGAGAGAGCTTGAAGGGGGTGTCTCCAGTAGCTGTGTTAGGAGTGGTCCTCAAGGCCCAGAGGACCGCGGGAAGCTGCTCCACCCAGCTCCCCTTCAAATTCTCCACTTTCTTCTTGAGGAGGTTGACGATGATCTTGTTAATTTGCGGCCTCCACCTAACCGTTGCTCCTGGGGTGATGGACCGAGGCGAACCTGAGGTCGATCCCAAGCTGCTCGCAGAAACTAGTGAACTCAACGCTGACGAACTGGGGCCCGTTGTCCGTGACGATGGCTTGGGGCAGCCCATGATGACAGATGATCTCCCCCCAAACAAAATTCCTGATTACCTGGGAGGTCACCTTGGCCAGCGCCTTCACTTCCAACCACTTGGAGAAGTAATCAATCATTACTAGGAGGAACCTCCTCTGCCCACTGGCCTGGGGGAACGGCCCAACCAAATCCATTCCCCAAATGGCGAAGGGCCAGGGGGCCGTGATACTTTTGAGTCGCTGGGCCAGCTGTAGCTGGAGGGGGGAAAATAGCTGGCACTTATGGCACCTTCTCGTGAACTTCGTTGCATCATGACCCAGGGTGGGCCAGAAGTACCCCTGCCTGACGATTCTTCCTTCCAGGGTCCGACTCCCGGAATGGCTCCCACACTCTCCAGAGTGGACTTCCTCCAGGATTCTTTGTACCTCCTCCTCGGCCACGCAACGAGCCAACATTCCTGAGAGTGTCTTCCTGTACAGCTACCCATCCTGGAGGAGGTAGTACGCCGACTTGTGTCTTAGCTTCTTCTTATCTGCCCCCTCCGGATACTCTTCTGTGGAAAGGAAAGTTACAATTAGGTCTATCCATGAAGTCTGTTGATCAATCTCCATGAGCTCCCCCTCTTTGATGGAGGGGCGGAATAGGTTAGTGATGGTACCCCCCACCTGGGGACCATGCTTTGCTAGTTGGTCGATCTGCTCGTTTTCTTCCCTGGGCACGTATCAGATGAAGAAGGTTTGGAAAGTGCCTATGACCCCTTTCGCTTTGGCTAAGTACAATCGCAGGGTAGGCTCCCTTGCCTCAAACTCCCCGTTGATCTAGGAATCTACCACCAAGGAGTCGGTGAGGACCTCCACGTCCAACACCCCCAGCTCCCTGGCCAGGCGCAGCCCTGCTATCACGGCTTCATACTCAGCTTAATTGTTCATGATGAGAAATTGCACCACCACCGTTTGCTCAATTCTAGTCCCCTGAGGGCTCTCCAGGATCACCCCCACTCCTAGGGAATGCCTCCCCGAGGCGCCGTCTACCTTCACCTTCCAAGGAGCCGGACGGGTGAGCTCTTCCTCTGCCACTTCAACCACATAATCAACCAAGAAGTCGGCCATCGTTTGAGCTTTGATCGAGAGGCGCGGAACGAATGAGACGTCGAACTCACTCAACTCCACCGACCACTTGGCCAGCCTACCTGAATGCTCCACCCCCTCAAAGATGTTGCGGAGGGGATTGTCAGTCACCACTCGAATCGAGTGCGCCTGAAAGTAAGGTCGCATCCTCTGGGCTGAGATGATCAGGGCGAAGGCCAGCTTCTTCAAAATCGGGTACCGGAGCTTGGACTTCCTCAGGACCCGGCTCACGTAATAAATAAGGAGCTGCTTCTTCCCCTCTTCACGAACTAGGACGGAGCTCAAGGCCTCCGCCCCGACCCTGAGATACAAAAACAGATTCTCCCCTTACTTCGGCCCTTGGAGCAGCGGGGCCCGGGTCAACTGTATTTTGAGGGCCTGAAATGCCTCCTCACACTCCTTGGTCCATTCGAACCTTTGTCTGCCCCTTAGTGTTTTAAAGAAGGGGGAGCAGTTCTCCCCTGCCTTGGAGAGGAACCTACTCAACCCTACCACCTTCCCTGTCAGTCGTTGGACCTCCTTAGTATTCCGCGGCGACCCCAACTCTAAGATAGCCTTGACCTTATCTGGATTCGGCTCGACCCCCGCAGGGGTGAGGAGGTGCCCCAAGAACTTCCCCTGCTAGCCACAAAGACACATTTTAGGGGATTCAACCGCATCTTGTACTTGCGCAGGGTGGCGAAGGTCTCCTCTAGGTCCTGGAGGTGGGAGTCCACATCCCGACTTTTGATCAAGAGGTCATCCACGTACACCTCCAAATTTCTCCCCTTTTGCTCCTTGAAGACCCTGTCCATCATCTTCTGGTAGGTCGCCCCTGCATTCTTCAGCCCGAAGGGCATCATCTTGTAACAGTAGCATCCATCCCCCATGATGAACGAGACATCCTTGATGTCCGGGGGGTGTATCCTGATTTGATGATAACCTGAAAAATCATATAGAAAACTCATTACAGAAAACCAACGGCTGAGTCAACTAGCGCGTCGATCTGATGCAAATTATAACAATCCTTAGGACAAGCTTTATTAAGTAAAGAAAAATCGATACACATCCTCCACCGGCCATCTCCCTTTTTGACCATGACCACATTGGAGACCCAGCCGGGGTATTGGATCTCGGACTTGAAGCTGGCCTTGAGGAGCTTTTCCACCTCCTCTCTGATGGACTCTGCGAGCTTGTCCGCAGTGGACCTCTTCTTCTGTTGAACGGGGCGTGTTCTCGGGTCCAAGTTAAGGCGGTGGCAGGCCACATCCGCGTCAACCCCTGGCATCTCCGCGACGTTCCAAGCGAAGATGTCTACGTTCTTCTGGATGCACTCCAACATCCTGCCCTGGTATTCTGGGGTCAGCCCTCCGCTGACGCGAACCTTCTCCACCCTGCCTCCACGGGTGAGCACCTCTAACTCCACCACTTCCTCCGCAGCCTCCAACCTAGACTGCTCTCCCCATCCTTCAGCATCCCTCTCTTCCGAGACCGGGATTTCCACCTCCACCTCTTCTTCCATGGCCATCACTTCGGCCATCTCCTCCTGATATCTTCCTGCCGCCTCCTCAGCGCAGCTCTCCACCTCCAGCTCCTCCCTGCCAGCCTCCTGCTCAGCCTCCTTCATTCTTCACCCCATCTCCTCGGCTCCCTCCTGCCAAGAGATGGAGTTCACGGCAGTGACATAGCATTCCCGCGCCACCTTGGGGTCCCCCCTGACCCGGACATGAATCCCCTCAGCGTTGAACTTCAAGCACTAATAGAAAGATGAGGGGATGCAGCGGAAGGCGCTGATAAAGGGCCTCCCGAATATGGCGTTGTAACTGCTGGGGGCATCCACGATGACGAACCTGCAGTTCCAGGACTGCCCCCCCCCCCCCAGGGTAACATGGAGGCCTACTCCTCCCTCCACTTCCTTCCTCTCCCCTGAAAACCCGAACAAGGGTCCGTCCGAGGCCAGCACCCTTTTCGCCTCTACCTTTATTGCGTCAAACGCCTTCTTGAAGATGACATTGACGGAGCTCCCGTTGTAAACGAGGATCCGAGAGATGGTAAAATTCTCGATGGCTGCCTTGATGACCAGCGTATCGCAGAATGCATCCTCGTGATATGGCATGTCGCTTCTGGAGAAGGTGATCCTCTCCTCTGGGGGTGGGGTCTGGGATGTGGAGGCAACGCTCCGACGGTACATGGTGTGGAGGCTCGCCTTGCGGGAAGCCTCGACCCCCACCCCCCCGTGGATCACTCCGATCCCTCCTCGGGTCCCAACATCCACCCGGTCTTCGCAACGGTCCTCCTCCACCAGAGGCAGGACCTCTTCGATCCTTACTTCTTGTCGTCCCTACTGATGTTGCTGCCACTGCTGCTCCCTATTCCCCCTCAGCTCAAGGAATTCTGGGCACGTGGCTGTGGCGTGCCCCTCCTCCTGATGGAAGTTGCAATAGGGCAACTCCACCCTAACTTCTCTCCTCCTCCTCCTTGATATTCTCCTCCTCTACCCCATGGCCAAGGCCATAGCCTCCTCTTGATCGGGGAGCCGGGGCCTCTGGGCCTGCCTCCAGCCCGGGGGGGGGGGGGGGGTGGAACTAATCTTGCCCCCCTTGATAGCGATCCCTTCCGTGGTATCCCCTTTATGGCCCCTGCCCTTGCCACTCAGGTCTCCAGCCCAGTCGACGGTCGAGCTCCTGATGCCCCCACCTCGATTGCTGCTGCCAATGGATCTGCCTCTGCTCCCTCTGTCAGGGCTCTCCTCTCCTCTCCTCCTGTCCTCTTCCTCCTCTCGGCTCCTTCTCCTCCTCCCTGGCCCACCTGGCCAGCTTCTGCGCAAACTCTGGGTTTGACGCCTCCCCATCAACTTCTCTTGCCGCCCTCTCCATCAGCTCCTCGTAGGAGGGGGGGGGACTCTCTTCAGCTCCATCCTGAAGAACCCCTGCTGCAGGCCCAGGGTAAAGGCCATCATCAGACTATGGCTCAGAATCTCCTGGACCCGAGTAACCTCCTCCTGGAACCGGTCCACGTAGCTCCCCAGGGTCTCATTTACCCCCTGCTTGATGTGGAATAGGGACTCTGACTCCTTCTTCCTCTTCTTCGAGGTAGTGAACCTCAGCATGAACCCCCGACGCAGGTCCTCAAAGTAGTAGATGGAGCTGGCCGGTAGCTGATGGAACCACTCCCTTGCCTTCTCCCTGAGGGTGATAGTGAAGAGTCGGCATTTGAACCCGTCCGACATCTGTCGGATGGAGACTACATCCTCGAACCATTGAAAATGCTGGACCGGGTCTCCCTTCCCAGTGTAGTAGGACATCTCGGGTTCCATGAACCCGTTTGGAACAGGAGCTGAAGAGACCAACTCGCTGAAGGGACTGCCTCCCCCTGCTGGGCGAGCTGGTGAATCTCGCGAGCCTAGCTCGCCGAACCAGCCTCGACCTGCCGAGCCGGGGAAGAGCTCGCGCCCGGAGAGCTCGCACCCCCGACCGTCCTCGGCGACCTCCTTCCCAGCTCGCCTGCCAGGGGCGTCCTCGCCCAAAGAGGGGGCGACCGCGATCTGGACTGCTGGAGTCGAGCACTCAACCCGCGTGCCGAGTGCAAACTTGACGATGGTCAGCACCTCATTCCTGAAATCTTCAAACACCCCCACCGTGGCGAGAGGCGAGGGGGGGGGGGGGCGAGTTCGGCCTGTCAGATCCTTGTCCTGTCATCGAACTCGCTGAAGCTTTTCTGCACTGACCACGCTCCACGCTCACCGCACCAAAATGTTGAAACCGAAACCACGGTCTCCTGTGGAGTTCGACCCTTGGGGAAGGGGTGGTCTCGCGCCTACTTCACTCCTGCAAGCAAAACAACAAAGAAGACAAGGAAAGACCGACCCAAGGGCTCGACGGGGAGGTCCCACCACACACCCGTAAGATCTCAGAGCGCTTCCCCTCCTTAGCCAGAGGCCGAGCTAAGGTACCCTCAGAAAGCACTTGAAAACTGGAGCAGGAAGGCACAAGAAGCATGCCTTCTGGGGTACCCCTTGGGTCATATTTATAGTTTTTGGAATCTGAACTGCCAATAACCAAATGAGCTGACTTGAAGTTACCAAAAAACCCTTGGCTAGGTCTGCCAATAGCCAAACTCCGCTGTTTTGAATGGCTATAGACAGACCAGCGGGGGCAAAACAGTAAAAAGTACCTCACACATCCATGCGAGCTGGGGAGCTTGATCACCTCGGCATGTCCTGCTCACCTGCTGTTGCCGAGTTCCGTTGCGAGGGCGCGAGCTGGGACTAGCTCGGCGAATACTGATCTCCGTTCGACGAACGCCGACCTTTGGTCGACGAATGCCGAGCTCGGGCTCGGCTTCTCTACTGTCGAGCTCGCCTACTGCCTTCAGCCCGATCTGTCTGGTTCCTGGCGACCTTGCTCGCCGGACACGGGGTTGTACACATGACATCAAAACAAATCGGTGATAAATGGTTAGGTGAATTAGTTGATGGACATCCAATTAGATTTCGTAATGCTTTCAAAATGTCAAAACAAATTTTTTTTGATATATTGCAAACTTTAGAACAAAACTACGGATTGCAAGGTTCACGAAGGACCGCAAATACAGAGGTCCTTGCAATTACATTATATGCTTTATCACATAAGGAGACTATTAAAAAAACATCTGAGCGGTTTCAACATTCAGCCGAGTCTACTAGCAGATATTTTAGCAAAGGTCTTCATACTCTGTTGCGCCTCGTAGAAAATATTATAGTGCCATAAGAAGGATATTTCTACTACCCCGCCAAAAATTACGCAAGATGCAAGTTGCATGCCGTTTTTTTTTAAATTGCATTGGTGTTATAGACAGAACATATGTTGATGCATGTATTCCAGTTAAAAATCAAGTATCATATATTGAGCGTCAAGGAACTACTACACAAAATGTAATGGTTGTTTGCAACTTCAACATGTATTTTACTTTCGTCATGGCTGGTTGGGAAGGATCAGCGCATGATAGTCGGATTTTTAATTTTGCTATAAACAATCAAAAATACAACTTTTTGCACCCCCCATAAGTAATGAAGTTATAATTGTAGTTCAAATATTATTTTTTTCCCAATATTTGTTCATTAAAAATGTGTGTTGATCATGCATGAAAGTATTATTTGGTGGACACTGGATATCCACTACAAATAGGGTATATAAAACCATATCCAGATACACGGTGCCATCTTCTTGATTTTGCTAGTGGTAATCGTTCACCTGAAGGACTTTGAGAGATTTTTAATCAAACACATTCTTCCCTTAGGAGCGTGATTGAACACACATTTGATGTATGCAAAAAAAATGGGTCATACCGCGTGATATGTCAAGCTATAGTTTTGAGAAACAGACACATATTGTCCTGACAACAATGACTTTGCATAATTTAATACGGAGGCATCCACCACGTATAGATCCTGATTTTAGAGAAAGTGAGAGAATGCGTACACATGGAGGAGTATACTCACAGAGACAACATAATACATGCATTGATATAGCAAGTGGTGTTGACAAGATGATAACACTGCGTGAGTATATAACGCAACAACTCTATGAGGCAAGAAGATAATATTCATTTCTCATATGTTATATTTTAATTAATTTAATATTAGAAAATTGTAACACTTCCCCTGTAATGACCGTATAATATGGGTCCGGTCGGCGCACCACAACATACAGACTCCACTACTTCAGCATTAAACGAAGATATGTAAACTACCCAAACTCAAAACTCAGACATTAACAACGGAAACATACAATCAAGACTAGAAGTTATCCAACAAACCAAGAGTATCAAAATGGCCTTAGGGCCTTACACATCATAAGTTCAAGACTTAAGCATCATTAAACAATAGTAACGTGCACATGCACTCCTTAGCTAACTCGGCATGCAAGCCGGATTACATTTCATGGAGCATAACATTCAATCAGAATACATGCAAATAATAGAAAGATCACTTCATGTGGCTTAAGCCTTTTTGCCCGGCGAGCTTGCTCCTTCTTGCGATCCTTGCCCTGTAAAAATTTTGTTGTAACGTGGGTCAGCAAAGACTGACCTCAACTGTGTAACCAACACATGTCCTCCCGGCCGTCCCTAATGGACCCTGGGGCACTCCATCACCATGCAGGTCAACACTTCATATGCAACAATACAAATACATTTAAAGCTATAAAATAGGTTTGGATGTCTCATACAACAAACACGTTTCTATGTTGAGCATATAAGAAAAGTGGCCTACAATGCAGCATGAATGGAATCCTGGGTTTCACCCAAGACACCCTAAAGCGTATTCTTCTAACACATCATCACATCAGGTACTTCCAATTTCTCCTTCGACGTTCAAGCCGCAAGCACAAGGGTAGTCTAAATTCCCTCAAACGACATACAAGCCGCAAACACAAGGGTACTCTAAATTTCCCAAACGACATACAAGCTGCAAACACAAACAAACCGATAAGAACTCTTGTTAGACCCCACCCGTTCGCGACGACCCAGGCCCGGCTCCAATATCGGGATCAAGTCCACCAAAGGAGACCTAGCGGGACACAGCTAGAATCGTCTGGGCTTGCCCAAAGCTCGGCGTACTCGTCAGTTCCACAAAAGGGCACTTGTCTCGTCGGGACACTCTCCACACATGACTTTGCAACGTCACGGGCTAGCCAGCCGACAGCAGAGACAAGTCACGCCTTAGCACATCACAATCCCAAACCTTTCCCATCATAATCCAACATTCGTACTGTAACATTCCCGTGCCGCAAGAAAACCATCTACCGTCACAACGGAACTAACCTTGTCTCGTCTCGTGCCCCAAGGAAACCATCTCCCGTCACAATAGAGCTAACCTTGTCCGGTCCCGTGCCCCAAAGAAACCATCTACCGTCACAACGGAGCTAACCTTATCTGGTTCCGATTACGCGTACTTGATCGGAATAAGGGGGAAGATACAACATCACAAACGACGTCTTGCCACTAACAGATTTCTACAAAATCCTTAAGGTTCGCTATGCAACATCATCGAGTCAGACTAACGGTCACGACTACGGCTTCACCCAAATGCCTAATCCGCTAACGGAGCGGATCTCTACTGCAACATCATGTCAGGGACGGACACAATCGACCTAGTGGCTCCTCTTGAACCATGATAACCCAAATCCCTCTTATTTGAGAGATCTGCTGCCTATATGCTTGAAATAAAATCAAGAAAAGGAAAAGATGTCATACACACATCCTATAACCGAGAGGAGAAGTGTCGTTACCCTTCGACTCCTTTTCCTAGCCATGAAGCCTTGTCTTGCACGGATGAAAACGAGCGCCTCAAGGTCCTCTCCACGGATCTAGCCACAGAACGACGATTAGAGGTCTGAAGCTCCGTCAATGGCGGAAGAAATCTCTCTTCTTACTCCTCTCACTCTAACCTCAAACCCTAGCCTTCACTCAAAAAAAGAAAAAAGATGAAGGGATAAGGTTCTCAACCCTTTATATGCACTCTGGAGGGAGAGTCTTGGGCCTTAAGATCAAATCCTCAAAGAGATCAGACGGTTTAAAATCCAAACAACGGAACTGCTTCCGTCCGCTACCGTCGGGCGGTAACTACCTACCGCCGAACGGTAGGTTCCCATCGCTCGGCCAGAAAATAATGTCGCGCTAACGCCAGCAATAAGTCTAACGTCGCGCGGTAGCGAACTCAACATTCGACGAACTGGATCCTCCGCTCGACGTTCAACGAAACAGGGCTATCGCCGGGCGATAGCCCCTATCGCCGGGCAGTAATCCTCTAGCGCTCGACGAACAGATCTTTCTATCGATGCTCGACGAAACAGAGTTATCGCTGAGTGGTACCTATCTAACGACGTGCAGTAGCACTCAACGCTCTTAGCGCCTGACCACTCAACGCTCTCAGCACATGACCACTCAACGCTCTCAGCGCCTGGCCACTCAACGCTCTCAGCGCCTGGCCACTCAACTCTAAGCTACCGCCGACGAAAACTACTACCGCCGGGCGTTAGCTTCCAGAGAAACGTTCTGAAAATTGGGGTGTTACAACTTTTCCCCTCTTAAAAGAATTTCGTCCCCGAAATTTATCTTCATGTCGGAAGACAACAAGAAATTTGTTGCATTAATATTTGAAAACATTCAAATTTTTTGTGTATGTCGTGGAACATTGGTTTTAATTTTTTAAAACTACTTCTCTAGTATTGAACAAAAAAGTTAAATTAATTAGAAAATATTCACCTAAGAAAACTTCATTTTTGTAAAACAGTTTTTTCAAAACAGCTTATTAAAAAGCTCTACAAATTCCATTTCACTCAAACAGTTTTTAAACAAAACTCTATTTTTCAGAAACAACATTTTTTCAATCAATAGCTTTTCATCAGCAATAGCTCAACCAAACACAAATTTAGTTGGTGAGAGATTCAACACTGTTAATCGTGGTTTTCAGGTTAACAACCTGGTGCTCTCAAGTACCCTCCAAGATGTCTGACTTAACATTATTTTGGGAGGAAAAACTCTCTTTAACCTTCTAAGTATGTGGCGAGACATCTTCATTGCAGCTCGCAGAACCCGTTCTTAGTTTTCTACCATTATGAGTGAGATTCTTACTCCGAGTGCCTAACATATCATTCTAACTCACGAGAAGTACACACAAGTTATCCCAATCCATTCAAACTCCTCTCTTAGGCTTCGTTTGGTTCGGCGGTGGCGGGTTGATCCGGCGGGTGGAAACGGATTCTTCGAGTCGGAGGGGGGAGGTAACTGTTCCAAACAGAGCTTTTTGGGGGCGTTTCTCCAGGCGGGCGGGTGAAAACGGAGCAAACGCCGCTGGAGGTTCATTTGTTTACCCTCCTTTCATCGACGTTTGCCCAAAACGAATCAGCGAAATGACCAAATAAATGAAATTTACTTCAAATAATTGAGATGTTTTTTTTTTGATTTTCACTAGTAAAGTTTACTGGTTTTAATAGTCGCCAAAGTTGCTCAATTCCATATTCACCCCACAGTAATAATTTTAAATGTTGCCGGTAAAATGTAAATAAATATTACTTTTTTGAAAATCCATATATATCAGCGACTCACCCTGCTCTGCTCCCCTGCTCTTAAATTCACACTTCTTGCCACTCACCCCTCTTCTGATTTCTGATTTCTGAAACAGCAGCAAGCCATTAACGGAGCTTGTGTTTATCCATCGTCTCCTTGCTCAGAATCAGAAAATAATGGAGAAGATGGAGAGATACAGAGTAAACTCCCTTCCCCCAAAGCCCCATCTCAAAAAGCACAACGTTTTCCTCAACGCACCTTCACAAATCTCCCTCCCCCCAAAGCCCCATCTCAGAGACCCTCCCATCTCCCCCTACCTCGAACCCCAGCGTCAAACCACCACCGCCGTCGCCGGCGCCGGCGACGGAGTCGCCCTCTCTGTTCATGACTCTGAGATCAGCATCTTCGGCGCAGAGCGCTACTTCAAAGAAGGCCAAGATTCAAATGAAAACTCCAAAAAACTTACTGCCACGCTCAGCCCAATTGCCGAAAGACACGACCTTGGTAGTACTCCCCACCCGCCGGAATCCACCGTCTCCTCCCTCGACGGCCGCCTCCGCAACTCACGAAACCGCTCCTTCCACGCTGCTCCGACCGTCTCTTCCGAGGCCAGCTGGAACAGTCAAACCGGTCTTCTAAAAAATCCTCCGGGCTCGTTATCCGTCAGCGTAAGATCAACCTTTCAATCCGGCGAACAGAAGAAGGGATATTCTTCTTCTTCTTCTTCTTCCCCGCGACGACACCTCTTTTCCCGGAGTTGCCCCTGCATCGGCGGCAAATCCGTCAAAGTTGAGGAGAACCATTCCGACCAAAAGTCTCCCCTTCGGCCTAGTTTCGACTCCACCCCTGCTAAAAAACAGAGCTCGAAAGCAGAGCATGAAGTGGAGCAGTTCAAACTTTTCCCTGCATTAATCTGGCCAAAAGAACAGGAATCATTTCGCTTTCCGCCGGAAAAGCCTCTCCCTTCGCCGGGAATCAACCGCCGCACTGTCAACTCCGGCGGATTCTCGTTTCCCATTATCGCACCATCCAAGGAGAAAGCCGCTGAAGATCCAGCGAGAGTCTCGCTTGAAGTGTTTCAACCCAACGATGGGCCAGCCTCTCCGGTGCGGAGGAAGTCTGAGGATTACAAGAAAACACCCACGTCTCTTCTCTCCGGCGACGATCGCCGGAGTTTTAACCTTACGGGGAGCCCCAAGCTGCGCTCTGCTGTGGACGACGACTTAGCCAGCGATACAAGTTCGGATCTATTTGAAATAGAAAGTCTTTCAACTCAGATGGCTTGCCGCCGCCGGGAATCTGTCGACGACCTTTCTTTGTCGGCCGTGGAAAATAAAAAGTTCGCCGGAACCAGCGCGGCAGGGACATTGCAGCTTCGCCGGAGCATAGAAGAGGAGGCCAGCGAATGTTATGCGCCCAGCGAGGTTAGCGTCGAGTGGAGCGTGACGACGGCGGAGGGGTTTGACCGTACTAGCTTGGCGAATTTTTCGAGCGGCGTGTCGGAGTTCGTCGAGCTTCACACCGCCGGAGAGGCATTTTCCGGCGAAGGGAAGAAGAAGGGAATCGGCGGCGCGGGCGGCTTACTTATCAGCTGCCGGTCGCAAAAAGCCGTTAGTGCCGTGGCTCCCAATCTGATGCGGTTCGGACCGGAGCCATATCGGCGGACCGGAGCTTCGGTCTTTGCTGTCGAACCGGATCCAGCCGTTCTTGACGGCGCTGGAATTGCCGGCCGGAAGTCGGTTCGGATGAGCCGGACAGCTCAGTCCATTAATGCGAGGGTTTAGACTCTGTTTGGATGAGCAGCCGCCATCCATCCCAAGGCGGAAAAACAAATGCCTTTTCGCGGTGGCGTTTGCTCTCGCCCTTCATTTGCGGAACGGATAAACAGCTCCCTTCCAAACCGTAGCCCTCGAAAAACTCCGGCGACATTTGTTGAGTTTTCAAAAGCAGACACCCTGCCAAACAGAGCCTAAACGGGTGCTAGAGCATAAGAAAAGCTCTCCTTGTTGCTATTTTGAATTATTATTATTATTTTGTTTTCAGAATTTCCTTCCATTAAGACTGTTTTGTTCATTATCCATTAAGAGTTTGATCTTTCTTTCAAATATTTCTATTGAGTGTGAGTGTGGGTTAAACAAGCCAACCTGGTTAACCCTCTCGAGCCGGACCAT
Source organism: Platanthera guangdongensis (assembly GCA_039583875.1). Classification (NCBI taxonomy): domain Eukaryota; kingdom Viridiplantae; phylum Streptophyta; class Magnoliopsida; order Asparagales; family Orchidaceae; genus Platanthera; species Platanthera guangdongensis. Next base: position 3,933,131 of record CM077155.1, read on the forward strand.
GGCTTGATTCGATGTTGGACATCTGTAATGGTTGGGTATTCCTAAAATATCAAAATGGTTCAAGTAAACTAATGATAGACTTCCGAGGACTCGCATGGACAATTTACAAGTCCAAAATTTTGAGTTTTCGACACGGTTCGACCACTCAAATGAGCCGAGGTTGATGCACGGGTCCCAACTTGTACCGGCCCAGGTCGCGCTGATCTTCTCTGATCCAATGCTACGGTACCCTCTTTGGCATTGGATCACACTTGGGGAGGCTCATGCAATCACGCCCCCCTTGACTGCCCGATGGACCGTCAGAAATCCCAGGAGGGTGCACGCCTCGCCTCTTGGTCATGGACTGTCGTCACTGATAATCTTATTCCCCAAAATTCTCTAAACGGTCATTAATGAGTGTTTTCTTCAAAATCTTTGAGCCCATAATTATTCAACTCTTTCTACGACCACCACTCTCATGAGGGGAGAATGTCGGAAGTGTACCCGTCAAAGTAATAAACCCTAAACAGAGAGTTATCCTCGAATATCGGTCTCTCAAGAAAGACGGATTGGTGGATTACCAAAATGAATATTTGAATACAAAGGTGTTATGTGGATCATTGATTGTATTGTTGATTTCCTTAACTAGTGCAAGAAATTAAAGGTACGCTACGAAAAGTAAGGGTCATCTTCACCTATTCGCAAGAAAACTTCGTCGAGAGCAAGTGAGGGTTGCTTCTACCTCTTCGCTAGAACACAATCACAAGACAGACGGCCGTCTTTATCTCTCCGCACAAACGCATTAAAAACATCACAACTTCAAGTTCGCAAACAAAAGCGCAAGCATCATCATCATCTAGAAACATTGGAATGAAGCCACACATGTAATCTTGTTTATCATTGAAGATTAAGGCTCCGTTGGGGGGAATTTTCACCGCCAAGCGGTTACGACCGGATGAATCGGACCTTAAATTAAGGTCCGAATCCGGTCGTAACCGCTTGGCCGTGAAAATAAGTCCAACGGAGCCTAAAATGCAAGGCATGGTTTCAACAAATGTCCATCACAATATTCCACCATCAAACATCCATTGGAGATTCCAAACATATGAAACCTAGACAGCGGCGAAACTAGGATTTTTTCACAGCCCGAGCACAAATTAAAATTATAATTTTTCTATTAAATGACAAGAGATATAAGAGATGTATGTAAAGGGATATAGCAAACATTGGTCACTCCTCCTCGCTCCATTTTGATCCTTTCCATACTTCTTCATCGATCCTAAAGGTCATCGACGAGCATGCTCTTATTAGTAGCACCGAAGGCGTTCGCGTTGATATTCAAGGTGTGGATAAATCTTGAATGATGCTTTGAGTTATGAAAGTGAATTTAATTCACAAATTATCTGAAACCTCAATCGTTTCTAAAGAGCAGTTGTATAAAGATCAGATCTTTGCTAGTGATTACATGTTCTACTTAATGAATCAGATTCATCATCGATCAATGTGATTGAAGTTGAAAAACAAAATCCTCTGTGTTCTTCACATCACAATCACATGATCTGATTGATTCTATCATATATTATAGCTCCAACAAAGTAAGATGTTATTGGCCAATTTAAATAACATTGACATCTTAGTAACACCAGCATCTAGACAACACTGGACTAAACTGTTATGTCGCTCAAAGCATCCGGATGGGGATCAAAGTGGAATCCCCTACCCGTTCCTCTAGGTGGGTATAAATAGGCAAACCCTTAGGAGTTACTACATACCTGGTATGGGTTAACCGTGTACCCTAACTGACCCGTTAAGCCTCCGAACTCGTTATTCGTCCAAATATACACTAACATAAACCACCCATAAGATACATTTGCAAAGGAACTACTACTATCAACATGCATTGTAGTTAAAATCGTGGGATGGATCTAGAACTGAAATTAGGTTTCAAATCTAAAAGGTTTAGTCTTCATTCCAAAAGAAAATAAATACCAAATTGTTTTGCAGAACTTAATATGCTTCTGCATTATAGCATACAAAACATATAGTATGGATGTATAAAAAAAGAATTCTCAGTTCGACAGAATTGTGTCATTTCATCTTTCAACAGTGTAATAGAATAAACAAATTAGCTATATATTTGAAGATAAACCGAGTTAATGCTTCAGAATTGTATGGATTTTATATATTTTTTGCCTTTTATAAGGATTCTTTCTTATAAAGTAATTAGCTATTACAACATTTGGCAGTTGAAAACACTCGAACAAAAAAGAAATGAAAGAATCAAAGTGACGAGATAATCAAAATTAATCGGTTGTAAAACCGAACAACGACAAAAGAAAAGAAAATAAGGATAGCACTAACCTTCCGATTAGGATCCTTCGATCGCTTGGCGTAGAAAAATACGGTCGCAATGAAATAGTCGTCCCATGTATGATGTTAGGTTATTTTATTATATGTTCGCACGTGTCGAGGCCGACTTGAATAGATTTACGGGTTTCGTGTCATTCTAGGGTTTGGCCCTAAGCTGGAAGTACTATATATACCCTATTCCATACTTAGATAGGGTATGGTAGAATACTTTGAGCGTATTATCCCTTTCATTCTCAAAGTAATCCGGCTAGGGTTTCCGTCGCGCTCTGCTCTCGGCGATTTCGCGTTTCCGCCGCACGCCGCTCCCGTTCCCGTTCGCGATTCCGCCGCTCTGCGTGATTTCGCGAAGCCGCCGCTCCTCTTCGCTAGTCTTCTCCGACATGAGCGCTACTCTAGACGTTCTGTGATTCTGCGATTTTGGGATCACGCCGTCGCTGGTGTAAGCGATTCCGTCTACGGTTTCTGCCGATCGAAAGAGGTAGATCGTGAATCCCGCTAGAGCGATCATCGCTGCAAAGCAGATTCGCACTCCTCGATTCTCTTCAGGCATCGTTGTGGTTCTGTTTGCAAGCATCGGGAGAAGGGATCACGTGTAAAGAAGAAGATCTACAGTGCTTTCCTGTAAGCTATGTTCCCGCCGTCTCTGCTCCGCTGAAGGACGTCGCCGGAGCTCTGATTTCTGTCGCACTTCAGATCTGCGTGGTGGCCGCCTGAGCACGTCGCAGCGAGACTGCGCTGTCGCTCGCTGATCTCGCCTCCGAGTTTCACCGCCTTGTCTCATCGCAGTATTCAACCGATCGTGATCTAGATCGAGGAAGAAGTGGTGCTGCTTCCTGATAGATGTCCAGGGCAGTGGTGTTGCGCCGCTTGGTTCTTCTTCCTTCATCTAGATCCAGATTTGGTGTGGTTCTTGCCAGATCTGCCGACCTCTGCAATGACCTCAGAGATCTACAATTTCTGGATAGGTGTTTTCTGCAGGGCTGAGATTTGGTGGAATTTTCTTTGCCTTCGTGCTGTTTGGTGGAGCAAACTACTATATTTCTGAAAGCAGACCAAGCCTGCTTCTCTGATTATCTTTTTGTATTTGGGAGGAGAGCTTGGCAGCCTCCATCTTGCTCAACCGAAAAGGAGGAGGAGTAAACACTATTTCTGGATTGGATCTGAAGACACTGGATCGTCTCTGCGCGGATCAGGTGATTTCTTTCTGGTTTTTACTGTTCTAGCTATAGCGAGATGTCGAAGATTACCTCCTACGACATCGTCAAGCTTCAGTCGTTCGATCTCTCCGACTTCCACGCTTGGAAGCTGCACGTCCAACTTGGTATGAAGGAACGTGAGATCTTCTACACGGTCCTGAGTGATTTTGCCTCTACCGAAGAGGACGTGAGCGAACTTCAGTGGAAAAAAGACGAAGACTTTTGCAGGGACTACCTCCTAAATTCACTGAACCCTAGAATCGCCCTGACCTACAGCAGTCATAAGACTGCAAAGGAGATTTGGGACCGCTTGAATGCGCACTTCCAGAAGGAAGAGGGGTTGTCGAGGACTCTCCTTGGTGAGAGACTCTTCACTTCTAAGTTTAATTTAAACTCGTCAATCACCTCTCAAATAATTGAACTGGAGAGTCTGCGTCTCAAGCTGGCGGACGATAAGTCCGATATCTCGGATAATCTCTTTATATGTCTGATACTTAGCAAACTACCTCCTGAGTGGTTGAACTTCAAGACTGAAATGCACAGACTGAAGGAAAAGATCGCATTGGATGAACTCAAAAGGTTCATTCATATCGAGGATCAAAACATAGCTGGTAAGAGCCTGGAACAAGTTAGTCAGTCCTCGCAGGCTGTTAACTTCATTTCTCGACCCAGCAAGCCTCGAAGGAAGCCACCAGCACCCAAAGGTGAACCCTCTACACAGTTGGCGCCTAAAAAGCCCTCTTTCAAAAGGAAGAGGGGCAAGTGCCACAACTGCGGCAAGTGGGGACACTGGGCGGCTGAGTGCAAGGCTCCTAAGAAGAAAAAGGAGGATGCCCCGCAAAATGTGGCGAACATGCTGGCTGATGCCTCAGATCCCAAGTCTTTCGTGGCTATGATCGGGAGCAGTCACCGCAGTTCGTCCTCTGAGTGGTGGCTTGATAGCGGTGCTACCTGTCATGTGACGAATGACAGAGGTTTACTTGCTGAGGTCAAGGCGGTCCAGGAGAAGGTGGAGAACTGCAATGGAGGAGAGACCGAGGTGACCCATGCTGGGACAGCCGAGCTGGTCCTCTCATCAGGTAAAACTCTTTTTCTGCATAATGTTAAAGTAGTTCCATCTTTAACTAAAAACTTGATTTCTATGAGTCTGTTAGATAAGGCTGGGATGTCCTTCACAACTCAAAACGGTAGAATGACCTTAACGGTAAATTCACATTATTTTGGGTGTGCGTACCTGATCAACGGAATGTATAGACTTAGCTTAAACAACGATAGCATTAACCAAATAAGTTCGAACCTTATTGATCCTAAGTTGTTACATAACAGACTTGGACACGTGAACTATAGGAAAATGCTAGATCTAGCGAAGAGTCATAATATTCCCTTAGATCTGTCGATTCGATTTGACAAGTGCGAGGTGTGTGCTCAAACCAAAATCACTAGAAAGCATTCAAATCGGTTTCTAGGAGCACGAAACTTCTTGAGTTGATACATTCAGACCTCTGTGATTTTCGTAGCCACGTCACTAGAGGGGGAAGGAAGTATCTGATTACATTCATAGACGATTTTTCAAGATATTGTCATGTGTATCTGTTAAAATCGAAAGACGAAGCCTTTGAGACGTTTAAGACCTTTAAGTCTCGTGTAGAAAATCAGTTGAACCTGAAAATTAAGCGATTTAGAAGTGATCGAGGAGGAGAATATATTGTTTCTGGGTTCAAGGAATTTTGTGCCTCTGAGGGAATAATTCTTGAAACCACAGCTCCTTACTCACCCCAGTCAAATGGTGTTGCCGAGCGTAAGAATAGAACTTTGACAGAAATGTTGAACTCTATGCTCCTAACAGCTGGCATGCCTAATTCCTTTTGGGGAGAAGCAGTTCGTGCTGCAAATCACATTCTGAATAGAGTGCCTCATTCTCAGCTCACTGCTACCCCGTATGAGCTGTGGCACGGTCATCCTTGTAGATACGATACTCTAAAGACTTGGGGTTGTATCGCATATGTGCGATTACAAGACCTTAAGAGGCCTAAGGTGGGACCTGGGACGACCACATGCGTCTATTTAGGTAGTGCAGAAGATAGTGCAGCCGACAGATTTTTCGATCTATCCACGAATATCGTGATAGAGTCTAGAGATGCCATATTCTTTGAAGATAAATTTGTCAGGGATCATGGTTTGTCTGTTTCCGGGTCTAATGATATGATTTCAGAATCTATCGTAGAACCTGTAGCTGGCCCTTCTGGCACTGCTCCCCAACCTATAGAGGTGGAAACTGTTCCACTTAGAGCATCTACAAGAGAGAGAATCCCTAAGAACTTTGGTGAGAATTTCGTCACCTACCACTTAGAGGATGATCCATTCTCCTACCAGGAGGCAATGAGATCTAGAGATTCGTTGATGTGGGCAGAAGCCATTGATGATGAGATGGACTCGCTGTTACATAACAATACTTGACATCTAGTTGACTTGCCGAAAGGCGCTAAAGTCCTAGGATGCAAGTGGGTGTTGAAGAAGAAACTACATAGTGATGGGTCTATAGCCAGGTATAAAGCGCGTCTCGTAGCTAAATGTTATAAACAACATGGGGGAATAGACTACTTTGATGTTTATTCACCTGTGTGTCACCTGTCGACTATCAGGATTCTTCTGGCCTTAGCGTCTATCGAGAACTTTATTGTTCATCAGATGGATGTGAAAACAGCCTTCTTAAATGGAGAGCTTGATGAAGAGATCTACATGACACAACCTGAAGGTTATGTGCAGAAAGATCTAAAAGATAAAGTGTGCAAATTAGATAAATCAATCTATGAGCTTAAACAAGCGCCTAAGATGTGGCACATGAAGTTTGACCAGGTGGTAAAGAGCCTCGGATTTCAGTCCAGTCTCTCAGATAAATGCCTTTATCACCGCTCATTGTCGAATCTGACAGTCATCATATGCTTATATGTAGATGACATGTTGATTTTGGGGTCTAATCTTGCTGCAGTTAGGGATATTAAATCCACTCTGGCAGAAGTTTTTGACATGAAGGACCTTGGTCCTGTGGATACCCTATTAGGTATGAAGGTTAGAGTTGACAAGGGTCGAGTTACTCTTAGTCAGGCTCATTATATTGAGCAACTTCTTTCTACTTGGGGATATGATAACTGTAGGCCGATCGAGACGCCATTTGATCATAATGTGAAGTTGAGTCCTAACGTAGAGACCAGCATTGATCAAGTCAAATATTCCAAAATAATTGGTAGTCTCATGTATGCCACAAGTTGTACTAGACCAGACATTGCTTTTTCGGTTAGCATGATGAGTCGTTTCACCAGTAATCCAGGCAAAGAGCATTGGGAAGCCCTAGATAGGCTGCTGAGGTACCTGAAAGGTACTAAAGATCATGTTCTGTGCTACACTGGTTACCCACCTTCTGTGGAGGGACATTCTGATGCGTCATGGTGTTCAGAAGTCGGGAACAGCAAGTCCACCAGTGGATATATATTCACTTTGGGTGGAGCTGCTATTACTTGGAAATCCAAAAGACAGACCTGTATAGCATTGTCGTCTATGGAAGCTGAGTTGTTTGCCTTAGCCTTGGCCGGTGAAGAGGCAGATTGGATCAGGAACTTGATTCTAGACATTCCCTTGTCTAAGTTACAAGTCAACTCATTGAGCTTGTATTGTGATAATCAAGCAGCAGTTCAAGTCGTTAAGAATACCCTCTATAATACTAAGAGGAGACATGTACGACTGAGACATGCCTTGTTGAATTATCTGAAAGAACAAGGAATTATCACTTTGATCGATGTACGTTCAAAGGATAACCTGGCTGATCCATTGACGAAAGGAATGCCAAAAGACCGTCTAATCAAAACTGTGGGGGAAATGAGACTAAAGACGATTTAGTTCGGCCTTAGTTCAGCGATAGGTGATTCACTTCAGCCTTTGTCCGGAAGTTTTGATTATTCCGATTTCCTTTGTCAAGCAAGCATGTTGTGTTCCGTTGATGTTCTTGGTTGCTGAGCTCGGATCTGGTAAGTTGTTTCATTCCAAACTTGATGCTAACAACTTCACCTGGATTCGGCTTTTGCCTTGGAGGAGAGTGTTATTCCAAACTTGATAACACAATCTGACTTGGTCTTGTCTCTTCTTCTGGAGATTGGTTCCATTCCAAACTTGATGAGTTCCAATTAACTTTAGAAGGACAGTAACCGTGACATTCCATATAGGATCACAGATATAGCTGCGGTGTCCAGAAGTCTGAAATCGTTTCAGTTGAAACAGATATCAGGTTCTGAGGTAAAACTATAATACTCTGTGAACGTGTCCTCCCAGCCAAATTAAAAGTTTAATACTAAGTTCTTTTTTTGTAAGAATTAGATATTTGCAAATTTGCAAAGGATAGAATTCATTCTGAAATGAAATTCTCTGTTGAAATTGCAGGGGTTGCTGGGATAGGAGGAGCACTGGTTGATTGGGATCCAGATCAGGATGATCTTCTGGATGATGAGTTTTAGAGTATTTGTAGTTTATCTTTTGCTACTTCTGTTCAGAGCATTGTTTAGCTCTTATTTTATGCACTGTTTGATTGGACTATTAGCTCTCTGTTTGTTTGGGACACCAGACGTTTTGGGTCTGTGTCTTGTTGTACCTGAGACTATTTTGTGTTGCAGCTGAGTTTCGTTTTACTTATGCGTGCATACTATTCTGTGCTTAAGTCTAATTTTGTTTGAAACAGGTGCTGGACACGGTTGTGTATGATTCACAGTTGGTTGAACTTTACACAAAACCACCCTCTATTCGTAGTCTGGGTTCACGGCGGACATATGAGGAGATTGTTAGGTTATTTTATTATATGTCCGCACGTGTCGAGGCCGACTCGAATAGGTTTACGGGTTTCGTGTCATTTTAGGGTTTGGCCCTAAGCTGGAAGTACTATATATATCCTATTTCATACTTAGATAGGGTATGGTAGAATACTTTGAGCGTATTATCCCTTTCATATGATACCTGAAATGTGGCAAGAGAAGCAAATAGAAGGATCGCCTCCATGCTTTTCTCCCATTGCAGCAACTCTCTTGCACGGCTAAAGCAATGGTGGACGCTTCGCATCGCACCAGCTAGAGGAGGATCCATCAAAATTTCTAGGCACGCGATGCGGCCGGGAGCCGCCGAATGCCTAAGAACAAACCCCTTGCAGTTTTTTCGCGATTTTTACGCCCGGACATGTGCCCGGGCGTGTCTTTATGTGCGTCCGCCCATGCTTCGAATGATAAGATGGCCTAGGAGATGAACCCCACTGATAGAGGAAAAATCTGGGAGAAAAGAATTGAAGATTCAGAAGGATAAAATCACCCTCGTCTTAAATCATATTTATAGTCCATCAAATTAATCATCGTGTACGCACAGCCTTGCGTCCGGTCATGCGTGAAGACATGAAATTTGGGCCCAAAATGAGTTGCCCTAGCAGCTACAAAATGATTGAGTACCTTAAGCTGCACACGGTCATGCGTGCCCAAAAGGCGCACGGGCTCAAACAGAGATTGAAGCTTCATTTGTTTCGGCGTTTTCGCATGACGTTTGGAGCAAACGCTGCTGGACGGCGGGTAAACAAACGGGGCGCTGACGGCGTTTGCTCCGTTTGCACCCGCCGCAAGAAGAAAAAGCCCTCAAACGCCGCTTTTCCAACCCCGCCTCCCCCCTCCGGTTCCAACACTACATTTCGACCCGCCGGGAGCAAACGCCACCGCCGCACCAAATGAAGCCTGAGAATTTGAGGAGTTGTAGCAAATGTACACGCACGAACTTGAGAAGTCCATAAATGCTTCGTCTTCACCGTCGTTACATTATTCTACTAAAAAATTCATTAAGAGTCGTTTGTTTGAAAGTCGTTGGTTTTCAAAATTGAATTTCAATCCAATGTCAATACATGCAAAAATTGACACTGAGTTTAATTCCAATTTTATTTTTCGCCTCATGATGAATTTTTATTAAAAGAATTAACATTTGTCACTTTTGTTTGTTCGGGATTGAAGACATTGACTTTCAAGAATTGAAAAAAAATATATCATAAGAATATAAGCAAAAATAAAACAATGTGTTGGTGTGAATATAATGAGTAGACTCTGGGAAAACACACATCCTCGTGAAAAATGTGCGCTCGGGTATGCGTACCTGGTAAGAAAACGTTGACGCCCAGGTGGAAAACACAAACAAAGAGGAAAAACACGTGCACATGCGAAAACATGCGCCGCGGTAAAACTCGCCCTAAGTGGAAATGCGCCCCAGAAAAAACGCGCCCTGTCAAAAATGCTCGCCGGGGGATAAAGCTCGCCTGAATAAACATTCACGCTTGAGCAAAAAATGCATGCTCGGGCGAAAGCGTGCCCTCGGGGCAAAAAAATGTTCGCCAGGGCGACAAAAGGGCATCTGAGCGAATTAAGGGCACACAAGCAAAAAAGGGTCATCTTGCAAAAATAGTGCGCCCGAGTGTAAAAATATGTGTCCAAGAGGAAACTGTGTATGCGGGTGAAAATGTGTGACAATGCGATAAATACGCCCCAGAGAGGAAAAATGTGTGCCATGTTAAAATTTGGGTGCCAATATATAGAAATGCGCGCCAAGACATAAAAATGGGCGCCAGGGTGGGAACTGCACGCCTGAGCGGAAAGTGTGTGTCCAGGAGTAAAGTGCGTGCCCAACAAAAAAATGAGTACCTGGGTGAAAAATGTGCGACCGAGCGATAAATGGGCGCCCTTGAGGAAAAATGAATGTCATGGCAAAAAAAGTGCACTGGGATATAGAATTTTGCACCCGGACGAAAAAATGCACGCTTAGTTGAAAAATGCGCCCCAAGCAAACAAATGCGCTCTTGTGTGAAAAGTGCGCTCCAGAGTGAAAATTGTGCGCATAGGCAAAAATTTTGTTCCCCATGGATAATGCGCGCACGGCGAAAAACTGTGTCGAGAGAAAAATGCGTGCACTGCACGTCATGGCAGCTGAGATATAGAATTTCATGTCTGGGCCAAAAAATGTGTGCTTGGGTGAAAAATGCAGCCCCTGGCAAAAAAAGTGCTCCTGAGTGAAAAACGCTCCGGGGCGAAAATTGAGCACCCAGACAAAAACATCGCATTCGCGGGATAATGCGCGTCCGACAAAAAACCGCGTCGGGAGAAAAATACACACACAATAAAAAATACGAGCCCGGACGAAAAATCCGCTCCCATATGAAAAAAAACAAGCGCGGGCAAAAACACACGCCTTGAAGAAAATGTGCCTGAGCAAAAACTAGCGTTGATGCCAAAACACGCATTCAGGTAAGTTCGCTGTTCCCGAATGCTCTATCTCAAAACCTACAATGGGAGTTAAACCTTCTTTTGAAGGTTTTGTAAGTTTATTTTATTATCTATGACTTTGAACCAAAAAGACACTTTCGCCCGAAAACCTTTCATCCGAACATAAATATTGATTTTTTGTATTCTCAAAGTCAATTTTTAAATATCAATGCAGTCCAAACTAATTTTGTTTTGAGCAAGAAAAGAAGTGGAGGGTATATCATAAAGTTGTGAGCATAAAAGTTTGCCCAAAACGGAGTTGCGAAACGCCCAAACAAATAGAGCCTTAGAGGAGGAGAGAGAGAAAAAATGGAGAACCTCCATTTTTTTTCATATTTTAATGTTTTTTTAAAACTTCTCTATTAATTTATAATCTGCATAATTACTAATATACTTATTTAATTATAACATATAATATATTAACAAAATTGTATTTTTAAAACCTAAGAAATGATATCAATATTAAATACATTTTTATTTCTATTTATCATGTTATTATTATTATTATTATTGGATATCGACATTGTAAACATTAAAAAATGTCAAGTTCTTCGAATATGAAGAACATCGTTGAAATTAAACAATCAAATTCTTCATATTTTAAGAACCTAATACAATAAAAATAGGGCGCTGTTATTCGCACCACAGTTTTGGCTATTCGCACCGCATTTTCTCCTAATTTTTTATGCTTTTTGGAAATACGTCTTCTACATGCATTTTTAGAAAAAATGTTCAACAGGAAAGTTGTATATCTCGACGAGATCTACAACTTTCGTGTTGAATACTTTTCCTAAAAATGCATGTACAAGGCGTACTTGAGAAATACGTTCAGGTTTTGCGCCTTTTAGAAATACATTTTGTACATGCATTTTTAGGAAAAGTGTTCAACACGAAAGTTGTAGATATCATCGAGATGTACAACTTTTGTGTTGAACACTTTTCCTAAAAATGCATGTACAAAACGTATTTTCAAAAAACACAAAAAATTAGGAGAAAGTGCGGTGCGAATAGCCAAAACTTCGGTGCGGATAGCAGCACCCTAAAAATATCTAAATATAGAGATCTCATTTAGAAATGCTCTTAATTGTTTTTGATAGTTTGAGAATTTGAAACTCTTTGACAAGATATAAAGTTGTGGGCACCCAATGTTTCTCAAAGGAATTTCATATATAATAAAAACTAAAAAAAATGTTCTTAAAAGGCTGATTAGATGTTTGAAATGACACTATGGCCCTTTTATGTTGTGTGCCTGCTGCTCCCCATTAGAAATAAAAATAACAAAGAAAAACAGTTATTAAAAATACTGCAATTTTCTTAAAATTTTATCTTAAAAATTTACACATAACATGAAAAAATGTTATGTCTTTAACAAAGTAGTGTCACTAGTAAAAAACACGGTGTCTTTTAAATAGTCCCTTCATGTTAAAAAGTAGTTTGATTTCTATCCCTAAATTAACTTTCATTAATTTACAAAAATTATGAAAACTTAGTAATGCGACATTGGGTACATTAGAGTGTCTCTCTTAATAGACCCCATGCACATGGCCGGTGTCGCCCTCAAGGCCAATCTCGCTATCTATGGTCCTCTCATCCTCTACTCTAAGTGGAGCTTTGGTTCCTCCTCTCCCCCACTTTTGGTCCCTACTTGTTCAACTTCAAGTTTCATCTATCTATTCTATTTAAAGAAGAGTAGTGTTGTTTCACTTTCACCCATGGGTTCTTGAATGTTGAACTTGCCACAACCAACTTAGAAAATTATGTTCCCTTTATAGTCTATGTCTCACAAAAAATGAAAGAAGAGAAACTTGCTCGCAAAACAAAACGTTGCGATGCTGATGCTTAGGTAACTTGGCTGAGAAACTTGCTCGCGCAACAGACGTAACGAGCCTCTCGTCCGCTCATTCTATCGAGTTTCGTTCATCTAAGGGAGGTTGCGTCCTCCAACAACTCATCGGTGGACCGGAGTCGGATTGGGGTGTACGGTCTGCAGACTTGTTGAGGCTGAACCATTTCGAACTGGATGTTGAGAGTGTCGACAGTCGTCCTTGTGAGCTGTATGTTGGGAAGGCTGTTACAGTGCACACACCCCTTCGCCTGCTTGTTCCTCCTTGCGCGCACTCCCCCTTGCATGCGTCTCTCCTCCAATGTGTGCAAGTCCTGTGGTGCCCGTGTTCCTCCTTGTGCGCGCTCCCACTTGCACGCACCTCTCATCCAATGTGCGCACGTCCCTTCGTGAGCGCGTTCCTCATTGCGCGTGCCTCTCCTACAGCGTGTGCACGCCCCTTCGTGCGCCCGTTCCCCCTTGCGGGCGCCTCTCCTCCAACGTGTGCATGCCCCTTCGTGCCACCGTTCCTCCTTGCGCGCGCTCCCCTTTGTGTGAGGCAGCCGCCGCGTGCCTCCGTCGGCCACCTCCAAGTTCCCGAGGTCCTCTCTCCAAGCAGCCATGGCCTGACTCTCGATCTCTTCCCCTCTCTCTTTCTCTCTCCCCTCCCTCTCTATCCCCTCCCTCACTTTCCCCTCTCCCCCATCATCGGCGGCGGCAGAAGCAATTTTTTTTAAAAGAGACAGCAGGGAAGGACGGAGGGGAGGGGTAATTTTGGAATACCAAAAGTAACGGACCTCCTATAGAACTCAAGAGTTCCCTTATAATATTAGTATAGCAGTGTATTATTTATTTTATGGTTTTGTGAATAATGAATTATGTGCTACAGATTTCGGCAACGTGGAAATTGTAGCTGAAAACTTGTTTTGCCTACGTGGCTAGATATGCTCCACAAGTGCGTATGTTCAATTTTGAGGACTCTTTTTAAGTAGGAGTCATTAAAGTTGCACGTGCGATGTCTTCTTCATGCACACACCATCAATGAGATTTATTTTGATTAAAGCAGAACAAGAAAACTTTAATTAGCAAGAAACAAAATTTGTTGCTAATTTTAATTAGTAAGAAATTTAGAAATGAAAAAAATTTGTAGCTAATATGATCCTAGCTAAATTTAGCAAGAAATTTATTTATTTTTAATTAACAAGGATTTTTTAGGAAGCAATTCTTTTGATGCTAATGTTTTGTATTTTATATAATTATTTGGTTAAATTAAAATAATATTTATATATATAAATATATATATTTTTAATATGCACCTGCTGAGATTCCAACCACAGACCTCTCGCAAATAATATGTTTACCTAACCAACCCTCATAATTAAGTAATACATTTTTGATTTGCACTAATATATATATATATATATATATATATATATATATATATATATATATATATATATATATATATATATATATAATTTTAAATTATTTATATATATGGTTATTTATTTATACATATATATATATTTATTTATTTATATATACATACAAATATATATTTTTATTTATATATTTTTATATTTATATATATATATTTATATTTTTTATATGTATATATTTATTTATTTCTCGCTGGTGCAAAGCGGGGAGATCACGCGGGAGTGTGACGAGCCCGGCGAGGAGATCGTGCGGGAGAGTGACGATCTTAGGAGGGGAGCAGATTTCGAAATGATAATGAGGATATCAAGCGTTTCTTTAATTTATTTAAGAACTTATATATATATATATATATATATATATATATATATATATATATATATATATATATATACATATATATATATGTATATATACATATATATGTATATACTATTATATATATATATATGTATATATACATATATATGTATATACATATATATATATATATGTATACATATATACATATATATATGTATGTATATATATATATATATATATATATATATATATATATATATATATATATATATATATATATTTATGTATATATATATATATTTTAAAAGTGAGATGAAAATATATATATATGTGTATACATACATATGTATATGTGTATACATACATATGTATATGTGTATACATACATATATGTGTATACATATATATATGTGTATATATATATATATATGTGTACATATATATATGTGTAGATATATATATATATGTGTGTGTGTATATATATATATGTATATATATATATGTGTGTGTGTATATATATATATATATCTACTATAAAGGAAATATAAAACCAATGAATTTTAAACTCATTGTTGCGATTTCATCCATCAGATCTGACATGGTTTTTTATCAGCCATTTTATCGAATTGCACCCTCTCTCTCTTTTTCATAGGTGTCCTAAACCTAGGATCGGCCTCCTAAAGCTATGAAGCTATTACCAAAAAAGATTCACCAAAGCCCACCCGCTAAAACTAGTGATTTAAGAAGCGCAGCCCACAAGCCCGCCCAGACAGTTTGGGAATATTAAGCACAGTCCGCCACAGCCCGGAAGCAGGCCAGCCCGTTAGCCCGTCGGATTTCAGACAGTACTGCGGAAAACTATATTTAAAACAGAAAAGTTTATTTGTACAGCCGGTGTGGGACTATAACAGGCCGGTGAACAGTGCTCAGCATGGGCGTGACCATGGGCGTGACCGGGGCGTGTTCTCCGTTCGACGATTTTAGTTGAGTTCGACGAATTCCGGTCGACGATAGGAGTCACGCCCGGTGTCACGGGCGTGACCATGGGCGTGACCGGGGCGTGTTCTCCGTTCGACGATTTTTTGTTGAATTCGACGAATTCCGGTCGACGATAGGAGTCACGCCCGGTGTCACGGGCGTGACCATGGGCGTGACCGGGGCATGTTCTCCGTTCGACGATTGTAGTTGCGTTCGACGATAGGAGTCACGCCCGGTGTCACGGGCGTGACCATGGGCGTGACCGGGGCGTGTTCTCCGTTCGACGATTTTAGTTGGATTTGACGAATTCCGGTCGACGATAGGAGTCACGCCCGATGTCACGGGCATGACCATGGGCGTGACCGGGGCGTGTTCTCCGTTCGACGATTGTAGTTGCGTTCGACGAATTCCGTTCGACGATAGGAGTCACTGTTGGGTTTCTCTATGGGGTGGACACAACGTTTGTGCGCGCAGCGGAAAAATAAAACATCAAGAAAAATCCAAAGAGATGTGGATCGGGCCATGAATAGTCGAATCAAGAAGTTAGCAAGACTAGGCAAAAGTTACCTCGGTGGCGTTGAGTCACAACTCAACGGAGATGCTCCAAACTTTATTTGCTTGCTGGTGGCGAGTTCTTCGTGGAATAGTATCCACGTTTCTGCAGAAGTCCACACGAGCGGGAGAACGCCGAGCTTTCCGTCGCACGGAAGATCGGGAAGGAGAAGACCGCACCTCGGCTATTCCACGGACTGCTAGGTCCGCGCCAGGAAGAGCAGCACCAGCGACAGTCGCCGGAGAATAGGTGGTCGACGGAGCGAACACGGCGGCGGAACTCTTCCGGCGGCGGGATCGGGATCGGCGGAGCGAAAGGCGGAACGGCTTCCGTCGGGTTTCGATCTGCTACAGGAGAAAATCGCGAGCCGAATGCTTAAGTCCAGATAAACCCTAAGGGTCCTATTTATACCAAGGTATAAATAAACCCAGGAAAATCGCTATCCGCAGACCACCCAGAACTAGGGTTCAGAATCGGTGAGTATTAATCGGTGAGAATCGGCGACAATCGGCGAGAATCACTGAGTAGGTTCGGCGAGAATCAGTCGACGAGTATCATACAAGATCGGCGAGAATCAGAGTACAATACTCGACGATTCTCGCCGATCGTCGAGCCGTGCTCGACGATACACAACGATACTCGACGATCGTCGAGCCGCGGTCGACAACAATTGTCAAGGTAGTCGATCGTCGAGAATCAATAATTGATTCTCGACGATTCTCGTCGATCGGCGAGAATAAGGGAGACGATTCTCACCGATCGGCGGGAATCAGAAGACGATTCTCGACTAATGTCATTGACCCTCGGACGACAAACCTAACCAGCCCTTCAAGACAATATTTGCCCAACCCGATGATCCTATAAGGCAACACTTTGCCCATAACCCTATTCAGGTCGGTGATTGGTAACCTTTACCAACACAGTCAGTCATCAAAATTCTCCACATCTCTTGTGTGCGACCCTGCAGGCTCATATTGCGTTGGCAGTGAGATTACATGTTTGATCACTTCCAGATCATCATGGTAACTCCAACAGACTCCCACTTGATCTCGAAAGTATCAAACCAAAAACCTCACAAACAATGATCGGCATCTAGCAATGCATCATTGCTCCCCAAGCAATAAGAGTTCATAACTCATAAGCCTTTATGACCAATGTATCAGCGTTGTCTTTGTCCCTTTGTCCCTTACATCCGGAAAGAACTAGAGGCATGGACCGTGTCACCCTCGTAATAGCTCAATCCAAGTTTTCTTGATCCAGGACGGACTTCCAGAGAATGGTGAGTCCAATATCACATATTGACTCAACCAAGCATGGCCATGCATTTCTCAGTCCAGTTCCATCAAGGGGCCCATGGATGCAACTCCTCTCATACAGGAGGACAAATTCCATATCTGCTCACACACAAACACCCAAATAATTCGTAACATGCCCAACAACCACCCTTATCATCAACCTTTCTCAAGGAAGACTTTAGATGGCATCAAAGCACGCTCTTCCTCACTTGATGAATGCTGTGACTTCAGGTCAAAGGACCACAACACCATTGTCAATTGAGACCTACTCGTGACACTATTAGATGACAATCCACAGAGTAGTCTCAGGTTGGGTCTGTCTAGTACAACTTGTTCACTAACAAGTACCCACGTGATGACTTGATATCACAATATCATGACCTGTGAGAACCAGTCATCAGTCAACACACGTGCTAGCCTTCATGTATCATCATTACCCTTGGCTTCTATGATGATACTCGACCAGGGATCTTTAAGAATGAAGCTTCAAATAAATCATGGGCTCTCACATTCAAGTCACGTACTTGATGTCCCATGGAAGCGAACATTCTAAGGGTGTCAATTATGTTAACATTTAACTATCATATATAGAAAAACTCATAATAAAAGAATTTGCCATTAATTATAAAAGAAAAACTAGGTACACAGTTCATCAAATGAACAAACAGCCAACAAAATACATATTTACATGCAATCCACAAGATCCTCGCTAGAGTTGATCGTTTAGGTATCGTATACCCATCGATCTAGTATGACCATCATGCTTTCTCTGCGCGAGAGGCTTTGTCAGCGGATCCGCAATATTTTCCTCAGTCGGCACTCTGCAAATGTTTACATCTCCTCGTTCGACAATCTCACGAATAAGATGAAACCGCCGAAGTATGTGCTTGGAGCGCTGATGAGATCTAGGTTCCTTAGATTGTGCAATTGCACCATTGTTATCACAGTAGAGAACTACGGGACCAACAATGCTAGGAACTACATCAAGCTCGCCGATGAATTTCCTAATCCATACAGCCTCCTTCGCTGCATTAGCTGCTGCGATATACTCGGCCTCAGTTGTAGAATCAGCAACTGTCTCTTGCTTGGAACTCTTCCAGCTTACAGCTCCTCCATTCAGGCAAAACACAAAACCTGACTGAGACTTGGAGTCGTCTCTATCAGTTTGGAAGCTAGCATCCGTGTAACTGCTTACAACGAGCTCTTCCTCTCCACCATACACCAAGAACACGTCCTTAGTCCTTCTCAAGTACTTCAGGACATTCTTGACTGCAATCCAGTGACACTCACCGGGGTCTGACTGATACCTGCTAGTCATGCTCAAAGCAAAGGAGACATCGGGTCGAGTACATAACATCGCGTACATGATTGATCCAATTGCCGAAGCATATGGAATCAACTTCATGCGGTCCTTGTCTTCACAAGACTTTGGACACTGGTCCTTAGAGAGATTCACACCATGAGACATGGGCAAAAATCCTTTCTTGGACTCAAGCATGTTGAACCGCTTCAACACCTTTTCGATGTACGTACTCTGGGTCAAACCCAGCAACTTCTTCGATCTATCTCTATAGATCTTAATACCAAGTATATAAGTCGCTTCACCCAAATCCTTCATTGAAAAGCAGTTCCCTAGGTTGTTCTTAACAACTTTCAGGGTAGGAATGTCATTCCTGATCAACAGTATGTCATCTACATACAATATCAGGAAAACAACAATGCTCCCACTGATTCGCTTGTAAACACAAGGCTCATCTTCATTCTTGATGAAACCAAACTCTTTGATTTTCTCATCAAAACGAAGATTCCAACTTCGAGAGGCCTGTTTCAGTCCATAAATGGACTTATTCAGCTTGCATATTTTAGTGGCTTCATCTGGGGATACAAAACCCTCGGGTTGTGTCATATACACTTCCTCAAGGAGGTTTCCATTAAGGAAAGCCGTTTTGACATCCATCTGCCAGATCTCGTAGTCATAATACGCAGCAATAGCAAGCAATATCCTAATGGACTTTACCATGGCAACAGGGGAAAAGGTCTCATCATAGTCAATACCATGAATTTGCTTGAAGCCCTTAGCCACCAGTCGCCCTTTGAATGTCTGTACATTCCCATCCATGTCGGCCTTCTTCTTGAAGACCCACTTGCACCCTATGGGTCGTACCCCTTCAGGTGGTTCCACCAAGTTCCAAACTTGGTTTGCATACATGGAGTCCATTTCAGATTTCATAGCCTCAAGCCATTTGTCGGAGTCCGGTCCATTCATAGCCTCTTGGTAGGTTGCTGGTTCATCATCATGATCCATAAGCAACACATTACCTATTTGAGACACGAGAAATCCATATCTCTCAGGCTCAAACCTCGGTCTACTAGATCTACGTAGGACTTGTGTTCCCTGAGCAGGTTCTCTAGCTACAACATCTTGTAGTCCTGTCTCAGAATCCAATTCCGGTTCATTCACTACATGTGGCTCTTGAACTTCTTCAAGCTCTACCTTTTCAATCTTTTTTGATAAGAACTCTTTCTCCAAGAAGACACCAGTCCTTGCGACAAACACTTTGCCCTCGGATGGTAGGTAAAAGTAATACCCTTTCGTTTCCTTAGGATATCCCACCAGATAACATTTATCCGATTTGGGTTCCAGCTTGTCAGGCATTTGACGTCTCACGTATGCCTCACAGCCCCAAATTTTAATGAACGACATACTAGGATGCTTCCCAGTCCATATCTCATATGGTGTCTTCAGAACCGTTTTCGTTGGAGCGCGATTCAATGTCATTGCAGCAGTCTCTAAAGCAAAACCCCAAAAGGAAACAGGCAAGTCTGCATGACTCATCATCGAACGTACCATGTCTAACAGAGTACGATTTCTCCTCTCAGACACACCATTATGTTGTGGCGTTCTAGGTGGAGTGAGCTGTGATACAATACCACACTCTTTCAGATGATCACGGAACTCATGACTCAGGTATTCGCCACCTCGATCAGATCGGAGTGCTTTAACCCTTTTACCCAACTGGTTTTCTACTTCATTTTTGAACTCTTTGAACTTTTCAAAGGTCTCGGATTTGCACTTCATAAGATACACATATCCGTATCTACTGAAATCATCAGTAAATGTAACAAAGTAGAAATACCCACCTCTAGCCATGGTACTCATGGGTCCGCATACATCACTATGTACAACACCCAAGAGATCCTCAGCCCTCTCAGTATAACCAGTGAAAGGAGCTTTAGTCATCTTGCCTAACAAACAAGATTCGCATCGCTCAAATGATTCATAATCAAATGAGTCCAAAAGTCCATCTCTATGGAGCTTGGATATGCGCTTCTCGTTGATATGGCCCAAACGACAATGCCAGAGAAACGTAGGGTTCGAATCATTTGTTCTTAGTCTTTTATTATTTTCTACATTATAGATCAGATGGTCCAAGTTCAAAACGTAAAGACCATTAAACAATTAGGCTACAGCATAACAAACATCATTCTTAAATATTGAACAACAATTGTTCTTAATTATAAAAGAAAATCCAATCATGTCCAAACATGAAATAGATATAATGTTTCTAGTTATCGCCGGAACAAAATAACAGTTATCTAGTTCTATTACAAGCCCACTGGGCAAAGAAAGACGGTAAACTCCTACGGCTACAGCAGCAACTCTTGCTCCATTGCCGACGCGGAGGTCCACCTCCCCTTTACTCAGCAATCTTCTCCTTCCCAGTTTCTGCACATTTGTACAAATGTGAGAACCACATCCGGTATCCAATACCCAAGATGAAGGAGCAGAAAGGTTTATCTCTATAACGTAAACATTAGAAGCGGAAGTCATACCTCCCTTCAATTTCTGCAGACCCTCAATATACGAAGGACAATTCCTCCGCCAATGACCAGCCTTGCCACAGTGGTGGCATTTCCCCTCCTTCACCGTGCTCTTCTTCTTCATCAGTGCAGAAGACTTGGGCTCAAGATATGACTTAGGTCCCACCTTTGTCTTCTTGGAGCCCTTGGCTTTGCCCTTGCCCTTATGCACCATCAGTATGGGGCTGGCAGGCTTGGCCTTCTTCATGTTGATTTCGGCAGTTCTTAACATGTCTAGGAGTTCGGGCAGTGTCTTGTCTATCTCATTCATGTTGTAGTTCAAGACGAACTGCTCATAACTGTCCGACAACGATTGCAGGATCAGATCCGTGGCCAACTCTTGACCAAGAGGAAAACCCAGCCTTTCAAGGTTCTCTATATACCCAATCATCTTGAGTACGTGAGTCCCTACTGAGTCTCGAACTCCCATCTTGCACTGAAACAACGCTTTAGTGATGTCGAACCTCTCTTGACGAGCCTGCCCTTGAAACATTTTCTTGAGATGCTCGTCAATCTCCTTGCACCCCATGTTCTCATGTTGCTTCTGAAGCTCAGAGTTCATGGTGACAAGCATAAGACACTCGACATCTAAAGCATCGTCAGTATACTTCTTATAAGTATCCTTCTCAGCACGGGAAGAGTTCCCGGTCGGCACCTCGGGGGCTTCTTCTTCCAAGACATAGAGCTTTCGCTCTTGCCTGAGAACAATTCTCAGGTTCCTATACCAGTCCATATAGTTGTCCCGCTGAGCTTATCCTTCTCAAGGATGGCTCTCATAGATAGCGTGGAGTGTGAAACACTTGCCATGGAATTCTACAAGAATTTATGCAGAATAAAATCAGTACCTAAATTTCAATTACAATTTATTCTAATTAGGACTTCAATTAAAATACTCCCACTATTTTATTCGAAATGATAGCCCTCACTAACAATTCAGAGAGTTCATGCGAGCTACTCTCTTAGTGGACAAGATCCGTATTTCACCAACACAATGAGTCCGCTTTGGCGTTCCTCTCACGATGTGGTTATTTAGGTAGGCAACGCTTGCCAATTGCATCATCATGCAATTCTTGTATGGTTGGTGAATAACTCCTTATTCGCATCCATCATATGGTGCATGCCAACCCTATGCCTCTAGGCACTCAACCTTTGAGGTCACCTAGTTAAGCTGGACCCGATGTCGACAGTGGGATATCACAATTATCCGCTCGCACCCTTACCAAGATAGATTAATGTACATTGCTTTGGCAAGCCCACATTTCATCGATCGAGGCAGGAAGAGTGTCATCCATCGGAAGGCATCCGAACACTTAATATTAAAAGAAGGGATTTCAATTTTAGGTTAACAGTTAACCATGATCAACATTTGATCTATGTGCACATCCAAAGAAAAACAATTCTACACCACATGCATCCCTTATGTGCACATCCTTACACCATCAACAATTTGATAGAAGGAAGAGCTAAATCTGAACATCCGGAAATTTCCAAATCTTCAGATTTACATGCATTGGACAGAAGGCAAAGACAACTCAACTTAAGCAGTAGACAAACTCATCTCTCTACGTTGGATTCAAAATCCAAAACATACTCGAGGGATGGTTACTGCTAAGGAGACAACAATTTCTAACACTTAGAAATTCCACCGAAATTCCAATCGTTCTTGGCGAAGTGCCAAGACTAAATCTAGACATTTAGAACGCTTCTAAATCTCTAGGTTTACACGCACTGGAATGACCAAACTTCCAAAACAACAGTCATGGCCGCAACCTCCCTCTGATACCACTGTTGGGTTTCTCTATGGGGTGGACACAACGTTTGTGCGCGCAGCGGAAAAATAAAACATCAAGAAAAACCCAAAGAGATGTGGATCGGGCCATGAATAGTCGAATCAAGAAGTTAGCAAGACTAGGCAAAAGTTACCTCGGTGGCGTTGAGTCACAACTCAACGGAGATGCTCCAAACTTTATTTGCTTGCTGGTGGCGAGTTCTACGTGGAATAGTATCCACGTTTCTGCAGAAGTCCACACGAGCGGGAGAACGCTGAGCTTTCCGTCGCACGGAAGATCGGGAAGGAGAAGACCGCACCTCGGCTATTCCACGGACTGCTAGGTCCGCGCCAGGAAGAGCAGCACCAGCGACAGTCGCCGGAGAATAGGTGGTCGACGGAGCGAACACGGCGGCGGAACTCTTCCGGCGGCGGGATCGGGATCGGCGGAGCGAAAGGCGGAACGGCTTCCGTCGGGTTTCGATCTGCTACAGGAGAAAATCGCGAGCCGAATGCTTAAGTCCCGATAAACCCTAAGGGTCCTATTTATACAAAGGTATAAATAAACCCAGGAAAATCGCTATCCGCAGACCACCCAGAACTAGGGTTCAGAATCGGTGAGTATCAATCGGTGAGAATCGGCGACAATCGGCGAGAATCACTGAGTAGGTTCGGCGAGAATCAGTCGACGAGTATCATACAGGATCGGCGAGAATCAGAGTACAATACTCGACGATTCTCGCCGATCGTCGAGCCGTGCTCGACGATACACAACGATACTCGACGATCGTCGAGCCGCGGTCGACGACAATTGTCAAGGTAGTCGATCGTCGAGAATCAACAATTGATTCTCGACGATTCTCGTCGATCGGCGAGAATAAGGGAGACGATTCTCGCCGATCGGCGGGAATCAGAAGACGATTCTCGACTAATGTCATTGACCCTCGGACGACAAACCTAACCAGCCCTTCAAGGCAACATTTGCCCAACCCGATGATCCTATAAGGCAACACTTTGCCCATAACCCTATTCAGGTCGGTGATTGGTAACCTTTACCAACACAGTCAGTCATCCAACTTCTCCACATCTCTTGTGTGCGACCCTGCAGGCTCATATTGCATTGGCAGTGAGATTACATGTTTGACCACTTCCAGATCATCATGGTAACTCCAACAGTCACGCCCGGTGTCACGGGCGTGACCATGGGCGTGACCGGGGCGTATTCTCCGCTCGACGATTTTAATTGAGTTCGACGATTTTAAAAACGTAAAATATAAAAATTCTATAAAATTTATAGAATTTTAATTGAGTTCGACGATTTTAATTGGGCGGGCGGAGCCCGCCAGGTGTTGCGGGCGGAGCCTGCCGGGGGTGGTGTGGCGGGCGAAGCCCGTCGTCGGCGGCCAGGTACTGTGGCGCGTATTCATCGGGCCGTAGGCCCGTGCCTCAATTGCTATTTAGAGGGAATTGCTATATATATATATTTTAAAAGTGAGATGAAAATATTTGGAGGAAATTGAATCTTTCCCTCCATAAATTTTTAATCTAAAATAATTAGTATAGAAATTTTGAAAGAAAATATTTCATTGCTATTTAGCAACAAATATTTTGCAACAAAATAATTTGTTGCTATTTTTGCAACGAATATTTTCATTGCTATTTTTGTAGGTAAAAACAAATATCATATAACTAACAAATTCGATGCTAATTAGCAACAAATTATTTAACGTTCCTAATTTTCGCTGCTAAATGAAGTTTTTTTTGTAGTAAAGTGAGAGATGAATACTCAGAATGAGATTGAGAGAACTCATATTCTTTCAAGACATTCATAAATTTAGCAAACCAATACCGAGGAGTCTGTCTTAACTTGCAAAGGGACTTGTGCAACTGACATACCTTCCTGATTTGTGAAATTTTGAAACCTTGTGGAGTTTTAATATAAACTTATTCAATTAAATCTCATGCAAGAAAGTGTTATGAAAATCCATTTGATGAAGCTCCCATCCTTTAATTTACCGCTACTACAGATAAAAAAGTGAGGACAATCACTATTTTTGCCACTGGTGCAAAAGTTTCGTTGTAGTCAATTCCTTTAACGTGGTTATTATTAAGAATCACCCACCGTGTTATGTACCGCTCAACAGTTCAGTCAGAGTTATACTTAATTTTATATACACATTTATTGCTGCTATTGCTTTCTTTTCTGGTGGTAGATCCTTGATTGTCCATATACCATTTTTCAAGTGTTTCAAATTCATTTTTCATAACATCTCTTCATTTCGAGTAACGGTTTCAATATAGAATCTTTGCTCTCTTCCACTAGTTACTACTGCTAAGAAAATTTATGGCAAATAGAAAATTTATCACAGTTCACATAATGTGTTATAAGATAAGGAGTACCTGACGATAGAACTTGTTTGAATGAACATGTGAAAGGGCTTTTACGTTGAGTAGTATGCAACATGTAATCTTTCAAACGGCTCGAATTTTGCTTTAGTCGTAGACCCCGTCTAAGAGGTATGCATGATCCTTCGATTTTTGCATTTTCATCACCTCCCATATCCTTCTTAACCTCATCATCGAGATAAGCTATATCATCCTTACACTCAGGTTCATTGTTTTGCGTATTTGTGTTGCCTCCCACATTCTCACCAATCGCTTGTCCGGGTACAACATCGGCTTCTTCTTTCGAGTTCTCCACAATTTTAGAAGTAACATTTTCAATTGTTGCATAATTTGGTTCATTACAGTCGTTGTACGTCCTTGCATGTGAATGCAACACACCATTTTAATTTTCTCGTGATGAAATATCTTCTTCAAATGGGAATTCATATTCAAAAAATATCACATATCGTGAAACAAAATACCTCGTGCTCTCCCTTGGCCCAAGAGACAAGTGAGCGACCAAAGCGATCATCGGCCCCACCTGCTCCAACACCAAAGTTGGGATATGAGGAAGGGGCCTTGGGGTCGTCGTCCCCTTCTCCGTGCTCACTCTTCCTCGCGATGTCCTTTTGCCCCTGCGCAATGTCATCCTGTCGCGCTTCTCCTTCTTGCCGGAGGGCTCACCCCTTTCAGTCCGTCTGACTTCCTCATCTGAAGATTCTCGTGCTTATTAGATGGTTGAGCATGTCGTCCAAACCATCCTAGAACTCGCGTGCGGTGGAAATGCTCATTTGCCTTTTCTATAAGCTTCTCGCCTAGACGGAGATGGTCGTCTATCCTTGCCAACATACAGACTAAGCCCATGCTCGTCCTCATCCCACGAAGTTTGTCCTGCTGCAAGTCCTGCCGATGTTCAAGAATTACGACGCACCATTCTAGATCGTTGATCACGTAGAAGCGATACTCCGCGCGGACCAGATGTAACTCGAGCTACTCCATCTTGGCGACCCATATCTCCAGCGCGCCAATTCGGCAATTTGGCTTGTAGATCTCCATCTGATCAAACTTGGTCTCTAGGTCGAGGTACGTAGGTCGTCGCATATTTCTCTTGATACACGCATAGTAGAAGACCGGTGGCGTCGATCGATGTGCCTCCCGGAGTAAAAGTGCAACCTGACAGAAAATTCATCCAGTTCCAGGTGGAAAAAATTCCATTATTTACAGAAGAAAGAAAGTACCTGAGCACGAGGTTTGAGGTCTCACGTCGTGCATAGGAGTGTGATCTCAATGAGGAGACTTGTTGCGAGGTGTGCGGGTCTGACGAGGAGACGAGATGCACTGTGAAGAACCTCATCGGCCCGTGAACAAGCCCCACGATGACCCTTACTAGGGTGCGACAGATGCGACTGCAAGGTCCCAAGTCACCGAGAAAGATCGACAAAGGTCCTAGATGTCGAGGCACTTGTGCCAGGGCGGACTTTCCCGCTACCCACATTGATTTGCATCGAGCAACCAGTTCGGGAGCTTGACGCATCCGCGGAGGAGGCTGACGGGATAGAGTGTTGAGGAGGAGCAGAACTCGGTTTGCTTGGAGTTTCTGTCGACAACGATCTAGCAAGAAAGTATATATGATTGTCAGGTCAAGCATTGATAAAACGACCAACTAAGCAAAATGATGTTATTTCAAACCTCACGAGACATTCAGGTCCTCGACAGGTTGGTCCTGAGCGCGGGATGCATTGAGGTCCTCAACCACCCTGATGCATGGTGGGGAGAGGGGCATTAGTGATGAGTTTCTCAACGTCGTCGCCCAATTCCATCTGGTCAATATTTCTTGAGTGGATGCAGATATTGTGGAATGGTCGGCAAACGACGTAGCATTGTTGGATGGAATAGGCGAGTCAGCCACCTCCATTGCGTGCTCGAGCTTCATCTTCTTCTTTTTCTTCTTATGCATGTTGTTATCATGTATCGTCCTGGCGACGTTGCTTCGTTGAGCTCAGATTCAATAGCTTATGCAAGGAGAGCTTGTTATAGCCACGATCTCTTCAGTAGTGACATCCATTTCGCCCGAATTCAGAAAGGACGCCCAGAAGAAGTACCCACTCCCTATTTATAAAGAACGAGGGGGGCTAGTCCTCAATGCCAAGCCGAGTAAGCCAGTTACTCACCAAGACACCTTGCCGAATAAGGGTTTTATGCTTTTTCCTAGCTCTAAAATAACTCGCAAATACCGGGAATTGTGTACAAGCCGTATTTGTCATGGGTGGTCTAAGTCATGTCATGTAGACAAAAAGTCAAAGATCAACAAGCATGAACAGCTAAAGGCAATATGCGAGTATCGCAGTTACTGCCCGCCAAGTATGAGAAAATCAGCGACAACTCGCCAGCATGGGCGAGATCCTTCCATAGTCGTCATAATCTCCAGGTCCATCTACAGAGACAACCTCGCAGGATCTGGGCATTCTCGTGCAAACCGTGACCCGCCTCAGAGCCCAGTGCATCCGATTCTACAAATGCACCGTCGGGTTGCAACTTAGGACCGTTCAAGAAGAGGACTCTAAAATCCAAGAAAAAAGAGAAGATCTTCGTTCACCATTGGCGAGGAATCAAAGGAAAGGGAGAGGAATCCGAGAAAAGAAGAGCGAAATAAAATGCGAGCACAATATTGTTTTATTATAAGTAGAGAAGTTATCATGAAAGGCCCTACTTAGAAGCCAATTGGGGGAAAATGCAATGTACCCTAAAATTTTCAAACTTTGGCCAAATACATGCAGCCCGCCTGGCTCAATGTTTTCTGATATCGAAAGACCCTACCTTTTTATATGCTGCTGTTGGGCCCACATGTGTGTCCCACATCCCAATCACCAGGGAAATGGAAATTGGAATGGTGACCTGTATGTGGGGTCCCATGTTAGTTATATTGACCGGTGGGCCCAGCAAAAAGAGGATAATTTACTGAGGCCGCCGTACACACTGGGGAGGTGGTGTTCTGACGTTAGTGCAGGACTGCATGCAAAGGAGGAGAGGAGTGGTGCAAGGCTGGGTCTGGCTGTACTAAGGCTGGACCACGCCCGCTTTAAGGGTCCAAAGGAACGAAACCAATCACATAAGGGCGCCACGAATAGCCTGTAAGTGTATATTCGGACGAATAACGAGCTCGAGGGCTTTGCGCGGATAAACCATAGGTTTAACTCTATATAATCCTAGCTGGGGGCAACGAGGAGAGGGTTCCACTTAGACTCTCCTCCGGATGTTTCGAGCGACTCACACATTCTCGAAACAGCCCCCCGTCGCTCCGACTCTTCCCCGATCGCGAAATTAGGTCGCCGCCGCGCTCGCCATTTGCGTCTTCCCCGATCGCGGAATTAGGGCTTCGCCATCGCTCGATCGCGGAACAAGGGTGGTCGCCGTTCTCTCTTCCCCGAAGTCGATCGCTCCTTCGCCATCGCTAGGTCGCCGTCGTCGACGCCGAAGCAACGTCGCGTCCTCTTCGGAGCCGCTTGCTAGGGCTCGTCGATCGGGTCTTCCCCGTCGCCGATCGCGTGCTCCGCTGCTGCTTCCAGTCACTGTTTTAGGGCCGGCCGCTGTTGCCTTCCCAGTCGACGATCTGCTCCGTTCCGTCATCCGCTCCAGATCCCGCAGCCGCCTTCAACGCTCGCCGATCTGCTCCGCTGACGCCTCTTAACCGCGCCGCTGTGGTTGTCTGCCTCTTCAAAGGCGATATCGGAGACCTCCGCTTCATCTCTTCCAAGATCGAGTGGAGGTGCAGCCGATCCAGTGGAGATCCTCTCAGCTCTCTGCCTCCATCCAGTGAAGGTCCGTTCTTCTTTAGTGGAGGTGCAGCCCGGGTTTTCTTCCAAGATCAAGTGAAGTTTGCTAAGTGTGTTCAAACAATGAGGAACTCCACCATGTCCTCTCTGGTGCCCATGAACAAGCTTGAGAAGTTCACAGCCACAGAGTTCAACGACGGGAAGTTGCACACGCAGTTCGGGACGAAATACCTGAACGTCTTCTACACCATCAAGACTACTCGTGTTGACGTTGCTGGGACTGAAGATGAGGCGCATTGAGTCGAAGATGAGGACTTCTGCAGGGATTACCTACTGAACTGCCTCTCCTCCAGCCTGACCAAGAACTACATCAAGATGCAGTCTGCTAAGGAGATCTGGGAAGCACTGGAGGAGCACTTCAAGCAGGAGGAGGACCTCTCCAAGGCTCATCTGGTGGATAAATTTCACTCCTTCAGCTTCGACGAGGAGAAAGCCATTCTCCCTCAGGTATCAGAATTTGAAAATTTAGTTGATTCCTTGCATAGTGAGTCTATTAGTCTGCCCGATAGTTTTGTTGCGGGTACGATTGTGTATAAGTTGTCATCCTCGTGGTACAATTTCAAAACGGAAATGTACCGCAAAAAGATGCAGGTTGTTCTGAACGACCTCAAGCGTTTCATACGCATTGAGAATGAGAACAAGACGAAGCACTCTTTGGAAGCTGTTGGCAAGCAGAAGGCTGCTGCCAACATGATTTCAAGCTCTAAGCGTGCTCCTCCCCCTCACAAGACCAAAACGTCTCGTAGTAACCCCTAGGTTGCAGGACCGAGTAGACCCTCTAAGAAATTTAAGGGTAAATATTTTAACTGCAATAAGTGGGGACACTGCGCATCTGACTGCAAGTTACCGAGGAAGGAAAGAACTAAGACACCACAAGAGGGCAACCAGGCCCATCTGGTTAGTCAAGCTGAGTCATCCGACTTTGTTGTCATGGTCGGATACGAGCAGGCCAGCACGGAGTGGTTCCTGGATTCTGGGGCAACGTGCCACGTTTGCAACAATGCTAATCTTTTGACATAACTGAAGAATGCAAAGGAATCAGTAACTGTAGCAGATGGAGGAACAGCTGACGTA
The DNA here is from genome assembly GCA_039583875.1 of Platanthera guangdongensis. Taxonomy (NCBI): domain Eukaryota; kingdom Viridiplantae; phylum Streptophyta; class Magnoliopsida; order Asparagales; family Orchidaceae; genus Platanthera; species Platanthera guangdongensis. Next base: position 3,963,307 of record CM077155.1, read on the forward strand.
TTAAAGATGGGGAACGCAACACTGATGCTCTCCTCAGGTAAGTCTTTAATTTTAAAGAATGTAAAATTTATTCCTTCTTTATCTGTTAACTTAGTGTCTATTAGTTTATTGTGTGATGCTGGTATGTCAGTTAACTTCTGTAGCAGTAGAGTGACTCTGTCAGTTAACTCTCACTACTTTGGATGTGCTTACGTCCAAAATAGGATGTACCGTCTGAGTCTAGCAAATGAAGTAGTGCAACAAGTTCAATTGAATTTAGTTAGCCCTAGGACTTTACATGAGAGACTCAGACACGTAAACTACAGTAAAATGTTCCAAGTAGCTAGAACTCACAAGATCACATTAGACACTAAGTCTCCTCTTGGAAAATGTGAAGTATGCTCAGACTAAGATCACTAGGAAACCTTTTGACACGGTTACTAGAAGCACAACTGAAAGAAATAGTATATAATCACCTAGAGGGGGGGGGGGTGAATAGGTGAACTTAATCTTTTTAAAATTACAGGCAGAAACACTGAATAATAAGACCTATATTTGCAATTCTCTACACCAATTCAGCACAGATAATACAACAATCACAGAATTAATCACACACACAGAGTACACACAGATTTTATAGTGGTTCCCCAAGGTCTGGGTACATCCACTTTCCCCCTTCGCCTATCTAGTAGTGTACTAGATTCAGCCTAACTTCTCCACTTCTTCTCAGATCCTCAGATCTTACAACTCAGAACCCCAAACAGGTTCCTACAACTCAGAGTGATCCCACTCCTACAACTCAGGCACAAAAGCCTTACCACTCAGTCTTCACCAAGACCTACACTCAGGCTAAACATCCCTACCTCAGCCTTCAATCAAGGTCTACACTCAGAGAATAGAAACTCCTACACTCAGGCACAATTGTCCTACCTCAGCCTTTATAATATAGGCTTACAACTCAGATCCCTTAGGATCCTATAGAAAATAAAGTTTACAAAGTATATAACCACAACTCTAAAAAAAAGCGATGAGTTGACTGGCTTCTTGATGAGTTCTTGAAAGAACTTGGCAGAGATCAACCTCCCTTGGCTTTCTTCAAAGCTTCTTGAATTAGAACACAATAGGGTTGAATCTCTTGTGCAGATGATCTTCAATCAACTGCTGTCTTGTGAATCAGATCTCAATCTGACTCTTACTTATCATCCTGGTTCAACAGCTGGTCTTCTTAGAAGGAGCTCTCTCTCTCCAACTACTTAGATCTTCTCTTGAAGGTCTTCTTCTTTATTGTGTTGTTTTTCAACTGATTACTTCATCTATCATGCATGCCTGTTGTTGAAGGAGAAATGTCTTTAAATAAGCTTCCTCCATGGTGACCGGCTGATCCGGTTTTTAACAACTTTCTGATGGCTCTGACAGTTGCAGTTGAACGATTGAAATTGCAGCTGTCAAGTCATCAAATCACTTCTTGAAATCTTTGTCACTGTCTGAAAGTGTCGAGATAGATAGTCATTATGTACCGACACAAATAGACTAAGTGTCGACACATGTAGACTAAGTGTCGACACTAGCCTTGTTGGTGTCGACACAACTCCTTGTGTTGTTGTAACCGCTTCTCGATACTGCTTCTTCAGAATATGTCGATACTGAATCTGTGTGTCGACACAAGCCTTCTTCTTTAATACTTAGTTGATTTCTGCTGAGTGTCGACACAACTCCTTTGTGTCGACACAAGCCTTCTTGTGTTGAACTTTGCTGAGTGTCGACACATCTCCTTTGTGTCGACATATGCTTCATGTGTTGAAAATTTGCTGAGTGTCGACACATCTTCTTAGTGTCGACACTTGTACTTAAACTTTGTTGAAGTTCGCTGAGTGTCGACACAGCCTCCTGGTGTCGACACTTTTGATGTCGCCAAAGTTTCTCTGGGTGTCGACACTGCCTCTAAGTGTCGACACTGATTCCTTAGACAATTCTTCACTGAGTGTCGACACTGCCTGTATGTGTCGACACTTTACTTCTGGTGTCGACTCTACCTTTCTGGTGTCGACACAATTACTCCAAGTGTCGACCCAGCTTCTCTGGGTGTCGACACTAACCTTCTTAAGTGTCGACACTTTTCTTCTAGGTGTCGACACATGGACTTAGAAACTTTTATGCTTTTCCTGCAATTACTTAACCTGCACACATAAACTCAAAGCACATCAAATACACCTTGATGTATATCATTGAGTAGGGTGAGGCTTCTTCAAATCAGATACATATATTCCAATGTACCCAACAACAACACCTCTTGAGCTTATACATTTCGATATTTGTGACTTTAAGAGTTTTGTCACTAGAGGTGGAAGGAAGTATATGATCACGTTCATAGATGACTGCACAAGATTTTGTCATATTTCGTTGCTTAAAACTAAAGACGAAGCGTTTGAAAAATTTTGTCTTTTCAAAACCATGGTAAAAAACCAATTAAGCATGAAAATAAAGAGATTTAGGAGTGATAGAAGAGGAGAATATATGTCCAGTAAGTTCAGATGCTTCCTTGTTTCACAGGGCATCATAGTAGAAACCACTGCTCCTTACTCCCCCCAATCTAACGGCATAGCCGAGCGCAAGAATAGAACGTTAACAGAGATGTTGAACTCTATGCTGCTCACCGCAGGCATGCCTTCCGCTTATTGGGGAGAAGCAGTCTTGACTGCGAATCACATTCTGAATAAAGTTCCTCATGCTAAGTTAGATGTTACACCCTACGAGCTTTGATTTAAGCGACCCCCGTCTTTAACTAGACTTAAGACCCGGGGCTGTATAACCTATGTCAGGGTTACTGACCCTAGACGGTCTAAGGTTGGACCTAAGACCAATACATGTGTCTACTTAGGTTGTGCTGAAGATAGTGCTGTAGATAAATTTCATGATATTTCTAATAATATCATAATAGAATCTAGGGATGCAGTGTTCTTCGAGGATAAATTCCTCAAAGATAAGAACTTAACGATCCCAGGTATGCAAGTAACTATTACTGAGGAAGATCCTGAATCAGTACCCAACACCTCCTATTCCATTCCAGTAGATAACTCTGGCCTAGAGTCTAGGAGGACTTTAGTGAGAGACAGAACCCCCAGAACCTTCGGTAGTGATTTTGTCACTTACCACGTTGAGGATGATCCATCTACCTTTAAGGAAGCGATGAGATCAAGGGATTCCCTACTCTGGAAAGATGCTATTGAGGATGAGATGAACTCTCTCCTTCAGAACGGCACCTGGACGTTAGTTGATAAGCCAAAAGGGGCTAAAACTGTAGGGTGCAAGTGGGTTCTGAAAAAGAAGCTAAATCCTGATGGTAGCGTAGCTAAGTATAAAGCACGCTTGCTGGCTAAAGGTTTCACACAAGTAAGCGAAGTAGACTATTTTGATGTATACTCACCCGTGTGTCACTTAGCAACCATTAGGGTTCTTCTTGCTATTTCGGCTATTGAGAAGTTTGTTGTTCATCAAATGGATGTTAAGACTGCGTTCTTGAACGAAGATCTGACCGAAGAGATCTACATGAGTCAACCTGAAGGTTTCATTGTAGACGGTCACGAAAATAAGGTCTGTAAGCTTTTAAAATCGCTATACGGATTGAAACAAACACTAAAATTATGGCATGAGAAGTTTGATTATAATGTAAAGAACATGAGATTCATGTCGAGTCTCTCGGACAAATGTCTTTACATACGTCATAGATCAGACAAAGTCGTCATAATATGCTTGTAAGTGGATGATATGCTTATTCTTGGATCTGATCAATCCGAAGTGGATGACGTAAAATCAGGTCTAATTAAAGAATTTAGCGTGACAGACCTTGGTGTAGTTGACACTATACTAGGTATGCAAGTGAGCTTTGAGAAATATGACATTTCCCTAAGTCAAAGTCACTACATCCAGTCCATGTTGGACACATGGGGATACAGTGAACGTAAAGCGGCTGAGACACCATACAATTATTCTAGCCACTTAAAGCCCAATGATGGAGCTGCAGTTCGACAGTTAGATTATTCTAAACTGCTTGTTAGCCTCATGTACGCTATGGTCTGTACGAGACCTGACATAACATTTACGGTCGGCATGTTCAGTAGGTTCACTAGCAATCCTGGTCAAGACCATTGGGATGTCCTCGATAGGCTGATGCGATACCTAAAGCACACCCGACAGTATGTTTTATGTTATAGTGGTCATCCTCTAGTTCTGAAAGGATATTCCGATGCATCATGGTGCTTAGAAGTAAACGACAGCAAGTCCACTAGTGGATTCCTCTTCACACTAGGAGGAGCAGCTGTAGCCTGGAAGTCCAAGAGACAGTCGTGCATTGCACTCTCATCTATGGAATCCGAACTCTATGCTCTAGCTTCAGCTGGTGAAGAGGCAGAGTGGATAAGAGATTTGGTGATGGACATTCCACTGTCGAGCCTGAAACTGAGTTCTGTTACAGTTTACTGCGACAATCAGGCTACTAAAACGATTGTCACAAACACTTTGTTTAATGGCAAAAGAAGGCAACTTACGATGAAACGGGCCTGGTTGACCTCTCTCACAAGTCAAGGGATTATGACCCTTGCTGATGTGAGATCGAAAGATAATGTTGCAGACGCCCTTACTAAAGGATTAAATAGAGCTCTCACAATCAAAACATCGGGAGAAATGTGATTAAAGTTCATAGAATTATGAAACTTTCCTCCAACGTTTATGTTTTGATACGTACGAGTCTATAGCTGTCAACATTCAAGCATCTAAATAGTAACAAACTGAAAACCCCAAATAATTTATTGATGAAAACCCAAGATGGTTGGATGCTTGTTATTCCACACTTGATAACCTAACGTCCTCTCATTGTAAGTTGATTCAAGAGTTATTCAATTGAGAATTGAAAGTCGTTGTAAATGTTAATCCAAACATTATTGGCCACAACGCATTATTCCACATTTGATAATGTTGCACGTGATGTGTGTCCATATGTGTTGGTCAGACACATAGTGATCAGTAATGAGTAAGGTAACATAACTAGTCCTAGTTAGACTGGATGAGATGCTGACAGAGTTACTTCACCGTTGCTAGAAGTGCTAAGCTCATTTAGTAAGAGCTAGTTTACTTTAAATGTTACTGCATATATTCATGAATTCATACAGTCTGACTCATGAAATTCCTTGCAGGCTATGATGGAGATTATGGAGGAGTTGTAGACCTGGACATGGATGACGATGATCTACTAGATGAGTAGAATCATCAAACGTTTAATTCATGTCCCTGTTTTGTTTTGTAATAATTATTCAGACTATGTTTTGGGATAGCATCTGTGTGATGGTTTGTCGTTTAGGCAAAACCTTTATTTTGATTTATTAGTATGATCTGTCCTGATTGTTTTGCTTCGTTTGAATTATTATTTTGTCTACACTCCAGCACCCCGAAACGTCACCGTTATTTGTCACGAATATAGGAGGAGATTGTAAGTGTATATTCGGACGAATAATGGGCTCGGGGGCTTTGCGCGGATAAACCCTAAGTTTAACTCTATATAATCCTAGCTGGGGGCAACGGGGAGAGGGTTCCACTTAGACTCTCCTCCGAATGTTTCGAGCGACTCACACATAGCCCACACATGCGCACGAGCCGCACGCATGACCGGCATTCGCGCTTGCGCGGCCGGTAGGAGCATGCAGACAGCTGTTGTGCGTGCCCCGTGCGTGAGCGCTCACCATACATGCACACAAATCACCGGCCTGCAAGAGCTCTCCTCGCACAGGCGTACAGGCGCATGGGCACCCCATGAGCACCCATGCGAACGCTACACAGGCGGGTGGGCGCACGCGCGCCGACGACCACCGCTGCCTCCGACTACCACGGTCGTCGGGCCTATCCGGGCCGTCCGGACCGCCCGGGGGGCATGTTCGTCATTTATGAAAAATTAATGATCTAGGTGACCAGAACGAAACGTCATTGGTCAACTTAATATTCAGCAGACACAATTACCAGTGCGACCCTTCAAGAAAGCTATAAAAGCCCCTCATGCCTTCATTTGGGGGAAGCTGCTTGAGAGACTAGAAAGAACTCTGAGGTTTTCTGGCGAGAATGTCAAGAATGTGGGACTTAGATCGTTCTCTCGCTCGGATTTCGCTCTGCTCCCTCTCTAGTCCGCTCGCTCTCAATGTGCACGCATTAGTAGATGAAGGAAAAAAGCTCTAAAGAACACTCTCGTGGAAGCTCCTGCGGACAAACTCTTTAAGACTTCGCGGACTTAGTCATTTACCCGCTTTTTTGTACATAAATCATGTAACGAAGATACGACCTGCCACCCTCCAAGAAACTCAAACACTTGTATATAAATGGAAAAAAAAAGATGATTTGGGCCGACACAGAAGCGATCACGTGATTTTTCACCATTTCTGGGTTTTCGCGTTAAAAAACGACTCTTGTTATTGCTGCTTGATTTTTCATTTAACTGTTGCGTTCTCTCTTCCTTGAAGCTGGCCTTAGCCTATGTATATACATATAATATAAAACGAGGAAGGAAATTACATAGGCAAGCTATCTTGCGAGAGGATAAAAGAAAGGGCTTGATTTAGGGGAATTCACCTTTCTCACACAAAGTCTGTATCACACGCTTGGTTGGCAACATAATAAGTCGCTGAGTTTGCTCTTCGATCAATCTAAGAAATAACTAGCCTTAGACAGTCCTTCATGGCACGAGCAAGCAAAGTCTCAACATCCCCAACATAGATACCCGATAGGATCCGGTTGAGCGTAGAACAAGCAATCACGAAGTCACCCTCAATGATAAATCCATGAGCATGATCCATACAAATTTTAGCAAGAGTGAGGCCCCGGAGAGCACTCCTAGGCTCTGACATGTTCATCAACCGACTATTGATCCTAACATCGCTTGCCACAAGAAGCTCCCCAACGTGATTTCTGTTGAAATTTCACAAGTCAATCAACTGGTAGTTCTGGTATCAAGTAAACACTTTCAAAACTATCAGGCTGATCACTTGATCAAGCGGAAACGAGAACTAGGCGCAGTAACACTCCAACCATAAACTGAGCTATGTATCAATGACAATGAAAAGTAAACACAGATCTTGCATTAATCCACTATCAACTTTACAAGGCAAGGTATACAGGGCGAGACATGATTTCGCCAAGTACAAAGAAAAGAAAACAAGTAAGAGCAAACTCCAAGCCGGGTGGACTGCCTCCAAGACCGCTGAGTCCGCCGAGACCACTTAGCCGCTGCTGCTACTCTGATTCTACGGAGTCCGCACAAACCGCGCGGAGAACCCGTTATTCTGCTGACGTCTGCTCTACAAGCCGTCGCTGAACTGAAAGAACAGACCACCAAGTCCACCTAGACCGACGACCTGGTTAATGAACTTAGATCAAATTGAGGAGAGAAACTGGTTGGCCGCCACCTGCGACCTGCTGCAATAGCTGATTGTAAACCGCAAGCTTCACTGTTTCCTGACCTTGATCAGAACCAGACGCCCGGCTTCACAGTGTTAGACGCACAGCCTGCAAACAGCAACCAATTAAATCTCAAACCGCGCGACCTGAAAAACTGAGTCCGCAACAATTGATCTGAGCTCAACTTACTATTCACTCTGTTACTGTCGACGTGCCGGGGGGGTCTATTTATAGGCGGGGTGAGGAGTGTGGTCATCGCCCTAATGAATAGAGTCACCACCCCAGCTCGCAACTAGCAAAGCCCAGTCCGCCGAGTTCACAAGGACTTAGCCGGACTTCAACCAACCCGCCAGGTGCCAAGACAAGGTCAGTCCACCACCAGGCGGACACCGCGCCAGTCCGTACACACTATGCGGACAAGGCAACAGCCTGCATAGCCCGCAAGCACAGCACCAGTCCGCCACACTACAGCACACGGACACAACCACAACCCATACTGCATCAGTCTGCATGCCATACGCGGACATGGAGACAGTCCGCAAAGCTCGAGAACAACGCCTCAGCCCTCTACATGAGTCCACGACCAACAAGCAAACCGCCCGGTCAACAACGGACTCTACGGACACTGCAGACACCTTGGACTTGTCACAGTGTGTGACCAAGTCCAGCACACCACCAAACAACTGGTGCGAGCTTGGCAGACACAAAACCCAGACCGCCAACTCCATGGACAGTCTGCCACCATGAATGCAGCTCATCCACCGCAACACCAGAGAACTCGGCAAGGACCAATGCCGATTTCCAAAACTAGTCCGCAATAGCGGACTCTAACCGAGTACGTCACATCTCCGCGGATTTGAACTCCAATCCGCCCGGTTACTTCAAGAGCAAGATCTGCAGAACCGCAGTCCGAGCTGAGCACCGCCATCAGACCGCCAAAGACAGATTGCCCAGGCCGCTCCACTAGACGCCCAAGCCGCCAAGACTACTTTGGCCACTGACCACCCAGGCCGCAACACCAGTCCGCCCAGGCCGAGGACTCAGATTGCCCAGACCGCGCGGTCTGCTCCATCACCCACTTTCACTTCAAAATTTTCAACACTTCCCCTTGAAGTGAGAAGTGGTGATCAAGCCCGGCAATCCTCGTAACCAAGTAAACGGCACCTTTGGCAATAGCTTCGTGAAAATGTCTGTGACATTATCCTCACTCTGCACATACTGCACCATCAGTGATCCCTCCAACACCTTCTCCCGTATGAAGTGGTGCTCAATCTCGATGTGCTTGGCCCGAGCGTGACAAACTGGATTATTTACCAGTTTCAGGGCACTCTATTATCACCGCTCAGCAGAGTAGGACCGCACACTTCTTCATAGACGTCCTCTACTAGTCTCCTGAGCCAGATGACTTTCCGAGCTGCCAAGGCCGAGGCCTTGTATTCCGCTTTCGTAGTAGAGACGGACACCGAGTCTTGCTTCTTACTGCACCAAGAAATACTCACTGATCCACAAGTGAAGATGTAACCGGATGTCAACTTCCGGTCGTCTGAATCTCTCCCATAATCAGCATCTGAGTACCCTTGAAGAACAAACTCCGTGCCTCTCCTATACAGGAGACCCATGTCAGAAGTGGCCTTCATGTACTTCAAAATATTTCTAGCCGCCATCAGATGAGGCTTCTTGGGCTCTGCCATATACCGACTTACTCGGCCAACCGCATAAGCAATGTCTGGCCTTGTAATCGTTAGGTAAATCAAACTCCCAACCAGAGCCCGAAACACCAAAAGATCTGGAAGAATCCTTCCCTCATCCCGCCGAAGTTTGATGCCAGAATCAAATGGAGTAGAGCTACTCTTCCCCTCCTGCATGCCGAATCGCTGAACGATCCGTTCCGCATAGCCCTTCTGGGACACGAGAATTCCGCTCTCCATCCTCTCCACCTCAAGTCTAAGGAAATGGTGGAGTTCACCCAGATCCTTCATCTCGAACCTGATAGCTAGCTCTGCCCTGAGCCTAGCTACTTCCTCCTTGGAGTTCCCCGTGATGATTATATCATCCACGCACAACAACACCAGGACTAGAAGCTCCCTTTCTTCTTGACGAAGAGACTCGAATTTGAGTTTGAAGCCAGATACCCGCAGAACTGAAGATATTCTGCAATCTTCCCATACCAGGCTCGAGGAGCCTGCTTCAACCCATAGAGCGCCTTCCGGAGCTTGCAGACGTAGTCCAGATGTTTTTCAGATATGTACCCGAGCGGCTGATCGATGAAGATGTCCTTGTCAATCCCCCCGCGAAGAAAAGCGTTCTTTACGTCTAGCTGCCACATCTTTCAACCCTGGCAAGCCGCCAAAGAGATCACCACTCGTACTGAAGTCATCTTCGCCACTGGACTAAACGTCTCCTCATAATCCTCATCATACTGTTGCGAAAACCCCCGAACTACAAGCCGAGTGTAACACCTCCCCTGTAATGACCGTATAATATGGGTTCGGCCGGGGCCCCACAACATACAGACGCCACAGTTTTGGCGTTAAAATATGATATTAACTACCCAACTCAAAACTCAGAATAAAACAACAGCGGAAACTGAAAACAAGACCAGAAGTTATCCACATACATAAGAGTATCAAAACGGCCTTAAGGCCTTACAACGATAGAGAGTCCAAAACTCAAATGATAACATCAAACACCAACGTGCATAAGCACTCATAGACTACCTCAGCATGCAAGCCGAAAAGTTAGAGCATCAAACATACAATGCCACAAAATAGAGCTAGTACAAAACTTAGAACACGTCATGAGGCTTAGGCCTTTTTGGCCGGCGAGCTAGCTCCTGCTTGCGATCCTTGATCTGTAAAAATTTGGTGGTAACGTGGGTCAGCAAAGGCTGACCTCAACTGTGTAACCAACACATCTCCTCCTGGCCGCCCATAACGGATCCCGGGGTACCCCTCCAACCTGCAAGTCAGCACTTCGTATGCCATATACATAAACATGTAAAACTCTAAAAACAGGTTTGGATGTCTCAAACAACAAACACGTTTTCTATGTTGAGCATATAATAAAAAGAGGCCTACTATGCAATATGTATGCAAACTCGGGCTTCACCCAATGCACCCTATCGCGTATGCAACTAGCAAATCATCATAACATCTGGGTACTCCCAATTTCTCCATTGACGTTAAGCCACAAACAAAAGGGTACTGCAATTCCCCTAACGGCATAAAAGCCGCCACACGGAAATCTTGCCAAGGCCCCGCCTGCTCGTGGGTCTTAGACTCGGGCTTGCCTGCAAACTCTAACTTCTCGCGTCAGGGTTCCGTCTCACACACAAACCGATTCTAAGAACCCTTGCTGGACCCCACCCGCTCGTGGCTTCATTGCCCGAGCTTGTCCTATGCTTGACGTTCTCGCCAGTCTCACAGAAGGGGACTAGTCTCGTCGGGACACTCTCCCCACATGACTTGCACGTCACGGGATAGCCAGCCGACCACGGAGACAAAGCCGCGCCTTAGCACATTACAATCCATAATCTTTCCCACCCTAATCCATCATTTGTACTGCAACGTTCCCGCGCACCAAGGAAACCATCTACCGCCAACACGGAGCTAACCTTGTCCGGTTCCGGCTACACGTATTCACTCGAGAAAAGAGGGAAAACACATACATCACAAACGACATCTTGTCGCAACGGATTTCTACAAAATCCTTAAGGCTCGCTATGCAATATCACCGAGTCGGACTAACGGTCGCGACTACGGCTTCACCCACAATGCCTAATCTACTAACGGAGCGGATCTCTAATGCAAAATCATGCCGAGGATGGACTCAATCGACCTGAAGGTTCCTCTTGAACCATGGTGACCCAAACCCCTCTCATTTGAGAGATTTGGTGCTCAAACGCTTGAAAGAAAAATATGCTATCACGCATCCTAGAAACCGAGAGGAGAAGTGTCGTTACCTTATGGCCGCTCTTCCTAGCCATGGAAAACTTCGCCGGATGAAGACCACCGCAACGGACTTGCCTCCGTAGATCTGGACTCGGCTCGCGATTTGGGGCTCCGAAGCTCCTCCGACGCCCGGATCTTTCCTTCTCCTTTTTCCTTGCTCTCCCTCTCTCTAAAGCTTTAAAAGGAGAAAGCTTGATGAGGAATGAGGGTTTCAAACCCTATTCCCGGACTTATCTCAGCAAGGACCGCTCTGGACCTTCAGATCTCATTAGAAGGAAACGAACGACCACGATTCGCACTTAAAACCAAATTCCTGGGCCGAACACGGCTTGTGATACGCCCTTGTCCAAGGCCGTGTTCCTACGTCAAAACCGTCGCATCCCGAACAGGACACAACCACTGGACACACCCGTTTCACATGTCGTGCGCCAGACACGGCCATACACACGGCCGTGTTCCAGGCCATGCTCAACACAGCCGACTAAACACAGAGAAGGACATGGGTTCTTGACACGCCCGTGTCAAACTTGACACACATGTGTCAACCAGAACACGCCTTGACCAAGACCATGTTCCTCACCCGACGCAGCCCGAGCAGGACACGGCCCTAAACACGCCCGTATCTCAGGCCGTGTTCACTGTCTCGAAGATTCGTCGAGTGCATTTTGTCGACCACTCGGGAAGTTCGTCGAACCCGAGCACGACACGGCCCTGGACACGCCCGTGTCCCAGGCTGTGTGACCCTTACCAAGCCCTAAACTTGGCTCTAAACGTTGTCCATCTCACTTTTGAGTTTCAGGGAGTTACAACTCTCTCCATCTTAAAAGAATTTCGTCCCGAAATTACAGAAAGGGAAAGATACACAAAACTTAAACGATACCTGAGTGAAATAACTCTGGGTACTCCTCAAGTATGGTCTGCTCTCGCTCCCACGAGAGCTCCTCACGACCGCAGTTGTTCCATCAGACTTTTACGAGTTTGACCTCTTTGTTCCGCAACTGCCGAATTTCTGAATCCTCTATGCTAACTGGACGAACTCGCTTCCTCAAGTCCTCTTCTATCGGCACTGATGCCGATTCGATCACCACACTAGCCTCTACTAAGGCTTTCCTTAAGACGGAGACATGGAAGACATCGTGTAATCCACTCAGCTCTGTGGACAACGCCAACCGGTACGCTGCTTCTCCCACCCGTTCTATAACCTCGAAAGATGACAAAAACCTCGGACTCAACTTCCTGAGTCGGCGAATCCGCGAAACGCCATTGAACGGCTTGATCTTTAGATAGACCCAGTCGCCTACCGCGAACTCCAGCTTCATGTCGCGAGCATTAAAATATTTTGCTTGCCGATCTTGAGCTACCTTCATGCGCTCTTGAATGGTTTGCACCAACTCGCATGCATCGGCTACCACTTCTTTTCCTAAAAGTTTGGTGTCTCCCACCTCTGTCGAAGACATCGGTGTTCGACACCGCCTCCTATACAAAGCTTCGTATGACACCATCTTTATACTTGCTCGGTAACTGTTGTTATAAGCGAACTCCACCATGAAGAGGTGATCTTCCCACTTCTTGTCGAAGTCAAGAGTACACATCCTCAGCATATCCTCCATAGTACGGTTCGTTCTTTCGGTTTGCCCGTCAGTTTGAGGATGGAAAGCCGTACTGAACTTGAGCTTCGTGTTGAGACTCTTCTGAACCAACCTCCAGTCCTTGAACGTGAAATGTTCATCGCGATCACTAACTATACTCTTAGGAATCCCATGTAGTCGCATAATGTTGCAAACATACAACTCTACCAGCTTCTCCACGCTGTCCTACTTCCGATTTCGGATGAAGTGAGCCACTTTGGTTAGGCGATCCACAATCACCCAAATCGCGTCGTTACCCTGCTGCGATCTAGGTAACCCATGTACAAAGTCCATGTAGATGTCATCAAATTTTCACTCGGGAATAGGAAGAGGCTTCAGGAACCCACCCGACTTCTGACACTCGGCCTTCACCAAGGCACAAGTTTGGCACCGATTCACGTACAACGCTACGTCCCGCTTCAGTCCAGGCCACCAAAAGGATTTCTTCATATCCAAGTACATCTTTGTATTGCCCGCTTGAATGAAGTACTTTGTGAAGTGAGGCTCAAACATCAACTCCTCACGGAGCTTGCCGAACTGCGGTACACAAATCCTTCCATCCTTCCTCAGAATTCCATCAATTAACTCCCAGGCGCTACTCTCGCCCTTTTGAGCTTCCACCACGTATGGCTGGAACTCCACATCCAAACGGGTCGCTTCCCGAATACGATCAGACAAATCGTTATGCATTTCAATCCAGTTCAACTGAGCCCTGCTAGACTCGCCTCTTGCTACGCACTCCATGCTGAGGGACTCCCAGTCCAGCACCAACCGCTCATCATGAGCTTCGATCCAATTCCCTTGCCTAGAATATTTTCTACTCAAGGCATCTGCCACCACATTGGCTTTGCCTGACGTATACTGAATCGCCACCTCGTAGTCTCCAAGGAACTCGACCCATCGGTGCTGCCGCATATTCAAGTCCTTCTGATCTAGAAGATACTTCAGGCTTTTGTGATCTGTGAAGATCTCCACCTTCGCACCATAAACATAGTGTCGCCATAATTTTAACGCAAAAATTACCGCTGCCAATTCCAAGTCATGGACGGGGTAATTCCTCTCGTGAGGCTTTAGCGGCCTAGACCCAAAGGCTATCACACTGCCATGTTACACCAATACACAACCCAAACCGCATCATGATGCGTCACTGAAAATTTGAAATCCTTCAGTCCCTTTCGATAGACTTAGGATTGGAGTTGTCATCAGTCTTTCCTTCAGTGTATCAAACGGCTGATTGCACTCCAAAGTCCACACAAACTTCTGGTCCTTACGAGCTAGTAAAGTGAGGGGTAGAGCTATCCGCGAAAAGTTTTCTACGAACCTTCTATAGTACCCGGTTAGTCCAAGAAAACTTCGGACTTCCGCCACGGTTCTCAAAATTAGCCAATCTCTGATGGCTTCCACTTTTGTTGGATCTACCGCCACCCCATCCCCACTAATCACATGGCCCAAAAATATCACCTTCTCTATCCAGAACTCTCACTTCGAGAACTTTGCATAAAGCTGGTTCTCTCTCAACACTTGCAAGACTACTCTCAAGTGAATCTCATGCTCCACCTCCGATTTGGAGTAAACCAGAATGTCGTCAATAAAGACAACTACAAAAGAGTCCAAGTATTCCGGAAATACTCGATTCATCAAATCCATGAATACGGATGGTGCTTTCATCAGCCCGAACTGCATCACCGAGAACTCAAAGTGATCATACCTCGTACCAAACGCTGTCTTGGGTATGTCCTCGTCTCGAATTCGCAACTGATAGTATCCTGACTTCAAGTCCAACTTTGAATACACCACCGACCCCACCAACTGGTCGAACAGGTCGTCTATCCGAGGAATCAGATACTTATTCTTGACAGTCAATTTATTCAACTCTCGGTAGTCCATGCACAACCGCATACTACCGTCTTTCTTCTTCACGAACAACACAGACGCTCTCCACGGTGAAGAACTGGGTCTGGTATACCCCTGCTCCAATAGTTCCTGCAACTGTACCTTGAGTTCGGCCAACTCTTTTGGTGCCATTCTAAACGGAGGACGTGACACCGGCCTAGCCTCTGACACTAACTCAATCGAGAAATCAATCTCCCGTCGAGGAGGTGCTCCAGGAAGTTCATCAGAAAACACATCCTCGAACTCTGCCACTACGGGCACTTCCCAAAGTGATAACTTGGAAAGGCGAACCTCCAATAATACTACAAGAGCTACTCCCCCTGGTTAACTGCCCGCACCAACTGCATAGCCGAAATCAGGAAACAGGTCACTCCATTAAGGCCCTCAAACTTAACTTCTTCCTGCCCTTCGCTTCTCAGGGTCACCACCTTGGATAGGCAGTCAATACTGGCATGCTGCTCTGCTAGCCAGTCCATTCCCAATATCACACCAAACTCAACCAACGGTTGGACCGCTGCTATCAACATGAAGTCAACTCCGTCTAGCTTCCAACAAATGCACCCTTTTGCCCCGGTGGTCATGGATGACCCATTGGGCATGCGCACCTTCAGCTCTGCGTCCGCCGAGAACGACTCTACTCCAATTCTCCAGATAAAGCTTTCCGCAAGAAAAGCGTGTGACGCTCCCGTATCAAACAATACCCTAGCGGGGTATCCGGAAACTAACACAAAGTCTAAAACATAGGCATCAAACATAAACGGTCTGAAAGTATGAAGTATAAGGTTAAATTTAAACTTTCTCATACCTGTCACCACATCGGGTTGTCGAATCGCTTCATGCTTCCCAAGGTTGTAAGCCCTTGGTTGCACCGGTTGGAACCGAGAAGCGCTAGACTCTGTCATCTTCCCTTTCTCTGCGACACTGGGGCCGGAGCGCACAGTCTGCTCCTGCCTTGGCTCCTGCTCAGCACCTCCTTGAGTACAAAAACGAACTATGTGCCCCACCTTGCCACAATTAAAGCACGTCGGTGGTCCCTTAGAGTGAGACCCTCCGGACATCCAACTGCTTTTCTCACCAGACTTGAAAGGGTGAGGCTTTTTCTTCCATCTATTCCCTTCAGACTTCCCTTGGGATTGAGAAGGCTTCCCTTCCCCTTGCTTGGGTGTGAAACCCTTACGACGTTGAGTTCACTCCAGATCACTCTCCAACGTTCTGGCAGCCTCAATCAGTTCATTGAAACCAGCTCTCTTCATGGCGATGAGGGGTTGTGTTAGATTCTCCCTCAGCCCATGGTAGAAGAGTTTATCCCTCTCCTCATCGTTTGTCATTGTCGTTCCCGCATAACGACCCAACTGAGTGAACTCTTGTGCATACTCATCCACCGTCTTATACCGCTGCACCAAGTGCAGAAATTGCCTTTGGAGGGCCAACCTCGTCGAAGTAGGAATGTACTTATTTAGGAAAGCATTCCCAAACTCTTCCATGGACGGGGTGCGTCCTGGAAACTGGCGGCCGTTATGGCTCACCCACCACAACTTCACATCTCCTTCCAACATGAAGGCCGCAAACTCAGATTTCTTCTCCTCTGGCATCTCTGTCGCCCTCAGAAGTTCTTGCATTCATGCCCACCAATCCTCCGCATTAGTCGGCGTTAGTCAACGTTAGAGGATGGAAGCTCATAAAATATTTCATCTGCCGGTCCCCATGCCCGACAACCACCCTTTCGGCCAACGCCTCTGCTCGCCTGGCTTCTCCGCCTGGTACGGCCGTCGCCATATCCGGGGTAGCAGGAGTTGCTACCTGAGCAACAGGGGTTGCTACTTGAGTTGTCGCTGCAGCTTGGGCTGCCACCATTGCTTCTGCAAGCATGCGACAAAAATCGGTCGGGTTTATACCCATGCCCAAAGGACCCTGAGCAGTAGCGCTGCTCGCCGAAAGCTCTTCTCTTGTTCTCGACATACCCGTCTCGTTGCTTGCACTCTCAACAAAAGCAAGATAACAAAGAATCAGTCTCTAATCACAAGAATCAAACATAAGGACACTAATGGTCCCGCAATACTTCTATGTGGATAACTTCTATAGGCGATCCAATTACGTTAAATCGACTGCTAAACCTGACCTTGAATGCAACCTCGCTTTGATACCAAATTGTAGCACCTCCCCTGTAATGACAGTATAATATGGGTCCGGTCAGGGCCCCACAACATACAGACGCCATAGCTTTAGCGTTAAAAGATGACATTAACTACCCAACTCAAAACTCAGAATAAAACAACAGCGAAAACCGAAAACAAGATCAGAAGTTATCCACATACATAAGAGTATTAAAACGGCCTTAAGGCCTTACAACGATGGAGAGTCCAAAACTCAAATGATAACATCAAACACCAACGTGCATAAGCACTCCTAGACTACCTCGGCATGCAAGTCGGAAAGCTAAAGCATCAAACATACAATGCCACAAAATAGAGCTAGTACAAAACTTGGAACACTTCATGAGGCTTAGGCCTTTTTGGCCGGCGAGCTAGCTCCTGCTTGCGATCCTTATCCTGTAAAAATTTGGTGGTAACATGGGTCAGCAAATGCTGACATCAACTGTGTAATCAACACATCTCCTCCCTGCCACCCCTAACGGACCCCGGGGTACCCCTCCAACCTGCAAGTCAGCACTTTGTATGTCATATACATAAACATGTAAAGCTCTAAAAACAGGTTTGGATGTCTCAAACAACAAACACGTTTTCTATGTTGAGCATATAATAAAAAGGGGCCTACTATGCAGCATGTATGCAAACCCGGGCTTCACCCAAGGTACCATATCGCATATGCAACTAGCACATCATCATAACATCTGGGTACTCTCAATTTCCCCATTGGCGTTAAGCCGCAAACAAAAGTGTACTACAATTCCCCTAACAGCATAAAAGCAGCCACACGGAAATCTTGCCAAGGCCCCGCCCGCTCGTGGGTCTTAGACTCGGGCTTGCCTACAAACTCTGACTTCTCGCGTCAGGATTCCGTCTCACACACAAACCGATTCTAAGAACCCTTGCTGGACCCCACCCGTTCGTGGCTTCATTGCCCAGGCTTGTCCTATGCTTGGCGTTCTCGTCAGTCTCATAGAAGGGGACTAGTCTCGCCGGGACACTCTCCCCACATGACTTGCACGTCACGGGATAGCCAGCCGACCACGGATACAAAGTCGCGCCTTAGCACATCACAATCCATAATCTTTCCCACCCCAATCAATCATTTGTACTGCAACGTTCCCGCCCACCAAGGAAACCATCTACCGTCAACGCGGAGCTAACCTTGTCCGGTTCCGGCTATACGTACTCACTCGAGAAAAGGGGGAAAACACATACATCACAAACGACATCTTGCCGCAACGGATTTCTACAAAATCCTTAAGGCTCGCTATGCGACATTACTGAGTCGGACTAACGGTCGCGACTACGGCTTCAACCACACTGCCTAATCACGGAGCGGTTCTCTAATGCAAAATCATGTCGGGGACGGACTCAATCGACCCGGAGGTTCCTCTTGGACCATAGAGACCCAAACTCCTCTCATTTGAGAGATTTGGTGCCCAAAAGCTTGAAAGAAAAAGATGATATGCACGCATCCTAGAAACTGAGAGGAGAAGTGTCGTTACCTTACGGCCCCTCTTCCTAGCCATGGAAAACTTAGCCGGATGAAGACCACCGCAACGGACTTGCCTCCGCTGATCTAGACTCGGCTCGCGATTTGGGGCTCCGAAGCTCCTCCGGCGGCCGGATATTTCCTTATCCTTCTTCCTTGCTCTCCCCTATCTTTAAAGCTTTAGAAAGAGAAAGCTTGATGAGGAATGAGGGTTTCAAACCCTATTCCCGGACTTATCTCAGCAAGGACCGCTCTGGACCATCAGATCCCATTAGAAGGAAACGAACGGCCACAATTCACACTTAAAACCAAATTCCTGGGCCGAACACGGCTTGTGACATGCCCGTGTCCAAGGCCGTGTTCCTCAATTGACGTCGAAAGCGTCGCATCCCGAACAGGACACGACCACTGGACACGTCCGTGTCACATGCCATGCGCCAAACACGGCTATGCACACGGCCGTGTTCCAGGCCGTGCTCAACACAGCCGACTAAACACAGAGAAGGACACGGGTTCTTGACACGCCCGTGTCAAACTTGACACACCCGTGTCAACCATAACACGCCTTGACCAAGATCGTGTTCCTCACCCGACGCAGCCCGAGCAGGACCCGACCCTGAACACGCCCGTGTCTCAGGCCGTGTTCACTGTCTCGACGCTTCGTCGAGTGCATTTCGTCGACCACTCGGGAAGTTCGTCGAACCCGAGCACGACGCGGCCTTGGACACGCCCGTGTCCCAGGCCGTGTGACCCTTACCAAGCCCCAAACTTGGCTCTAAACGCTGTCCGTCCCTCTTTTGAGTTTTGGGGCGTTACACCGAGCCTTGTACCGCTCGATGCTTCCATACTCCTTCTTCTTGAGCTTGTATACCCACTTGCAAGTAACAGGAGTAACGACATTCACCTTGGGCACCAAGTCCCAAGTTTCATTCTTCCTGAGGGCAGTCATCTCCTCATCCATGACATCAACTCACTCCTTTACTCCAGTAGCTTCTTCAAACTTTGAAGGCTCACGCTCATCCAAGGGGCCTGCGAAGAAACAAGTAACAAAGCTCACCGTGTTTCTTTTGCAGTACCGAGATGGTGGCTTAATGATCCTCTTTGATCTCCGAAGAGGCTGCTCCTTTCTCACCACCTCCGCTGCTTCTTCAGTACCAACTCTATTCCCGGGCACACTTGGAGCATCGCTCCCCCTGCTTCCCGAACCAGATGCTTCAGCCCCAGAGTTTGAAACACCTGGAGCTCCTGGTGACACAGGCAGCTCCACCTGAAGATCTTCAGCAGCTTCCACCTGCCCTTCATCAACTCTGCTCTCCTACAGTTCAACGGTGTCACCTCTATACGACATCAGCTCATCAAAGACAACGTCTCTTAAAATAAAGAACTTCTTTGTCGCGGGATCCATGCACTTCCACCCCTTCTTCCGCTCATCATAACCTACAAAGACAAGCTTCCTTGCCTTTGCATCAAGCTTGGTCCTCTGAGCATCCGGGATATGAGCATAGCAGGTTGATCTGAACACTCGAAGGTGTTCCACACTAGGCTTCTCCTTGAACATCATTTCAATCGGAGATTTCATGTTGATCGGACTTAGAGGCATCCAATTGATGACATGCGTTGCGCAGGCCATTCCTTCCGCCCAGAAGGACCTGAGAATGCCCTTTGCATGAAGCCAACATTTGCAATTTTCCGTCAAGTGACGGATCTTCCTCTCCGCTACTCCATTTTGTTGTGGAGTATGAACACAAGTAAGCTCCCTCTGGATCCCGTGCTTCCTGCAGAAACTAGAGAACTCAGATGAGACAAACTCACTACTATTGTCTGATCTGAACTTCTTGATCCGCAAGCCAAGCCGGCCCTCCACCAGCTCCTTGAACTCCACAAACAATTGGAAAGCTACCGACTTCTCCTTCATAAAATATACCCAAGTGTATCTTGAGTAATCATCAATCAACACAAGCATATATCTGCTGCCTCCAAGACTAGCGGTTGTTGTTGGCCCCATCAAGTCACCATGAATGCATTCCAATGGTGCCTTGCTCCTCGTTTGAGACTTATCAAACGGAAGGCGATGAGCCTTACCGTACTGACATCCCGCACAAATGTGGTCATCTCCGTAGGAGGACAACTTCGGCAAGCCTCTCACCAGGCTCCTCATTGACATAGCCTTGAGCTTGTCCATCCCCACGTGCCCTAGTCTCTCATGCCAGATAGCCGCGCTATCATTGACCCTCATCCGATCAACATAAGAGCTTGTTGATAGAACAAACAAGTCTCTTACTCTTCTCCCTACATGAGCAACATCAGTCTTTACCGCTGATACGTTGCGGAGAAACCTTACTTCTGTTGGGCCAAACAGAACATGAAAGCCCGTGTCGACAGCATTGGTCACCGAGAAGAGGTTCTTCTTCATGTCGGGTACGTGATACACACTCCTTAGAGTAAGCGGACTCTGAGCACTCTCCAAAGAAACAACGCCCTCCTTCTCTACAGAAGGAATAAAATCATCAGCTGTAATAATTGTTTCGTTACCTGTGAACGGTTGCAGAGATGAGAACTTCGACTCGTCTCCAGTGAGGTGATGACCACACCCCGAGTCGACTATCCAGTCATCTTGGTAGTCAACGGTGGTAAGAGCACGAACACACGCGCTTGTCAAGAAAGCTCCTCCCCACCCGACTTCCTCAGAACTGGAACAAGCTCCCTCCTTGTCTGCAACATGCCCAGGTTGCAACTTGACCTTGCAGTCGTGCTTGAAATGGCCTGCCTGATTACATCTGTAACACTTTAACTCTTTCTTCCAATTCTTCTTAGGAGCAGAGCTCCTCTCTTGCTAATAAGAGGTTGAAGGCCCTTCTTCAGTAGCAGGCTTCTTCTTCTTCTCCCATCTCTTCTTCTTCTTCTCAGTGATGAGAGATTCACTACCTCTTTCAGAGATAGTCACACCGGCTATCTGTCTGGCCAAGCTCTCCTGTGACGCTAACAAGTTTTACAGCTCCAACAGGTAAGGTTGAGTCGCCCACCATTGCACGGAAGTCACAAAGGCCACATATTCCTTCCACAACCCGCGGACTATGTGCCTTTTCAACTTTGCTTCAGAGATGGGCTCATCAGGATCCAATGCTGATATTTCAGTACACAAATTCTTCATCTTCAGAAAGAACTTAGAGACGGAAAGATCACCTTGAGTTGTCTTAGCCAACTCATTCTCCAGGAACTGCAGTCTAGCCACATTCTTCCTGTTGAACAACCCATCAATGGTTGTCCAAATCTATGCAGCAGACTCACATCCAAAGATATGATCAAAGAGCTCATGTGAGACAGCCCGTTTGAGAGCAAACTCTATCTTAGCATTAGTTCTTCTCCAAACTCTCACTTCCTCAGCAGTACCAGTAGCAGCAGTAGCCTCTTGCTTGTCGTCACCACCGACGACCTCCCAAAACTCCTCACCCAAGAGATAGCTCTTCATGCAGGACTTCAACTTCTTGAAGTTAGTCGCTGTCAGAAGCTCAATGTCAAGACCTCTTCCGTAGGCTCCTTCCATTGCAAATCACCACTGATCACAAGGCTTCCAGAAACGTCGAGCACAATCTGAGGTTGATCACAACTCACTGCTCAAGCCACTATTCGCTTTGATACTATGTTGAAATTTCACACAAGTCAATCAACTTGTAGTTCTGGTATCAAGTAAACACTTCCAAAACTATCAAGTTGATTACTTGATCAAACGGAAACGAGAACTAGGCGCAGGAACACTCCAACCATAAACTGAGCTATGTATTAGTGACAATGAAAAGCAAACACGGATCTTGCATTAATCCACTATAAACTTTACAAGACAAGGTATACAGGGCGAGACATGATTTCGCCAAGTACAAAGAGAAGAAAACAAGCAAGAGCAAACTCCAAGCCGGGCGGACTGCCTCCAAGACCGTTGAGTCCGCCGAGATCGCTTAGCTGCTGCTGTTACTCTGATTCTACGGAGTTCGCACAAACCGCGCGGACAAGCCGTTATTCTGCTGACGTATGCTCTACAAGCCGCTGTCGAACTGAAAGAACAGACCGCCAAGTCCGCCTAGACCGGCGACCTGGTTATTGAACTTAGATCAAATTGAGGAGAGAAACTAGTTGGTCGCCACCTGCGACCTGCTGTAACTGTTGATTGTAAACCGCAAGCTTCACTGCTTCCTGACCTTGATCAGAACCAGACGCCCGGCTTCACAGTGCTAACCACACAACCTGCAAACATCAACCAGTTAAATCTCAAACCGCGCAACCTGGAAAACTGAGTCCACAATAATTGATCTGAGCTCAACTTAATGTTCACTCTGTTACTGTAGACGTGTCAGAGGGTCTATTTATAGGCGGGGTGAGGAGTGTGGTCACCTCCCTAATGAATAGAGTCACCACCCCAGCTCACAGCTAGCAAAGCCCAGTCCGCCGAGTCCGCAAGGACTTAGCCGGACTTCAACCAACCCTCCAGGTGCCAAGACAAGGTCAGTCCACCACCAGACGGACATCGCGCCAGTCAGCACACACTATGCGTACAAGACAACAGCCCGCATAGCCCGCAAGCACAACACCAGTCTGCCACACTACAACACGGACAGAGCCACAGCCCATACTGCATCAGTCTGCACGCCATACACGGACATGACGATAGTCCGCAAAGCTCGAGAACAACGCTTCGGCCCACTACATGAGTCCACGACCAACAGGCAGACCGTCCGGTCAACAGCGGACTCTACGGACACTGCGGACACCCTGGACTTGTCACAGTATGTGACCAAGTCCAGCACACCACCAAACAACTAGCGCGAGCTTGGAGGACACAAAACCCAGACCGCCAACTCCATGGACAGTCCGCCACCATGAATGCAGATCATCCACCGCAACACCGGAGAACTCGGCAAGAACCGCAGGCCGAGCTGAGCGCCGCCATCAGACCGCCAAAGACAGATCGCCCAGGCCGCTCCACTAGACGCCCAAGCCGCCAAGACTACTCTGGCCACTGACCACCCAGGCCGCAACACCAGTCCGCCCAGATCGCGGACTCAGACCGCGCGGTCTGCTCCATCACCCACTTTCACTTCAAAATTTTCAACAATTTCTAATGGTACACCCGAGCCCCGCCCGGTTGTTCTCATGCACAGACAACAACAACAACACTCAAGCTTTTATCCCACTATAGTGGGGTCGGCTATATGGATCCTTTGTCTCCATTGTGCCCTATCTTTTGTCAAAATCTCAATAATGCCTAAGTACTTTCTCATTTTGGAATCGTCAAAATTAATTTCTGTCCATCCAAAAGGCAGGGGCGACCAAGATGTCTCAAGGTTACGTTCTCTCTTCCAACATAGTGGAAAATCACTATTTCTTCTGAAGTCTGGGTCTATTGATCAGACAGACACTTAGAACTCAAAATAGAGTATTTAAGGGAAGACTCTTACAACTCTTTACAATTGAATCTTTTATGAGGGATCTTATAACTCATTATAGATGATTGAGAAGATGGGTTTTACACAAGATGATTTCTTGATGAAGTTAGAGATTCTAGAAATAAAGACATTGTGGTTTCTCTCTAATAACCTCAGCAGATTTCTTCCCTTAGCCTTATGAATGTACATAAGACTTTATTTCAGGAACCTTGTATATCTTTTCTTGGGAGGTAGGGAGTGAGATGCTTCTATGTTTGTAGAGAATAGGGTTTCCTCTTATCTTCTTCATTATTGCGAATACTTTGTCTAATTTCTACTTGCAATACTACTTTGACATGGTGAGTTCCAGTCTTCTTCTCTTCAATCCCACAACTAGTATATTTTTATATCAACTCTTTAATAATGGACTCAAACTTGACATTTTCTGGAAAAAACTTCTTGTATCTTTGCTTCTTAACGAATTGAGATGTTAAAAAGCCTTCCTTTTGGTTCATTATTGAATCAATTTTAATCGTAAATTTCGCTTCCATTGTCAGTTGTGAAAGCCTTCTTTTCTCTTCTTCCTCGAAGAACAATGATTGTTCAATTACAGCTCGACGAGGGAGCAGTGCCAGTTGGCAATTACTTCAGTTTTTTTATCATTGCAAAATAGTTTATCTATGGTAGTAGACTAAGACTCAACAACTAACTCAAGAAAGATGAAATTATATTGTATAACTCATAAGCCCATTCCTATACATGCTTTGAAGGGATTTTATGTTATTTATCATTTTTATAAAATATGTTTAGGGTTCTGAGTGTTGGGCAGGGAATTGTGTACATGAGCAAAAAATGGGAGTTGCGGAGATGATAATGCTTAGGTGGATGTGTGGACACACGAGATTGGATAAAATTAGGAATGAAAGATCAGGGATAAGACAGGAGTAGCACCAATTTCAGAGAAGATGCGAGAAGCTCGTCTAAGATGGTTTGGACATGTACAAAGGAGACCATTAGAGGCACCTGTTGGGTGTTGTGAGAGTTTAGTCACTAGGCATGTTAGATGAGGGAGGGGTAGACCAATCAAGACTTGGAATGAAACTATAAAGAAAGACATGATGTACTTAGGCATTAGTGAGATTATGACAAAAGATAGGGCACAATGGCGACAAAGGATCCATAAAGCTGACCCCACTATAGTGGGATAAATGCTTGAGTGTTGTTGTTGTTGTATGTTTATCAAATCACCCCTATTTTTCTCAACAAAATCATTATGGGCTTGCAGTGATCATATGAGTTTTGTGATGCGTTGAAATCGAGAATTCGGTCTTTTGTGGAGTTCACCCTTGGGGAAGGGGTGATCGCACACTTCTCTCCTACAAGCCAAATAACAAAGAAAAAGAAAATGGAACTGACCTAAGGGCTCGGCGTGGAGGTCCTACCACACACCCGGAAGATCCTAGAGTGTCGAGCTAAGACAACCTCAGAAAGCGCTAGAAGACTGGGGAACAAGTGAGCATGCCTTCTGAGGTACCCCTTGGGTCCTATTTATAGATTTCTGAAAATAGCCTGCAAATAGCTAACCTCCGATGTTCCAAACAGCTATGTGCAGTCCAGGTTGGCCTGCCAACAACGTAACTCCACTGTTCTGAAAGGCTATAGGCAAACCAGCGAGGGCAAAATGGTAAAAAGCATCACAGATTATTGGGCGAGTGGCCCTCTAAAGCATCCACTCGCTTGGGGCGGCGAGTGCTCGATGGACCCGGCACTCGCGGCCTCTCCCTGGACTTCGGCGAGTATGGGCCCGGCTGGCCCTACTCGCCTGCCACTGTCGAGCTCTCCTGAGCGAGTGCGGGCCCTCCGGCTCCACTCGCCCCCGGTAATTCCACCTCGCCTGGGCGAGTCGGGGGTTGCCGAGCTCTGGCCCCCTGGGTGCTCGCCCGGGACTTGGACTGCTCGATCCGGCCTGTCTGGCTCCTGGCGACCCTACTCGCCAGATACCGGGTTGTACATGATGGATATAATAGTGAGATGCTTGGACTCCTCCATTGCTACCACATCATGGTGGAACATAGAAGGTAAGCTTCGTAAAGTTTTTGAAACTATTCGCCTCCATTCTATATGATATAACTAAAACTATTTAGGGGCATTTACCGGGACCTCCCCTCTAAGTTTGAACAATTACAAATTGCACCTCTCTTATTATTGAAATTACAAAACATAATATTTATCTCCCCTGAAGTTCACATATCATAACATCCATGCACAAAAATACCTCCCTCAAAGCACATTTTCAAGGGGGGTATTTGTGCGTGGATGTTATGAAATGTGAACTTCATGGCAGGTAAATGTTATGTTTTGTAACATTCATGAGAGGATTTTGTAATTTCAATAATAAAATGGATGCAACCTATAATTATGCCAACTTTCAGGGAAAGTTTTGGTAATTAATCTGAAAAGATTGAAGTTTTACTGAGACTACCTCCTATGCCCATTTGAATTCAGTTCTAAAAGCTTATCATGTTTTTTTCCCTTTGATGTTTTGCCATGACCCTCATAAAAATAGTTCTATCAACTTTTTGTTTGTTGAGGTAAACTTGACACCTTAGCATCACTCTTCTAATTTTTATGTAGGTTTTAATATTTTCTGCCTCTCGGTTTTGTTATCGGTGATTCGGCACTTAATTGAGTGGAAACATGTTGTAACCGATCTCATGTATAAAAATAGAATTCTCATTCGTCTTGCATATGCTTCTCCTTCAAAGATTGGTAGAACTGTTTGTGGGCACTGAAAGATTTGAAAAAAACTGATTACTTGTTGCTTATTTCAAGTGCAACATTGCTTTGATACTACTTTTAAGGAGGGAAGTGGTGGAATCTTGCTTTGGGTAGAGGAATTAATTGGGATATTGGGAAAGGAATAAAGGTAAATAATGGAGGCAATGATGGAAGAAAGATGAGTTTTTTTTGCATTGATCATTTCTTCATATTATTAATAATGGAGGCAATGATGGAACAAAAGTTTAATATATCATGCACTAAAACATTATGCTATAGATGTATGTGTGATTAACCTTGTTTAACCGCACCTTGTGGTCATGGCGCATAAGATTGGCTAACCGCAAGCTGTGTAGATTGATAGATATATGTGCGGTTACCCGTGCGTAACCGCACCTTGTGGAGATCGTGGCTAAGAATGGTGGACCGCAAGCTTTGCTGATGAAGACCAACAGATTCATCCTTGTTATCTGCTCTCATGTGTTGTTTGTATAGGCGGTTACTCTTGTGTAACTGCACATCATTGTGAGGTCAACTCATATTTGATCGCATTGTTCGTGCTCGTCACACGCCAGTAGATTCTTGTAATTAGTCTCACATTGTCAAATTGTAGATTCACTCTCCTCCTCTCTTCTATATAAAGGAAGGCGCACCTTTGTAATATTCATATTTTTGGAAATAAAAATTCAGTTATTTTCAATATCTCGCGAGTTATCGTTAATTTCTTGCAAGTTATTTTCAAGTTTTCACAAGCTTTAAAAGAACATTGATACAAGCTTAAAACTACCACTATAGGATATCTTACAATTGCAACAATAAAAAGGAACATTTATAAATTAAGGATTGAATCCTCCTATAAAAGTCAAAAGAAAAACATGTTTATTCTTTCCACTTACATAGAACCATTTTCTTCACACAAACTCCTTTATTTGAATGGCATCAATTCTGAGTTCAGCCTCATCCTCACCATTGCTTTTCCAACCAAGCTTTCCAAGACCACCATTCTCTTTAAATTCTCCATCACTCCCCGACTTTGGAGAACTAACATAACTGGACAAAGACACCTCAGATGAAGTCTCCGAGCGAGCATCGGATAAGAAAGACTCGGACTGTCGCTGATCTGCTGCTCGCGGGTGATTCTGCAAAAGAATGGAGCCACCTGAGCTCAAGAAAGCCTCCATCTTCTCATCATCCTCTATCATTCGATGGGCAAAGTGCGTGTAATTGAAAGTATACTGACTGCGCCCTCCCAATGCTTGCTCAAGCTCGTTCATGTCGAAAAGTTCAGACATTATATTTTGGCTCTCAGGGATGTCAGAGTAAACAAATCTTACTTTCTTGTATGTTTTCCTCTCAAGGAAAGGTTTCACAACCTGCAAGGAGATGAAATTGGTCAGTTGCATTCAAATTATACTTTGGGGGCAGTTTAGCATGGTGGGAAGTTGATGTAAGGTGTTTACAACAATAACAACACTCAAACTTTTATAGCACACTTAATGGTGTCGGCTATACGGATCATTTGTCACCATTGTGCCCTATTTTTAGACATAATCTCACTAATGCCCAAGTGCATCATGTCTTTCCTTATAGTTACATTCCAAGTATTTATTAGTATACCCCTCCCCGTTTAACATGCCTCGTGACTAAACTCTCACAATGCCTAACAGGTGCCTCTAATGATCTCCTTTGTACGTGTCCAAAGTGAAGCCATCTTCATGTAATGTTTAGATGCAAAATAATGATTTGGCTTTGGTTTGAAGTAGGACAATTGAAGATAAAATCGTATGCTGATTCTGCCACCGCCGTCGGTTGCGGGGTCGCCGGCCACCGGCCGCTCGGGGTTCGTCGGCATGCCCGCCGATAAACCCCGGGAGGCCACCATGGCGGTGTGATGCAGCTGGCTGTGTGATGCAACGACGGAGGGATTCAATCGGACGGCGGGCGATCAATCTTCGCATCTTCGCACAGTGTATTATTCGCATATGATTCCGGGCCTCTGTGTGTGTGTGTGTGTATTTGTGTGTGTGTGTTACAAGCAGACATTTAGATTAGGCCTCAAGTTGGTTCGAACCGAAGCTAGGCTCAATTTCAAGTTTGATTCAATCTGGGCAAGTGATACAGGGGCTGGGAAGCACCAGTACGGGTACGAGTACCGGGTACCATACGTATCTGGTGCGACGGTACGACAAAATTTTAAAAACAAAGATATGGGTACGTCAAGATACGTTGTATTAAATATAATATAAATATGTATATATATCTCACAAATGTAATTAAAATTCCTCAAAATAATATTAGATCAAGCATAATTTCATAAATCATCAATTTTTATACCTTATACATACTAAACAACATGATTATGAAGAACCAACAACACATGCATATAGTAAAAAAAACAAAATAATAAAATTTAAATCAAATTATTTATAGTTTTAATGAAAAAAATACTTAAATCTGAAGCGCATTTTTTTTATAAACAAACACCGTTAAATGCATTTATGGTTCATAAAATTTACTTTTCTAAAAGTCACACGAAAGTCTTTTGTTTACTTTATAAAACATACTCTATCACAATATGCAGAATGATCTGACAAGTCCAAATGTATCTACAGATTAGAGTAACAGGTGTACCCGCCAAGTATCGGGTACGTACCGGTATCGGATACGTATTCGGTAAGGGTACGTGACCCTCATGGAAGTATCGGTGCTTCATAGTACAGGGATAGGTTGATGATGAGTGCTCTAAAATGAAGTCCTATGTGGAATGTGGTGTGCCTACCAATCAGTCCTAATATGAATGCAAATGCAGTAGAGACAATCCGAATTAAATGGACAATAAGCAATAAATTTAAAATAGAAACTCAAGCAGAAGCACAGTTGTTCACAATAAAATTTAATTGGAAGAACAAGTGTCAATGTTAAATTTTCTCAAAGCGGTCAGCAAGGTAGCCTAAAGCCAAATTAATATTCTCAGAACTACCCAGTTCACACTTTGATCATGCGGAAACCCAAGGAGCAAGTTAACACCAACCACAAATGGAAGAACAAGCAGGTCTTATATTCATTCACACTTCTTTACAATGCGAGATATACGTAGCGAGACATGATTTCGCTAGTACACAAGCTACAAACAGAAAGAACAAAACAAGCCGGACGGACAACACTGGAGACCGCCGAGACCGCCCAGTCCGTCAAGATCGCTGAAGCCGCCCAAGCTGCAACTGCTATAAGCCGAATAGCACACGGAGTCCGCCAAGACCGTGAGGTCAAGCAGACACACCGTTATTCGCTGCCTGCTGAAGAACTGAGGAACAGACCGCCTACCCGCTTGAGACCGGCGGACAGGTTATTGGAACTTGAACAAGCTGAAGCAGAAACTCCTGGCTTCTTGAAGCTAGCCGCGCGACCTGCACACAGCAAACTGTCAGCACTACTCAACCCGCGCGGACAGAAAACCGCAGACTGCAACACTTGCCCAAGCCCAACTTACTGTTCACTCCGTTGCTGTAGACGTGCCGGGGGGGGGGGGGGGGGTTCTATTTATAGGCGAGGTGAGGAGTGTGGTTACCACCCGAGTGCATAGAATCACCACCCCAGCCAGCGCACTAGAAAAACCTCCGTCCGCTGAGTCCGTTGAGTCCGCAAAGACTTCGCCGGATTCCAAGAAAACCGCCAGGAGCAAGGCACCGATGTTCACTACCAGGCGGCCTTGAACCAGACCGCCCACACTGTGCGGACAAGGAACAGTCCGCACAGTCCGCACACATCAACACATGGACAGTCACAACTCCTTCAGTGACAGTCCACACATACAAGAGGCAGTCCGCACAGCACAAGAGCAAAGCCTCCAATTACCACAAGTCCACGACCAAAGGCAGTCCGCCCGGTCAACAACGGACTTGGCGGATACTGCGGACACACTGGACTTGTCACAGAATGTGACCAAGTCCAGTAAATCACCAAAGGCCTAGCGTGAGCTCGGCGGACAAGGCCCAGTCCGCCAATACCCAAAGCAAATTACCAATTCCACCAAGG
This sequence comes from Platanthera guangdongensis, assembly GCA_039583875.1. Classification (NCBI taxonomy): domain Eukaryota; kingdom Viridiplantae; phylum Streptophyta; class Magnoliopsida; order Asparagales; family Orchidaceae; genus Platanthera; species Platanthera guangdongensis. Next base: position 3,994,063 of record CM077155.1, read on the forward strand.
TAAGCAGCTCGCCAATACACCAAGGTAAGCAGCTCGCCAATTCCACCAAGGTAAGCAGATCGCCAATACTACTCGCACAGCTACCCAAACAAACGGCCAACTACAGGACTCCGATACCAGTCCGCGCAGTCCTCCACAGCAGCTAACACCTGCTGTACCACTAGAGCTCGGCAAGGGCCACAGCCAAACTCCAAGGCCAAACTGCAAGCCTCCCGCGGATAAGGCACACAACCCGCCGGTTAACACAAGCTTGCAACACACAAGGCCACTGAACAGCGCGCTGCCTAAAGCCCGCAAACCGCAGTCCGCTCAGTCCGTTTCGCCAGGCCCGACATCCTTGGTCATAGGCCAACCAAGCCGCACAACAGACCGATCAAGCCGCATACCAGGCCGCACATGCCGCTCCCCAACAGCCAAGCCAACAAGACAGCCAACACTCAGGTCGCAACGCGCAGTCCGCCCAGGCCCCGGACTAAGACCGCTCAGGCCGCACAGTCCGCCCGGCCTGCCCATCACCCACTTCCACTTCATAGTACAAGGATAGGTTGATGATGAGTGCTCTAAAATGAAGTCCTATGTGGAATGTGGTGTGCCTACCAATCAGTCCAATCAGTCCTAATATGAATGCAAATGCAGTAGAGACAATCCGAATTAAATGAACAATAAGCAATAAATTTAAAATAGAAACTCAAGCAGATGCACAGTTGTTCACAGTAAAGTTTAATTGGAAGAACAAGTGTCAATCCACAAACAATTGAGCCACAAAATTAATTTAATCACGTGCCAAATATATCCTGCAAATCAAGGGGTTTTCACGGAAACAAAACACATATAATTATATCCAACCAAATATAGTCCAAATATACAATAATAAAGCAGCAAGAACACTTGACTGACATTGCACCGGGAACTGGTGCTGCGGAGTAGAAACCAAAGAAGGAGCTCGGGTAGGAGAAAGGTTGATTGTGGCTCTGGTTGGTGGTGTATGAAGGTGGACTGGGGAAATGGAGTGGGAAGTAGAAGGATTTGCAAAGATAGGAGCAATGGAGATGTGGGGGTCGTGGGGATCACAACTGAGAGTAGGAACAAGGTTGTTGGTGGAATATGTTGGCTTTTGCCAGTTCAAAAGGAGAAAGGAGTGGAATTGGGGGCTACGGTTCGAGGAAACAGTGGCAGGGATCGACGTCGGCGTGGCAGAAGTCGCAGGCTGAGGTTCTAAGGAGAGATAGCAGAGATATGAGCGTCTGGGTCTGCGAAAATCAGTGGGAACAACAGGCGTAGGATCGACGGGAGGACATGAAAAGAATCCATGTCGTGGAGTCACACCAAGTGGTATCGCCCGACATTGCACCGAGAGAGAAGTGATGACCAACGATTCAAAGTAGAAACTAAGGCTCTGTTTGGTGGGACTTATTTTCACTGGTCAAGTGGTTACGACCGCATGAATCAGACCTTAATTAAGGTCCGGTTCATGCGGTCGTAACCGCTTGACCGGTGAAAATAAGTCTTCCCAAACGGAGCCTAAATCTCAATGCCCTTCCAAACCACTACCTGCGTGTATATATATACTATTAAGATAGGGCACCGGACACCCAGATCGGACGACTCATAATATCTGAACTGATTGAGTGTCAAATACAACTCAAAATATAAAAGTAAATACATGAAACCACACGGAACGGCCATCCGGATGTATCCGTGGACTCAGATCGTCCGAACGGGTAATGGTTTACTGCCTCTTGTAGGAATACACATATATGGTCCAATAATCTCCATCAACTAGGCTGCTTGTTTATTATGTTCCAAGCAATATCTGAGCAAAAAAACAAATTTGATTTTCGAGCAATCGTCATTCTTCTGACCAACTTCACAACCCAAATTTGAATTCAACGTTTATAAAGTTACTTCATTATAAATCCAATGGAAAGTGAATACAAACGACTTGGCCGCATTGCATTGAAGAAGCGTTAAGATGTAATGAAAAAGCCCATTAGGAGGAGCCCATATAGAAGTCAATGTATATTCTATTTAGTCCCACATTGTAGATGTAGAAGGCTCTCTCTCTCTTTCTCTCTATATAAGTGTACGTGTTCCTGTATTTACAAATATAAAAAAATTTTGGATGATTTTCTCTCTCTTGCATATTTCTTTACATGGTATCAGAGCTCTGATCCATTTGAGTGGATAGATCTTTTAAACCGTTTTTCCTGGTTCTTCCGGGCGGACTCCTGCCTATGTCCGACCAGTTCATCTCTGTTATCCACGGTTATGCTCCTTCTAACTGCCGGTCTCTCCTTGTATCTGCAACTCGTGGTTTCTCTTCTCCTAACTATTTCTCTTCTTTCTTGACTCCACAACACCTCTTCTCTTCCTCCCCGTTGGCTTTTATAACTTCTCCTTTCTTCCTAGTGGGACCCTCCCTCCTCTTTCTCATTGGTCGTCGCTTCTAGCCGCTGCGGATTCATCTAGCCGCTATGGCCTCTTCTCCTCTAAATGCGGATTGCTCTCCCGCAAAATCTTCTTGTCGCACAATCTTCTAACTGCAACCCTCTCTGCTCGTAGCAGCCTTGTCGTCTAGTCGCTTGTCTTGTCCGCTAGCCGCTCTCTGCCTTCTAACCACCATGAGTTCACCTTTCTAACCGTGCGGTTGCCCTTACCTAGCGTTTGTTATTCGCAACCTGTCTGTTATCAGCTAGACCGTTGCGGCCTTAGCCGCTTTCCTTTGCACTTTTGTGCCACTGCGACCTGCTCTTCCTTACCGCCGCGGTCTACCCTTTCTTTCACCGCTGCGGTCTGCTTGTCCTTGCCACTTGGTGTGATCCTTGCTGCTGTTCACCGTGGTTCTTGCTGCTGGATAGTCTTCCCCGGGACCTGTGGTCTTCTCTCTGGCCACTTGTTTGTGGTTTGCCTGCTTCTAACCGCCAGGTCACCATCTTCTAGCTTCTAACCGCCAGATCACCGTTTTCTCTCTGGCCACTATTGTCTGCGGCTTGCCTGCTTCTAACCGCCAGCTCTGCGTATTCTAGCCGCCCGGACGTTTTTCTTCTAGTCGCCCGGCCACTCTCTTCTAGCTGTCATGTCCTCTACGACAGCTCCCTCCCTTCCCGCACGTGTTGCTGCCCCGCCTTCTAAAGTTCGTGATGAGCTTCGCATAACCACCATCTCTCTCAGCGGGAAGGCCAACTTTGTTGAATGGGTGCATTCGGTCCTTCGTGTTCTGCAGACAAAGGGTCTTGTACATAATCTCACTCGGGCCAAACCTACTGACCCTACCGATGATTGGCTTCGTGATGACGGATGGGTCCAATCCTGGATGCTTAATTACATGGATATCAAGTCGTGCCGAATGACCATGTATTATAAAACGGCCAAGGAAATGTCGGATGAGCTGCACTCTCTCTACTCGGGAAAGGACGGCTTACAACACCTGTTTGACATTATCTCTACACTTCAATCACTGGACCCTGGAGCCACGGGTGACGAAACCACCTTTGTTGCGAAGGCTAAAACTCTGGTGGAAGCCTGGATACGACATCAACCCCCCTTCACCGATCTTGCAACTCAACGGGCACAGAAGGAAGCTGTTGGGATCGCTATGATGATGGCTCGTGTTCCCAGTTATCTTCACAATGTCCAGGCTCAGATTCTTTCCTCTTCCACCACGCCCTCTTTATCTGATGTTTGCTCTATGCAGCTCAATGCTACACCACCATCCGAGGTGCCTCCCAACTTCTCTCTGGCTCTGTTCTAGCTGCCCCTCTTACCTGCTCCTGCTCCTCCAGCTCGTGACTCTTCTAATCGGGGAGGTCGCTTCACATCCCGAGGACGATAACGTGCGGGGCGAACTACTCTCAAGTGTACTCACTGTGGTCGGGATGGTCATCTTGAAGGCACCTGCTACCGCAAGCATGGACTGCCTCCTCATCTTACTGCTACAACTGCTGCTGCACCTCATCACCTAGGCTCTACTTCAACCGAGTTACGCACTTCTACCCAGCAAGATATCAATGACCTTCGTCTACATCTTCAACAGCTCCAAGACGTTGTTAATCGCTCATCTGTCTCGGTTGCTTCTTTCTCCACCGAAGGTATATCCTATCTCTCTCATAACTCTCACTAGATTGTGGACTTTGGTGTTACTCACCACATTACCTCCCAGAAGCCACCTCAATACATGCACTATGATTATCCCAGGTACATCGTTGTGGAAAATGGCGACACAACTCCCATGTCTAGAGCCGCTGACCTGCGAGTCACACCTACTCTCTCTTTATTCTCGGTCATTCATGTTTTGGGATCTCCCTTCAATCTATTCTTTGTTAGTAGGCTTGCTCAGGACCTTGATTGCTGCCTAACATTCTCTCCTTCATCTTTTGTTGTGCAGGATCGTCGAACACGAAATATCATTGTTAAAGGACGGCTGTCAAATGAGATTTATCTCTTGGATGTTCAACCTATCATCCTCTCTGCAGTTCCCTCCGTTGATTGGCATTGTCGACTTGGCCATGCTCCTCTCCTGATTCTAAAGAAGACACTTCCTGGTGTTTCCTTGCATGAGTTTTCCTATGAATCATGTATCATTGGCAAGCAACACCGTGTTTCTTTCTCACCTACATGTAATCGGAGTGATACTCCGTTCAATTTAGTACATTGTGATATCTGGGACCTATAAAGAACCAAGTGTTTTTGGTTATCGATATTTTGTTACCTTTATTGATGCTTATTTTCATCTTACATGGCTTTATCTACTTCGTGATCGTACTGAACTAATTTTTGTCTTCCGAGCCTTTATTGTTGAGACGCGTACGTAATTCTCTGTTACCTTAAAAACAATTCGCATTGATAATGCTCGTGAATATACAAGCAGCACCTTCTCAAATTTATGCACGGAATTTGGATTGTTCATCAGACCTCGTGTGTTTATACCCTCCAACAAAACGGTGTGGTCGAGTGAAAGAATCGACATCTTCTGGATGTCACTCGGTCCCTTATGTTGCAAATGCAGGTGCCCACCAAATAATGGAATTTTGTTGTCTCTACTTTTTATCATCTCATCAATCGCATGCCCTCCTCCGTGCTTGACTTCGCTTCTCCGTTCGTCCTTCTCTTTCCTTCCAAGTCTCCATTCTCCATCATGCCCCGTGTCTTTGGCTTACATGCTATGTCCACTCTCTTGGACCACCAAATGACAAACTTGCCCCTTGAGCAACAAAATGTATGTTTATTGGCTACTCCCGCACTCAGAAAGGATATGTCTATTACTCTCATGCGGACGAAAAAGTGCTCGTCTCCGCTGAGGTCACATTTCTTGAGGACAATCCCTTTTCCTCCACCTCTTCTACACTACCCCACCTTCCACTATTGCTCGCCCGGCAGTCCCCTTCATGACTTTGCCTCACACAGCTCCTCCTCCACTCCCAGTGCCAACAATACCTCCACCACCTCCACTTCTTCATGTTTATACTCGTCGTTCATCCCGGAAAAATACTCTACAATAGCTCTCTTCTACCGATGTTATCTCGCGGTCTGACGATCCGGCATCATCCTTTACTGCTCATCCAATGGCAAATTATGTCTCACTACATCGCCAATCTCCGCCTCTTCTTAATATTTTCCTCTCTCCCTCCACCATTTCTGTCCCTCACTCTCTGCAGGAAGCTCTCCAACACCCGAGGTGGCGTGCGGTCATGGACGAAGAAATGACAGCCATATGGGCTAACCGGACTTGAGACCTTGTTCCTCTCCCTCCAGGCTAGACTTGTGTTAGTTGCAAATGGGTCTTTGTTGTCAAGCATGCTCCAGATGGCACTGTTGAACGTCTCAAATCCCGCCTTGTCGTCAGAGGTTTCACCCAACAATATGGTCTTGATTACGATAAAACCTTCTCCCCGTTCGCCAAGTTGAATACTGTTCGAGTCTCGATCTCTCTGCATGTGCATCGACAGTGACCCCTACATCAGCTGGACATCAAAAATGTATTTCCCAATGACGATCTGTAAGAGACTGTTTATATGCACCAACCGCCCGGGTTTGATACCACGGGGGAGTCTCATGTCTGTCATCTTCGGAAGTCTATATATGGTCTCAAACAGTCTCCTCACGTTTGGTTTGACAAATTCAGTAATGTGGTTCACGAAGTTGGTTTCACATGAAGCTCTGTTGATTTCTCTCTCTTCATTAATCATCAATCAACTGGCACTATAATCCTCCTTGTGCATGTTGATGACACTCTAATAACAGGAGACGACACCATCGAGATCCGAAACATAAAGCAACAGTTAAACTCAGTTTTTCAGACAAAAGACCTGTGCAATCTTTGATATTTCCTTGGGCTTGAGGTTGCAAGGAGACCCGATGGACTTGTCCTATCCCAACAGAAGTACTGCACTGATCTTTTGCAAGATGTCTGCTACTCAGGATGCAAACCTGCAGACACTTCTATGGATGTGAATCACAAGCTGTCTGAATATGGATCTGGAACTGGTCCTGTTCTTACAAATCCAGAGTACTATCGACGCTTGGTGGAGAAACTAATTTATCTTACGGTTACACGATCTGATATCTCATTTGTCGTTAGTGTTGTAAGCTGATTTATGCATACTCCTCGGACATCTCCTCTCCAAGCCGTCGAGCAGATTCTCAGATACTTCAAGACTGCTCCAGGACAAGGACTTGTTTCCAAATCATATTCCTCTTCGTACCTTGTTACGTACTCTGATGCTGACTACGCAAGTTCCCTTGATGATAGGCGTTCCACGACTGTTTTTGCACCAACCTTGGTGGACACCTTATTACCTGGCGTAACAAGAAACAGTCGGTTGTTGCTCGCTCATCTACTGAGGTCGAGTACCGTGCTATGACAACGGTTGTCTCTGAGCTCACCTGACTTGAGAGTCTTCTCAGTGATTTGGGCCTCAAACTCTCCTCTTTGGCCACCCTGTTCTGTGACAGTTAAACAGCTATACATATTGCCAAGAATCATGTATTCCATGAGCAAACAAAGCATATTGAAGTTGACTGTCACTTCATTCGGGAAAAAGTTCAATCGAAGAAGTTGGAGTTAGAGCATGTCTCTGCGTCAGGACAAGTTGTTGATATATTGACGAAACCTCTCTCTCAAACATTATATCATCAGTTCTTATCCAAGCTTGGTGCCTACGACTTGTACGCTCCAGCTTGCGGGGGAGTGTTACGATGTAATGAAAAAACCCATTAGGAGGAGCCCATATAGAATTTCATGTATATTTTATTTAGTCTCACATTGTAGATGTAGAAACCTCTCCCTCTCTTTCTCTCTATATAAGTGTATGTACTCCTGTATTTACAAATATAATAAAATTCTGTGTGATTTTCTCTGATCTCTTGTATATTTCTCTACAACAAGCAATAGAAAAGCAGATGACTAAATATCCCCTTAAGCTCCTCAATAAACCATCAAACTTGGAGTGAATAATAGACTGAAAATTTTGACTAGAAGTATAAAAACATAAAGTATAAAATTGAAGATGCATGAAGCAAGATGATTACCTTCCAGAATGACTCAAAAATCTTTGGTGGATTGTATAAGATACCATACGCAAGCCTCTCGGGATAGTAATCCTGCAGTATATGAGCTGTTTCGTGCGTCACCTTCAAGGAAACACTCGCCATCGTCCAGCCCTGGAAGTCGATGAGCCACACCATCTGCTCCTGATCTGACGCTAAATTTAAAATAGCATTTTCCATGCAGTAGACCAAGTACTTTATCTGCCCCTTTGCTGAGTTTGTGTTCTGATAAGATGTTCAAAAGCTCAAAGTTATGAGCAGAAATTCACAAAGGTGATAATATGGATTCACTCATTCTACCTGGAATCCAGGTCTCATAATAAGAACAGTCCTCCCATATTTGTCTTTGTAATCAGCCCTGTAGATTTTTCCAGTCTTAGCCTCATCAGCAACATCTCCCTGTAAATCAAAGTGGTATTAGGATATTTTAATGATCATCGATCGCCAAAGCCATCTAAGAGCACATTTGGTTGCTCAAAGATGAAAATCATGTGTGGGAAATGATAATTTTATTTTTTTTTCATTGTAATTGACAAATTGAATGTTCCATATTGATAAGAGTGATTAAATTTTACGTTGGTCATTTATGTAACACAACCCTTACCATTTTAAAGGCTTGAGTGTTGTTGTTAATTGACAGATTGAAATCAGCACTTTCGAAAAACAATTGAGGATGCTTGTAGCATTTGAATTCTCTGTTTTTATCCAAACCATTTAGGATTTAATAAATTAAATGATGCATTCTAGGAAAATATGACCACTAGGTGATAGGTACTCAGCTATCATCTAATCGAATCTTGCAGATTAATACAATAAAAGATGCAATATATCGAGGAAGGATTCCTCCAAGAGTTCTTCTCTCCTATGAGAGCCTAAACAAGGCAAGGATTCAAGATTCATAAAAGACTCACTACCATTCTCTTATATAGGTGGGAGTGAGACATACATAGTCACGAAAATGATCTGAGACCATATAGGTAGATAGTGGAACGCGTGTGTTGAAGCCAGAAAAATCTCAACCTCAGAATTCGGATCAAGGCCGCCTAAGGTTACCGGTTCAGGGGTAAGACTAGACGGCTAGGATGACTAGGATGAAGAACGAAGACAAACAGGACCCCAGATGTTGCGGCAGGAAGGTCTCACCACGTACCCGGATGCTCGAAAGGAGCAGCACATTCTCAACCAAAAATGGCCGAACTAGGTACGAGGGAGACTAGTTGATGACTAAGTCGCAAGGTCGCGACCTGGTCTCTAAGGAAAAAGAATCCAAAGGCTCGGTTAGTATCCGGAAAGGAGAGCTCGTGAGTATCCTGCAGAGGATTTTTCGTGTCTCAACTTGTACCCCTGGGGTCCTATTTATAGGGAAATCCAAGGAGGGGGGGTCACATTTATACCCCACCCCCTGGCGACTAGGCGACTTCCAAGGGGAACTCGCACGGGCTGGGCGAGTATTTTGCCTAGTCGACTACCTGGCGAGTATGCGAGGGGAACTCGTCATACTTGCTCAGGTCTTCCGCGGTCCTGCGCGCTGACTCTGACTTCTGTCTTGACTTGTTGACCTTGACTTTTGCTGATCTGGCTGTGGTAGGACCCATCCTCGACGAATACGAGTTGTACACAATCCCCGCTCTTTTCGAGCGACGTAGGAGCTTGGAAAAAAATCATCCAACACTTATTCGACGAGCTGCTATGCCGAGTATCTGAGTTGCTCGCACTTGACGACTACCTGTCGAACTCTATAAATGGGGGGCTGGTTTTCGAGGCGGATCTCCTGAGCTCGCACAGTATGTCGGACGCCAATGAGCAACTTCTTCAGGACAGCCTAGCCGCGTTGTCCGACTTTCTCGGTATCGCCAAGCCCAAAAGGTCGCGGGAAGAGGATGTCGTCGGCGACTTACTCCCCCCCCCCCCCCCCCCCACACACACACAAAAAGAAGAAAACAAAGAAGTAGAAGATACCCGCCTCCATGGTGACCGACCCGCTTCCGCTCCCTGAACAAGTCGTCGCTTCGACCAGCAATCCCGCGCGCTCCGCCAGCACCCAAAAGCTCCTCAGCGACCTTGGTTTAGACGATACCCCCAACATAACCGCTCCTGACTCGAGCCTCCTCAGCCCGCTGATAACTCCCGAAGTCGCTAAATTGTCGGCGCCGCCGCGGCTTGAAGTCGTCTCCCTGCCAGGTCGCCATTTTACAAAACCATTTTTCTAAAGCAGTCGGTCGCCGCTTATTTCTCGCTGACCCACTTTCTTTGCTCGCAGACTCTCCATCGGATGTCGCTGATGCGGCTCTGAATGTCGCCCCCTAAACTCTGCACCACTGCTCGCCCTTGCAGCCGGGAAACCGCTCAGGACCGCGCATGCGGTTCAGATTAATCTCGGCACCAAGAAAGCAACGAAAGCTCTGAATCCTACGACGAAGAAAAATCCCCCGACGAGCAAAGACCCTCCGGCGAAGGACCTCCCGGCGAAGAAGGACCCTCCGGCGAGCAAGGACCTTCCGGCGAAGGTCTTTTCCACTCCCGCGCAAGATTCTGCACTGCCAGCGGCGAGTAACCCATTACAGCCGTCGCCTCCTCTGAATGTCGCTCCTCTTCAGGCAGCGAGTGATCTATTGCCACCGCCGCCTCCTCTGACCGCTCAGCAACTAGCTGACATGCAGCGACCTCCATCACTTCCTCTGCTGAAGACTTTGCATCAGCCGACGAGTTCGTCGTAGCCTCCGCCTTCTCCGTCGAAGACTTTGGGCCGGAAACAGGATAAGCCGCGGCCGAGTTACTTCCCGCCGAGAGTCGGGGATCCTGATCATGGAGGTCGCGAGCAGGGTAAACCTGCCGATCATGCGAGTGGTTCGTCTTCTAGCCGGCGAGATACCTCAGGTCGCGACCATTCTCCTCGTCGATCACGGTCTCCTAGTCGCGGTAACCTGTGTTACTGTTGTTTCGTTTGATGAGTTAGTCGTCGATTTCTGATCTGCCGACCTTCTATTTGTTTTGGCATATTGCCCGGCGACTCCGGGGGCGGCCTTCATCGACGTCATCGGGTTATCGGGCAGCGAGTATCGTCACGCCGCTGCTCGCGCTTATTTGGAGCTAGAGAGCAAGTTCGACCAGCTGGCGATTTGTGAGCCACATCGTCGGATCTCATCTCTGGAGGTGAGAATGGCGAGGATGGAAGAACTTCGGGCCAGCCTGGAGAACTATAAGGCCTGCTTCCACATGATCAGCGAGATCGACCGGCGGATGGCGTTGAACGACCACCGTCTTCAGCTTGTCCTCGACGAGTTGGCTGGGATGCATGCGAGCATGGGATCTGCTGTCAATTGGCGAGGATGGACGAACAGCTGCGGCTCGGCGACAACGCGATAGCACTGGCGACCGATCATTACCGGCAAGCGCGTGAGATGGGATGGGTCGCACGACATCCACATCCTCCGGAGCGGCCGCCTAGAACTTAGGATTTTTTCTTTATTTATTTGAATTCGCCGTAGGCGATTTTTGTTATGAACAATCCTATATTTGTAATAAACGAGCTTGTATCGCGCTCTTGATTTCTGCCTTGTTATTTGTTGTTTTCTTGATGCCCTTCTGCAATATGCCGAGTTCGTTTTGCAGGTTCTGGCGAAGTTGCGAGATTTCTTGTTGCGCTGTGCGAGATGGGGCTGATGTCGGGGATCCGCTTACTCACCTAAGTCGCGACTTAGGATGATACTCGCCGAAGCAGATATATACCCCCCCTCCTTTGTCTTCGCCTATAAATAGAAGGGGTAGGAAAGCCATAAGTACGCTGCTGCGATTTTCTAACTCCACCTCGCGAGTATCTTCTCTTGCTTGCGTGTCTCTATATTCATTCTCTTCTCGCCTTTTCTTCTCTCCTCGTCACGTTAGCTCGCTGAAGATGGTTGGGGACGACGCTAGCGCTCGCCGACAGGCCAACGCCGCCAATTTTGCTGACGCGGCTTTTAAGAAATTCATCACAACAGAGCGAGATCTTGAGGCGTTCAGGGAGCGACTTCTGCCGGATGACTACTCGGCGAGACTTCCTACTCTGAGTGAACGACTTAACACCTACATCGAGGGTGCTATGGTCTTGTCGCTCCGACATTTTGACGCCATCCTGCGACTTCTCTTCTGGCCAGAATATCGCGAGATCCTGCGGTATTTTGGGATTGTTCCCGCGCAAATCAACCCTAATGGAGTGGCGATAATCATGGGGTTCCTTTGCTACCTGCAGGAAGAGAGGGTTGCCTTCGACCTCTCGGTTTTCCGAAAAATATTCGCCTTCGCCGCGACCGCCGAGGGGGTCGTCTACTTTAGCAGCCACGTATGCACCTTGGTGGGGACGGCGAACAAAGTTCACAGGTGGAGCGAGCAACTAGTCGTCGTCCAAGGAGATTTTGAGGGCGTTCAGCGGAGGTCGCATCAACCTGCTGATGTCGCCTTCCTCCCGCCGATCTTGGAAGGTGTTCGCGAGCAACTGTCTGAGTCCTTCCGAGGTCGCCGTTTCGACGTCATCCACTGGCGGCTCAACGTCAACACGCTCCTCGAGATCCATCCCTGCGAGGGTAAGATTGAGCAAGAATTACACCTGCTCGCATGCTCGCTCCCATTTATTTGAGCTTGGTACTAATATATTGCTCGATATTTGCAGTGGCTTGCGAGCTTCCGGAGAAGCCGCTTCCTCCGGCGAAGGAAGTCGCCTCATCCTTCCCGGAATTCAACCCTCCGCCTGACGTTGGCGAGAAGAAGAAACTCGCCAAAGGGAAGGCAAAAGTCAAGTCGTCGGGCCCTGCGAGTAAGAGGGCCAAAATGCCTCAGTCTGGCGATCGAGAGTCGCCGCTTGATGCTCGGGCGCCTCACTTCCACCCAAACTTCAACCTTGGGCGAGAAGCGGTGGATGCCTATGGTCGCCCGTCGGTGACCTGGTCTGAGGACGAGCACTCAGTGACGTTGAGCACCAACCTCCCCTCCTGGTCGGCGGATTGGGAGGACAAGGGAGAGGCCTTCGCTGTCCTTCATGCTTTATACGGGCGAGCTGACGCTGAGTCCATGTTGGAGCTCAGCCCGGAGATGCTCGCTCAGCAAACCTCATGCTCGCTAGCGCGGACTATCGAGCTAGGACACTACTCGGCCAGGAAGCTGCTGGAGACGCATGAGGCTCTGAAGATCGTCACCAAGAAGGCCATAGATCTCGGCATGCAATCGGTTCGCTGGAGGGATTATGAGGTAAGTCGCCTCCCCGCGTGCGACATGGATGATTTGGACTTGGATTTATTTTGCTGATTGAATGTTATTTATCGCAGGCTGCCGAGGTTGAGGCCGCGAAGAAGCTCTCCGAATGCGAGGAGAAACTCGCCAACTCCCTGGTGGAGCTGGAGGCAGCCCAGGTTCGCGCCGCCGCGATGGAAACTCGCCCGGTCGCCGTCGAGGGACGCGGGAGCTCTTCAGCTCCCTGCCCCGATGCGCCGCGGCCGGAGGATGACCCGCATTGGGCGGTGAAGAGGTCCCGCCTTCTTTGGAAAGAGAGGTCGTCAGCCCGTCGCGAGATAGCGCGAGCGGCGGGGAATAGCTTGCTCGGCTGAGGATCAATGACCAGCTTGTCGAGGGGGATAAGCAGCTCACCGTCGACGAGCTCATTCCTGAACTGCTCGCCGAGGAATCAAACTCGCTCGATCACGTTCTTCCTCGACATCGGGCTCCAGTAGCAGCGGCAGTGGCAGCAGCAGCAGCAGCGACAAAAGCACTGATGGGGAGGGGAGCGGTGAAGGCGGCGAGAAAGAGGAGGATGCCGACATTGGAGATGACGAATATCAGCCAGATACTGGCGACGACGAGTCCTAGTTGCTCGCCGATTTTCCTCATGCTCATATGCAATACATTTCTGTAACTTCTAAATTTTTGGATATATTTACACAAGTTTTAAGCTACCGCATTCTCCTTTTTTACTCGCATGCTCGTTGGTTGATGGCGCTCGCTAGGCTCATAGGCTCGGGGAGGATGTGTTTATGACGCTTACTCGCACGTTGACATCGATCGTTGTCGCGCAGTTATTACTCGCACCCTGATGCTCGCGTCTGTGTCTACGCGTATACTCGTCATAGTATACTCACCAAGGCATACTCGCATACTCGCATGAGCTAAACCCAACTGGCTTGGAGATCAGAGTCGGCACCCATTAGGAGCCAAGCTCAACTGGGGGTGGGAAGTAGTCGACACCCAGCAAGAGCCAAGCTCAACTGGTGGTGGGAAGTAGTCGACACCCAGCAGGAGTCAAGCTCAACTGGGGGTGGGAATCGGTCGACACCCAGCAGGAGCCAAGCTCAACTGGGGGTGGGAAGTAGTCAACCCCCAGCAGCAGCCAAGCTCAACTGGGGGTGGGAATCAGTCGACACCCAGCAGGAGCCAAGCTCAACTGGGGGTGGGAATTAGTCGACACCCAGCAGCAGCCAAGCTCAACTGGGGGTGGGAATCAGTCGACACCCAGCAGGAGCCAAGCTCAACTGGGGGTGGGAAGTAGTCAACACCCAGCAGGAGCCAAGCTCAACTGGGGGTGGGAAGTAGTCGACACCCAGCAGGAGTCAAGCTCAACTGGGGGTGGGAATCAGTCGACACCCAGCAGGAGCCAAGCTCAACTGGGGGTGGAAAGTAGTCGACACCCAGCAAGAGCCAAGCTCAACTGGGGGTGGGAAGTAGTTGACGCCCAGCAGGAGCCAAGCTCAACTGGGGGTAGGAAGTAGTCGACACCCAGCAGGAGTCAAGCTCAACTGGGGGTAGGAAGTAGTTGACACCCAGTAGGAGCCAAGCTCAACTATGGGTGGGAATCAGTCGACACCCAGCAGGAGCCAAGCTCAACTGGGGGTGGGAAGTAGTCGATCTGCAGGAGGGGAGCTCATACAGGGTTCACGGACTACGGCATCACTCCGACGAGGAACTTGGTCTCACTCGAGGAGGTCGTTGGCCGATGTGCAGGAGAGGAGCCTGGGCAGGAACTCGGACTTATGATGACACTACCACTCGAGAACTTCGGTCTGAGTTGAGGTGATTTCGCCCTGTCACTTGAGTGGTGATATAAAGAGTTAATCGTACGAACGTTTTGGAGATGAAGGGTTATAAAGAGACGATCCTTTCTTTGTCAAATCAGGAGGTTGGCGTCTAGACCTGTTTCTAATAATTCCTCCAGTCGGAGGAGAGATGCGATCGGGGGTATCTAGGCCGACATGCAAGAGGGGGAGCTGATCTCGGCCGTCAATGCAGGGGCTCGGTCTTACAAGAGCGCTTAAGTCCTGAGGCATCGTCCCATCATCCGCACTGAGATATTCAGAAGAAACATGTCGAAGGCTCGTATCCCGATCCGATGGTGGGGATCGCTTTCTGCCATGCCACCTGGCTACGAACGCAAGTGTATGAGCGAAGGGTAATATTCTTCTGAGGGTCCCTCAGGACACACTCGCGACCAACATCTTCCCTTGGGCCTATCCTTGCCCCTTGGCAGGTTATCCTGACTTTGAAAATAATTGGAATGTTGTTGCTCAAATGAATGCTTGGTAAGGTCGGCCCCTTCTCGAATTCGGGAGATTGGCGTCCAGACCTGTTCCTGATAGTTCCTCCAGTCGGAGGAGAGATGCAATCGGGGGTACCTAGGCCGACATGCAAGGGGGGAGCTGATCTCGGCCGTCAGTACAGAGGCTCGGTCTTACAAGAGCGCTTCCTGATGCATCGTCTCATCATCCGCACTGGGCTATTTACGAGGAACAGGTCGACAGCCGGTTTCTCGGATCGAGCACGGAGCTGAACCCTAAAGCCTCAGATGTCTTGAGATGAATTAGTACAAAGAGAAACAATTGGGCTGCCACTGCTCGTATATATATGCAATCAAGATTTACAAGGAAAACACGATGTTACCACTAGTGATAGAACCTTTTCAGGTCATCCCCGCTCCAAGTACATCTTAGCCGCTCTCTGACTTGATCTTGAAGGTAATAGCCTCCAGTAGCCAAGGCTTCTTGGATGATAAATGGACCTTCCCAATTATGATGTAGCTTGCCAACTGCTCCCCTCCCTGCGGCGTCCACCTTTTTCATGACCAGATCTCCTGCGAGGAAATGTTTTAGACGGACGTTTTTGTCGAAGTGTTATGTCATGCGCCGCTTGATTTCCTCCTGGCGGATGGAGGCTAAGTCACGAAGTTATTCAACGAAATCCAGCGAGAGTCTTTGAGCGTCTTCATTCTTCAAGCGTCATTCTTCGTTACCGTCTCTCGTTGCTATGACTCTTGGGCTCTGAACCTCAAACTCCATTGGGATGAGTGCCTCAGACCCGTGGGACAACTTGAAGGGAGTTTCCCCCGTAGCCGAGTTTGGAGTTGTTCTCAGAGCCCAAAGGACTGAGGGGAGCTGCTCTGCCCAATTACCCTTCAAGTTGGTGACCTTCTTCAGTAAGTTGACGATTAACTTGTTGGCCGCTTCTACCTGTCCATTGCTGCGAGGATGATGCACAGAGGCGAATCGAAGATCCGTCCCTAGCTGCTTGCAGAAGTCCTCTAACTCCAAGCTGGCGAATTGTGGACCATTGTCGGTGACGATGACGAGAGGAATCCCGAACCTGCATGCAATCTCTCCCCATATGAAATTCTTTACAATCTGAGAAGTGGTCTTGGCCAGAGCTTTTGTCTCGATCCATTTGGAGAAGTAATCGATCATGACGAGGACGAACTTCTTTTGTCCGCTGGCCTGAGGAAAAGGGTCGATCAAGTCCATTCCCCAGATAGCGAAGGGTCATGGAGCAGTGATCGAGCGAAGGTGCTGAGCTGGTTGTAGTTGAAGTGGCGCAAAGAGCTGACATTGAGGACACTTCCTGGAGAAAGCTTTCGCATCCTTTCGAATAGTGGGCCAGAAGTATCAGTGCCTTAGAATTCTCTGTTCTAGAGTACGAGTTCCCGAGTGGCTGTCACACTCTACCGAATGAATCTCTTCCAGAACACAAGGGACTTCTGTAACCGACAGGCACCGGGCCAGAGGGCCTGAGATAGTCTTACGATAAAGCTCTCCTTCCTGTAGCAGGTAATATGCAGCTTTGTAATGGAACTTTCTCTGATCTTCCTCGCTGGCAGAAAGCCGACCTGTTGCCAAGAAAGAAATGAATGGATCCCTCTAAGAAGCCTTCTGCTCGATCTCCATCATTTCCCCCTCTTCGATGGACGGTCAGAACAGTTCGGTCAAGGTCCTCCCAGCCCGGGGACCGTACTTGGCGAGGTAATCGGCCTCTGAATTCTCCTCTCTGGGTACATGCTCGACGAAGAAGGATCGGAATCCCCCGATCAGACCTTTCACTTTGACTAAGTACTTCTGCAGGACTGGATCATTCACTTCAAACTCTCCTCTGATCTGGGATGCGACTACCATCGAGTCGGTGAAGGCCCCAATATCCCGAATTGCTAGCTCCTTGGCGAGACGCAAGCCAGCCACCATGGCTTCATACTTCGCCTGGTTATTTGTAAAGGGAAAAGGATCTTGACGGCTTGCTCGATCCTGGTTCCCTGGGGGCTTACTAACATGACTCTGGCTCCTACGAAATACATGCCTGAAGCCCGGTCCACTAACATCTTCCAAGAGACTGGGCTAGAAGAGCCTTCGTCTCCTCCCACCTCGGCTGAGAAGTCAGCCAGGAAATCTGCTACTGCCTGCGCTTTGATCGCTACCCTCGGAGAATAAGAAATGTCGAACTCGCTAAACTCTACTGCCTACTTTGTCAACCTGCCTGAATGCTCCACCCCATCTAGGATACTATGCAGAGGGTGATCGGAGACGACCCTGATGGAGTGAGCCTGAAAATAAGGACGGAGCCTCCGAGCCGAAACCACCAGAGCAAACACCAACTTCTCCAGGATAGGATATCTCGTTTCCGCCTGTCGTAGCACTCTACTCACATAGTAGATGGGGAACTGCTTCTTGCCTTCTTCTCTGACCAACACCGAGCTGACTGCTTCTGCTCCTACTCCCAGATAGAGTAAGAGGTCTTCATTTCCCTGCGGGCCTTGGAGGAGAGGAGCTTGGGTTAGCTGTTGCTTGAGCTTTCCAAAGGCCTCCTCACACTCTGCGGTCCACTCAAACTTTTGATTCCCCCGAATAGTTTTAAAGAATGGAGAGCACCTCTCTCCTGCCTTGGATAAAAAACGACTAAGGTCTACCAGCCTTCCTGTCAACCTTTGGACTTCCTTGGGATCTCTCGGGGACGTCATCTCCAGAATGACCTTGACCTTGTTCGGGTTAGGTTCCACCCCCCTGGGAGTGAGGAGGTGAGCTAAGAACTTTCCTCTTCCTGCACCGAAGATGCACTTAGCCGGGTTGAGTCGCATCTTGTACTTCCGCAGGGTGGCGAAGGTCTCCACCAGATCCGTTATGTGCTCCGCGACGCTTTTGCTCTTGATAAGGAGATCATCCGCGTAGACTTCCAGGTTCCGCCCCTTTTGTTCTTTGAAGATTTGATCCATCATTCTCTAGTAAGTTGTGCCCACATTCTTGAGTTCGAAGGGCATCATCTTGTAGCTATAGCAGCCATCGCTGGTTATGAAGGAGACGTCGCGGCAGTCGGGGGGATGCATCCGGATCTGGTGATACCATGAAAAAACATCAAGAAAACTCATCGCAGGAAATCCGACGGCGGAATTAACCAACGCGTCGATTTGAGGCAATTGGTAGCAATCCTTCGGTCAAGTTTTATTCAACGTAAAAAAGTCGATACATAGTCGTCAGCCCCCTCCGGGCTTCTTCACCATTACAACATTGGAGACCCAGCCTGGATACTGGATCTCCGAAACAAAACCTGCTTTAAGTAGCTTCTCCACTTCCTCCCTGATCGGACCAGCTAGCACGGCAGCGCTTTTCCTTTGTTTTTGACGAACGGGAGCCACCGCGGGATCCAGGTTGAGGCAATGGCGGGCAACATTGACGTCAACCCCTGGCATCTCGGCGGCACTCCAAGCAAAAACGTCGACGTTTTCCTGTAGGCAAGGGGCCATCTTTATCTTCCCCGCCAGCGGCACGGATCCTCCGACCTTCAGCAGACCAGACTCTCCTCCTCGGGAGATCACTTTCACCTCTTCTATCTCCTCAGCAGCACACAATCCTTTCTCCCTTTCTAACAGCTCCTCCAACTTCTCCGCGTCCCCCATCCAGCTGATGGTACTAACGAAATTCAGATAGCACTCCCTAAAAGCTTTCGGATCCCCCCTAATCCTGACTTGGACATCCCCCCGACAGTACTTCAAGCATTGATGATAAGACGACGGGACGGCCTTGAAATAATTGATGAGGGGCCGCCTGAAGATGGCATTGTATCCACTCGGCGCATCGACAATGACGAAGCGGCATCGGATCGAAGTCCCGCCGAGAGTAACCAGAAGCTCCACCGCCCCTTCCACCTCTTTCTTCTCTCCTGAGAAGCCAAAGAAGGGTCCATCTGCAGCCTAGACCCGAGACGCTTCCACCTGAAGCCCGACGAAAGTTCTCTTGAAGATGACGTTCACCGAGCTCCCGTTATCCGTGAAGATTCGGTCGACGGTGAAGTCTTTGATGACAGCTTGAATAACCAGGGCGTCGTGGAAGGGGTTTTCATTCCCCAGCATATCCTCCTCTGAGAAAGTGATTTTTCTAACGGCGGCGGGTTCTGCGAAATCGAGGCGACGTTCTTTTTGTAGATTTGATGGAGACTTCCCTTGCGGGAAGCTTCGAGCCCGGCTCCTCCGTTGATTACCCCAACAATGTCCACCTCCTGGGTCATGGATCACCTCTCCGCGACCTCCCAGGTCGACACGATCCTCATTCCTCCTCACCGGAGCTTGGAATGCCACTTGTCTCATCGGGGCCTCCTGCCTCTGCTGCTACCTCTCCGCAACTCCTGCTTCCAACCTCCTTCTCGCTTCCCAGAACTCCGGGCAAGCCAACGTCTCATGCCCCTCAACTCGATGGATGTCGCAATAAAGGGGAATCTCTGCTTCCTGACGCATCGCCCGTTGCTCCCTCTGGCGACGCTTGTTGCCCTGACAGGCGATGGTCATTACTTCCCTTCTTCCTCCTCGGCCTTACTCCTGCTGGTTGTCATTCCTCCTCTCCTGTTGGAAACGCGGTCTCGCTGGTGGCCTCCACTGGGGGCGATTCTCGGGGTACTGGAATCGTCTATCTTCCCCTCTTCTTGCCTGGGCCTCTGCTGGCCTTCTCTCCTCTTGCCTTCGAGACCTTTCCTGCCTCCTCTCTTCCACCCTCCTGGGCTCTTCTCTCTTCTCTTCTCCTCTCTTCTCCTCGGCTCCTCCTTCCTCCTTTCGGCCTGCCTCTCTAGAGACCTTCCAGCCTTCGTCCCTGAAGGTCCTGCTCTCCCCCTTTCCAACGGTTCATCCCCATCCAGCCGCGCCAAGAAATCTTTATTCTTCTCCTGTCCTCGGACAAAAGTATTCGCCCTCTCTACCATCTCCTCAAAGGACCTCGGGGGATTGGACCTCATCTCCATGCTGAAAAGACCCTGTTTCAACACAAACTACAGGGCCACCATCAAGGTGAAGCTGTCCACCTCCTCCACCTCCAAGATCTCCTCATGGAAACGATCTATGTAATGGCCGAGACTCTCGTGTTGTCCTTGGTTGATCTTAAAGAGGGTGGTTGCTTCCTTCTTCCTCTTCTTAGATGTTGCGAACCTCGCCATGAGGCCCCAACGTAGATCAGAGAAACAGAAGACGGAACCTGTTGGCAGCTGGTGAAACCAGTCCCTCGCATTACCTTTAAGGGTAATGGAGAAAAACCGGCATTTGAAAGCGTCGGACATGTTGCGGATGAAGACGACATCTTCAAACCACTGAAGATGCTTGACAGGGTCATCCCTGCCAGAATAGTAGGTGAGAACGGGCTCTCTGAACCCTTCGGGGACGGGGGCGACGAGGATCTCGTCACAGAAGGGGCTCCTCCCTCCCTGCCGGTGACGAGTTTCATCCCCGCAGGAAATATCATACTCGCTCCACTGGAGAGTATCTCGGTATCTCGCCGGCGACATTGGATCTCCGAAACGGACCCCTTGGCTGCCCGCCGGATGGTGTCACGACTGCATCGGTCGCTCTTCTCTTGCCCAAGCGGGCTCCTTCCCAGCTCGCCCAGGCGGCGCTTCCTCATCAAGCGGTGTCACGCGACGGGGGGAGATCGCCGTGACATCGGGGCGATGAGAAAACCCGGCGAGGATGGTCTTCTCAATTCTCTTTGCGAACTCCTCGAACGCAGCAACGGTCACGAACTCGCCACCTCGCGCGAGATCACCAGCTCCCGCCGAGTTACCGACCAACTCTCCATGCTCGCCATCATTGGTCATCTTGCTAAACCACCAAACTTTCCTCCTTGGCTGCGATCCACGTTCACCGCACCAAGTGTTGAAGCCAGGAAAATCCCAACCTCAGAATTCGGATCAAGACCGCCTAAGGTTACCGGTTCAGGGGCAAGACTAGATGGCTAGGATGACTAGGATGAAGAACGAAGGAAAACAGGACCCCAGATGTTGCGGCAGGAAGGTTCCACCACGTACCCGGATGCTTGAAAGGAGCAGCTTCTTCTCAACCAAAAATGGTCGAACTAGGTACGAGGGAGACTAGCTCATGACTAAGTCGCAAGGTCGCGACCTGGTCTCTAAGGAAAAGAAATCCAAAGGCTCGGCTAGTATCCGGAAAGGAGAGCTCGCGAGTATCCTGCAGAGGATTTTCCGTGTCTCACCTCGTACCCCTGGGGTCCTATTTATAGGGAAATCCAAGGAGGGGGGGGGTCACATTTATACCCCATCCCCTGGAGACTAGGCGACTTCCAAGGGAAACTCGCACGGGCTGGGCGAGTATCTTGCCTAGTCGCCTACCTGACAAGTATGCGAGGGGAACTCGCCATACTCGCACAGGCCTTCCGCGGTCTTGCGCGTTGACTCTCACTTCTGTCTTGACTTGTTGACCTTGACTTCTGCTGACTTGGCTGTGGTAGGACTCATGCTCGATGAATACGGGTTGTACAGCGTGACTGGCCCAGACAGTCGTATTTGATTAACACTCTGAGACTTCTCCTGAAAATCAATCTTATCCTCACGGTCGAGGTAGGTAGTGGCCATCATAGAGCGTCAAAGGATCCAAGTCAACGAAGTTGGGATCGTCGACTTCAGAGAAAATAGCAAGCAAAAGTTATTGAGATGTCATTTGGGGGTGGATGGTAGCCGGGGAAACAAATGTCGTTTTGGTGAAGCTCAAGGTACGACGTGTAAGACAGGTGCTGGGATGGTTGGGTTATCGGCGGAGGCGGGATTGACAGAATCAATAGCGGCAGTAGGTCGATCAACGGGGGTCCTAGTATAAGCGGGTGATCCAAGTGATGAAAAGATGGTTGAAATGCCGGTTGTGGCAGCGGGTAGTGGGGTGGCCCAGTAGAGGGCAGGCGGCCCACATAGTGCTCTTCATTGAGGAAACGAGCTTGCTTCATGACCCGCGAGAAAGTGGCTTGGTTGTGGACAAGGAGATCTCGAATGTGGGGTTGCAGGCCTGCGAGAAAGTACTCTGTGGCAACTTTAATGAACTCGCTGATGTAGGTGGTGGAGGACGACACAAAGGCATTCTTATCGGCACGAAGGGTATGGAACGAGTTGTGGGCATGAAGTGGAGGAGCAGGAGGAGAGGAGTCTGAGGGGCAGCCATAGCAGAGTAGGGTATCAGCTATTGGGGATTGCTTGTAGAGGGTGGTGGTTGAGCAATATTAGTAGCTAGGGCTTCGTTTGGCGCGGTGGTGGCAGTAGTGAATGCGGTAGTCATGAACCATTGTTCGTGAACGCCCGAGCTCACCTAAAAAAATTCTTGCATATTATGTTCAAAACTAGTTTATTTTCTTGGTAGCGGTCATAACCTTTTTATCTTGCCAAATATACATTCTATGATAATGACGTTTTTGACAAAACTCACCGGAGCAAAAAAGTCGCGCCAAACGGTCTAATTTCTAGAACCTGAGTCAGCAAGAAATAGAGAGCAGCTGCCTCCTATACCTGATACCCCCACTCCTAATATTCTCTTCATGGATAAAGTAATCCATTAACATACGAGCAACTGCTGGTGCAAACGGGCGGCTAATAGTGGACAACAATTATTGCCGGCGACGCAACTGGGTAATGGTTCAAGGAGTGTTCACAGGCACAATCCGCGAGACAATGGTGGGTTGTGGGAGAGTTGCGCGCGTAGCTGAATGCACATTCACGACAAAGTCGACTTCCGTCTCGGCACTATTCTCAAGTGATGGTGGTGGTAGGCCGTTTGACGACGAGTGTACATACTTTGTGCATCTGTTTTATGGATTGCAGTGTAGTTTACATATTTCCTTGGAAAGTTGAGGTGTTCAATAGATTCTACAGTGTTTGTTTGAATCAGACTTGTATTTATCTCTTGTTTCTTGACTACTACATTTCCTGGCCGGTTCAAATAAATTGTCGTGCAAAGCTTGTGTTTAGCTCACCACTAAGAACAGGAAAGAAGAAAAGGAATGATAGAGGTGTACCCAATGAATACTTTCTGGTTTATATTCAAGCCTCCACTTCAAAGTTACTTTAAGCATTTTAGCCGCCTTCTCAGGATTCCAGTTTCTAGCTCTGAGAAACCTTGATATTGAAGCATCAGAGCAGAAGTACAGCAGCTCATCTGATAATGGAGCTATGAGCCTCCTAACTTCATCTATCTGAATAAAAGAGGGCATTTGTCATCAGCACATGTAAATAAAAATAACATACATTGTGTTGAATTCATGTTCTACTAAAAAAACAAATGGCTTTTTGGCATTTTGTACCATCGAAATATGGAATTTTGGCACTTTGCATCACGAATCTTTAAAATTGGCACTTTGCACCCCCAATTATCAATTTCTGACATTTTGCACCCCAAGGTTAAAATTTCAAGAATTTTTAGGTCCGGGCAGCACCAAAAATGCTCATTCAAGGATATCTAGGTCCGGGCAGCATCAATAATCCCGGGTGCAAAATGTCAAAATGAGCATTTTTGTCGCTGTCGGGATCCAAATACCCTTGAAATTTTGGTTGGGGTGTAAAATGCCAACAATCCATAATTAGGGGGTGCAAAGTGCCCGTTTTAAAAATTAGGGGCACAAAGAAAGTGCCAAAAAATCAAAATTTTTTTGGAACATAGCATTATTTTCTGCATAACAAACCTTCTGTTGCTGCTCTTTCACAGATAAAATCTTCTCAGCACGGCTAGATTTTGACTTCCTTAATGACATCTTTAAAATCAATAAGCAATATGTCAGGCAATATAGCAAACAGTTGCAGTGCATAATTTCAGATAATTAACAGGATCATGATTCTCACAAAGAAAAATGAATATTAACACAAATCTAAGCTTGATGTCTTCCATTAACAACAAACAAATCACTAGAACAGGGGAAAAAGAAGAAGACAAACCTGCCTTCTGGTTTCTTTGGAATGGTGCTCTGCTTCAGCCGTTCAAAGCTGTCAAAATATAGAACAGGGGAATAAAAGAATGGGCGATCGTGAAGAAGTGAACGAATTGAGACGATGGAGTTGTTGGATAGATTTTGCAAGAAGGATGCATATAATATATACGGTAGCGTGTTTGAACCTCTTCTCTCGCCATTGACTCGAGATGAAAGAAATGCCTTTTCTAGAAGAAGAAGACCAGCAACACTATTAAATGAAGGTGGAAACTTCTGTAAGCGTAGCGGGTGTTTCTATGTGTTCAAAAACAGATTTTGATGAAAAACTTGTGAATTTTTATGAAGGTTTCTTGTTTGAGTAAAATATTACTTTTTATGTTTAATTTCTTCATGATTTTTGTAGATGTATGTGTTTGGAGAAGTTTGAAAATTGTTTACATAAATTCGTAAGAGTGGATCTAAATATTTGATGACGAAATTAAATTCATTTTAACGGTTAGCAAATCATTACTACTAACAAAACATAAAATTTCAAAATGATTATTTAAAAACCAAATGATTACCAGCAAACCATTCAAAAAATAATAATAAAAACTTTCAGAAATAAGTGTTTGCTACACAATAAAATTTTAAAAATGCCTTAATTCTTACACAAAGACAAAAACAACCATCATGGCTGGCTGAAATAAAGAACATTGCAAATTTTGATTTCAGAACAAAATGGTACAAACATCATGGTTGAAATAATTTGGATGTCAAAAGCAAAATTAAGTACCTAAAAAATCTGAAAACTACTTGAATGCTTGCGTTGGTCGGCCTATAAAATGCAACAGAGTATTCTTGTTTTCTGTTGACCTGTAAAATGCAATTGGATATAGATCCAGATAGCATGAACATAAATAAACGGAGAAGGAATCGGACGACAACAACTAAACGGAAGCATTAAGGCGAGCAACATACTGATGACGGAGGGAGAGCTCCACGGGCGGCTGGCAGCAGGTGGAGAGACCTCGACGGGCGACAGGCGGAGAGACCTCGACGGGCGACAGACGGAGAGACCTCGACGGGAGACAACCGAAGAGACCACGACGGGCGACAAGCGAAGAGACCTTGACGGGCGACATGCGACAGTGACGGAGGGAGAGAACTCGATGACACTGACAGGAAGGAGAACATGCGGTTGGAAGCATGCAAGGATAACAACGGGAGAGAACTGAAGGCGACGACCCCTCTCCACAGTAGCACAAGAAATTTGTGGCGGGGGCCTGGGCGAAAGAAAATATCATAGAGCGAGACAGGAAGAAATGCGGCTTCTAGGGCACAATTCAGGTTTTAACAAGGGTTTGCTCGTAGTGTTTTCTTAGGTTAAAAAAACAAGGCAAAAAATCATGAATCGGGTTTATTATGGTTTGATAACATCCATTTATGGTTTGATAGTAACATCACCTTTTTGGTCCCACTCTCATTTCGAGTTTTTTCCCCCTCTTTTAGCTCCATTTTCCGTCTGCTTTTCCCTCCACTATTCCGCCGAGAAGCGCAGGCCACCGCCGGCCAGAAATCTTTTGGTAGGCCGGTCTCGCACCCTTCTTCGAAATCGACCTCCTCAATTTCTCTCTACCGCCAAGAAGCGCAACGCACCGTCAGCCGTCCTTGCCACCTTTGAAACGACTTCCACTACTCCTCTCTTCCGCTGAAAAGTGCAGCACACCACCGACTTGTTGAAATTTGTGAAGTGGAAGTGGGTGATTGATAGGTCGGGCGGTCTGGGCGGCCTGTGTTTGCGGCCTGGGCGGACTGGTGTGCGGCCTGGGTGGTTTGTAGCCAGGGAAGTCTTGGCGGCTTGGGCGTCTAGTGGAGCGGCCTGAGCGGACTGTGTTTGGCGGTCTGCTAGCAGTGCTCAGCTTGATCTGCGGCACTGCAGTTAGCCAGTTCTTGGGGTAATCAAGCGGATTGGAAGTTGTATCCGCAGTGTTGTGGTGGACTTGCTTTACGTCCGCGGAGTCCGCCTTTGCTGACTGACTTTGGAGATAGGCTTTGGTTTTTGTCGAGCTCTCCGGTGATGCGATGGATGTTAGCCACATTTTTATGGCGGGCTGTCCTGATGATTGACGGTCTGGGTCTTTTGTGTCCGCCATGCTCACGCCAGTTACTTGATGGGCTGCTGGACTTGGCCATTTTATGTGACAAGGCCATGGTGTTCGCAGTGTCCGCAGAGTCCGCTGTTGACAAGGCGGATTGCCTGTTGGTCGTGGACTCATGGCAGACTGTGGCATTGTTGTCGAGCTGTGCAGACTGTCACTTTGTCCACGTATAGTGTGCGGACTGATGCAGCATGAGTTGTGATTGTGTCTGCGTGCTGTGTTGAGCGGCGGACTGGCGCTGTGCTTGTGTTGGTCGGACTGGTGTTGTGCGAACTGGCATTGTGTCCGCATGGTGGCGGGTTGTTTGGTCTGGCCAAGTCCTTGCGGACTTGGCGTACTGGGTTGTGTTAGCGTGCTAGCTAGGGTGGTGACTCTATTCACTAGGGTGGTGACCACACTCCTCACTTCTACAACAACTGAGTGAACAGTAAGTTGTCTTGGTTAAGTGTTGCGGTCTGGTTTTTCTTGTCCGCGCGGGTTGAAGAGAGAACTGTTTGTTGTTTGCAGGTTGTGCTGCTAACACTGAGGAGCCAGGAGTTTGGCTTTGACTGCAGACAGCATCAGTGAAGTCTGCAGTTTCAATCGGCGGTCTCAGCAGGTCGCATCTGCGGCTTGTCAGTTTCTCTTCTTCAGCTTTTCCAAGTTCAATAACCTGTCCGCCAGACTCGGGCGGGTAGGCGGTCTATTCTTCAGTTCAGCAGCAGCTTGTAGCAGTCAGCGAATAACGGCGTGTCTGCGCGACCTCGCGGTCTCGGCGGACTCCGTGTTCTATTCGTCTTCTAGCAGCAGCAGCTGTTCGGGCGGCCTCGGCGACTTCGGCGGACTGGGCGGTCTCGGCGGTCTCCAGTTCTGTCCGCTCGAATTGTCTTTACTTGTAATTTTTCCTGTGTTCCTGTGTACTGGCGAAATCATGTCTCGCCATGTATACCTCGCTCTGTAAAGAAGAAATAAATATATGATCTGCTTGCCCATGTAGTTGTTTTTGGTTGTTGAGCTTGCTTTCCTAGTTTCTGCATGATCAAGGTGTGATCTTGATAGTTATAAGGATATTAATTTGGTGTTAGACTATCTCGTTGACCACTTTGAGAAAATTCAGCACGGCTATCTTATCCCCTTCTCTAATAACTGTTAGAATATTTAGTTATATGTCAGCGCGTGTCAGGACCGACTCGGAACGACCCAATGAGTTACGTGTCAGTAGAGTGTAACGACTCTACGTTGGAGATACTATATAAGGCCATTCCACATCGATGAGCCTTAGTGGACTATCTTGAGCGGAGCCATCTAACATTCTCAAGATATTGTTTAGGGTTTCCGCTGCTCTCCCGTCCGCTCCCTAATTCTCCCGATCGAAAATCTTCTCGCAGCCGCCGCTCTGGATTTTTCGATCGCACATTTACACGGGAGGTTTTCGCAGCTCACGATCGGAAGAGGAAGATCCAAATCCCGAGCGCCATTACTGTTTCTTTTCGCGAGTTTCCCCTACATCGCCGCTCTCGGTTTTGCGATTTACAGATCGTTGTCTTCTCCGCTTGTGAAGAGCCGATCCAGATCGGAAAGAGGGAAAGCTTTTCACCACCTAGAGCCAATTTCTGTCTTCTCCGCTTGTGAAGCCCCGATCCAAGATTTGCGATTTACAGATCGCCGTTTTCCCTCATTTTCCGCCGCCGTGCAGGTCCGCCGCCGCCGCTGCTTCTCTGCAGTCTTGCCACCGTCGTTGCTCAGATCCGCTGTCGATCTGTCGCCATCAGATATTAAGCTTGCCATCAGAGGATAGCTGATCTCTATGCCGCATGCTGGATAGATCTAGATCCCCTCGATCGGTGTTGATCGCTTAGCCACATCATCTCTTTCAGATCCAGATCGAGCGAACCCTCCTGCCCTTTTGCATGATTGCTACAGTTTTAAATTTTTTTTCTTCATTATAATTTCTTTTTTGGAGAAAAATCTGGGAAAAGAGGTTGCTCCTTGTTGAATCTCTATCGGGCTAAGATCCAGTGAGCAGAGATTGGATCTTCACCGCCTTGGTCAATGCTAGTTTGGCCCCTTATCCATATAGTCCAGTAGATCAAGCCTATTGTTGTCGGATTCCACAGTTCGTTTTCAGATCTTGTGAAGAACTGGAACAATCTAGTTCTCCTATCTATAAGAGGAAGGTGCTTCAGTGGAGATTGGACTAACTGGGTCTAGCTTTCAGCGATCGTGTTCAGCCGAAGAGGAAGAGCAAACACAATTTCTCTTTTCTGGATTGGATCTGAAGTTTTTATGATGTCTTCACACGGCTCAGGTGACCCCGTTCTAGCATTTTTTACTTCTGTTTTAAATCTAGAAATATGTCGAAGAAAAGCGCGCTCGACACAATAAAACTGCAATCGTTCGACGCCTCCGACTTTCTTAGTTGGAAAATTCAAGTCCAACTAGGAATGAAGGAACGCGATATTTTCTATACTGTTCAGAGTGATTTCGCTTCTACTGTCAAGGACGTGGACGAGTACCAGTGGAACAAAGATGAGGATTTCTGCAGGGATTACTTGTTGAATTCCCTGAATCCCCGTCTTGCGTTGACCTACCACGCTTACAAATCTGCAAAGAAAATATGTGATCGACTGAACGCGCATTTCTAGAAGGAGTAATGATTGTCGAAGTCGCTCATATGAGAGAAGTTCTTCAACTTCAGATTCAAAACGAACGTGCCTATCACTTCTCAACTCTTGGAGCTGGTCAACCTTCGTCAGAAGATGGATGATGATCATTCGAAGACGGACGACAGTCTCTTTGTATATATGATCCTGAGTAAACTGCCTCCTGAGTGGCTCTTTTTCAAGACCGAGATGCACCGACTGAAACAGAAGATCAGCTTGGATGAACTCAAAAGGTTCATTCATATTGATGACCAAAACATTGCTGGGAAAAGCTTGGAGCAGGTTGCGCAGCCCTCACAGGCTGTCAACTTCATTTCACGTCCTAGTAAGCCTTCTCGGAAGCCCCTGGCACCTAAGGGTGATACTCCAGCACCGTTGGCGTCAAAAAGCCTTCTCTTAAAAGGAAGAAGGGCAAGTGCCACAACTGCGGCAAATGGGGTCACTGGGCCGCTGAATGCAGGGGTCCGAAGAAGCTAAATGAGGATGCCCCATAAAATGTGGCGCACATGGTGGTCGACAACTCCGATTCTAAATCCTTTGTGGCTATGATTGGGAGTAGTCACCGCAGTGCATCTTCTGAGTGGTGGTTGGACATTGGTGCTACCTGTCACGTCACAAATGACAGGAGTCTCCTTTCTAAGGTGACAACGGTCAAGGACAGAGACGAAAATTGCAATGGAGGAGCGACTGATGTTACTCATGTTGGGACTGCAAAGCTAGTGCTCTCTTCAGGTAAAACTTTAATTTTACAACATGTTAAAGTAGTTCCTAATTTAACTAAGAATTTGATTTCTATGAGTTTGCTTGATAAAGCTGGAATGTCTTTCACAACCGTGAATGGTAGAATGACATTAACTATTAATTCTCACTATTTTGGTTGCGCTTACCTAATCAATGGTATGTATAGACTTAGCCTAGATAACGAGTGCATAAATCAAGTGAGTTCAATTCTGATTGATCCAAAGTTATTACACAATAGACTTGGACATATCCACTATAAGAAAATGCGAGATCTAACTAAAAGTCAAAACATTCCATTAGATCTTTCTATTCAGTTTGATAGGTGTGAGGTTTGTGCCCAGACTAAGATCACTAGAAACCCTTACAAGACAGTTTCTAGGAGCACACAACTTCTGGAGTTGATACATTTCGACCTCTGTGACTTTCATAGTCACGCCACTAGAGGGGGAAGAAAGTATCTAATTACATTCATCGACGATTTTTCCAGATATTGTCATGTTTAGCTATTGAAATCGAAAGATGAGACATTCGAGACCTTTAAGATCTTCAAATATCAGGTAGAAAATCAATTAAATCTAAAGATTAAGAGAGTTAGAAGTGATCGAGGAGGAGAGTACACTGCAACTGGGTTTAAGGACTTTTGTGCCTCTGAGGGTATAATCCTAGAAACCACGGCTCCTTACTCACTCCAGTCGAATGGTGTTGCTGAGCGTAAGAATAGAATTTTAACAGAAATGTTGAACTCTATGCTCCTCACAGCTGGCATGCCTAATTCTTTTTTGGGGGAAGAAGTCCTAACTGCAAATCACATTCTAAATCGAGTACCTCACTCAAAGCTCAACTCTACTCCGTATGAGTTGTGGCATGACCATCCTTGTAGATATGACACTCTAAAGACTTGAGGTTGTATTGCTTATGTAAGGATACAAGACCTTAAGAGACCAAAGGTGGGACCTAGAACAATGACCTACGTTTATCTAGGTAGTGCAGAAGATAGCGTAGCTGACAGGTTTCTGAATCTATCCACTAATACACTGATAGAATCTAGAGATGCTATTTTCTTTGAACATAAATTTATCAAAGATCATGGCTTTACCGTCTCCGGGTCTACTGACATAATTTCAGAATCTACTATAGAATCTCAAGCTGGCCCCTCTAGCACTGTTCCCTAACCTCTAGAGGTGGAACCTATTCCTCTTATAGTATCTACAAGAGACAGAATCCCTAAGAATTTTGGTGAGAATTTTGTCACCTACCACTTAGAGGATGATCCATTCTTCTATCAGGAAGCAATACGATCTAGAGATGTGTTAATGTGGGTAGAAGCCATCGATGATGAGATGAACTCGCTGCTACAAAACAACACTTGTCATCTAATTGACCTGCCGAAAGGAGCTAAAGTCTTAGGATGCAAGTGGGTACTGAAGAGGAAATTGCACAGTGATGGGTCTATAGCCAGATATAAAGCACGTCTAGTAGTTAAGTGTTATAAACAACAGGGGGAATTGACTATTTTGACGTCTATTCACCTGTGTGTCACCTATCCACTATTAGGATTCTTCTTGCCATAGCTTCTATCGAGAACTTTACAGTTCATCAGATGGATGTAAAAATAGACTTCTTAAATGGAGAGCTTGATGAAGAGATCTACATGACACAACCTGAAGGTTATGTACATAAGGATGTAAGAGACAAAGTGTACAAGCTCGATAAATCGATTTATGGGCTTAAACAAGCACCTAAGATGTGGCACATTAAATTTGATCAAGTGGTAAAGAGCGTTGGATTTCAGTCCAATCTCTCAGACAAGTGCCTCTACTACCGCTCGATGGCAAATCAAACAGTCATCATATGTCTATATGTGGATGACATGTTGATTCTGGGATCAGATCTTCCCGCAGTGAGGGATACTAAATCCGCTCTCGCGAAAGCATTTGACATGAATGAAGGACCTTGGTCCTGTAGATACCCTACTAGGTATGAAAGTTAGAGTAGACAAGGGACGTGTCACTCTAAGTCAAGCTCATTACATTGAGCAGATTCTCACTACCTAGGGTTATAAAGGCTATCGGCCTGTTGAAACACCAATCGATCCAAATGTCAAGTTGAGTCTGAATTAAGGGACCAGTGTTGATCAAGTAGAGTACTCAAAGATCATTGGAAGTCTCATGTATGCCACAAGTTGCACTAGACCAGACATTGCTTTCTCGGTAAGCATGTTGAGTCGTTTTACCAGTAGTCCAGGCAAAGAGCATTGAGATGCCTTAGATCGGCTGATGAGGTACCTGAAAGGTACTAAAGACCATGCTCTGTGCTACACTGGTTACCCTCCTATGTTGGAAGGATACTCTGATGCCTCCTGGTGTTCAGAAGTTGGGAACAACAAGTCCACTAGTGGATTTATTTTCACTTTGGGTGGCGCTACAGTCACTTGGAAATCCAAAAGACAGACTTATATAGCTTTGTCGTCTATGGAAGCCGAGTTGTTTGCCTTAGCCTCAGCTGGCGAAGAGGCAGATTGGATCAGAAATTTGATTCTAGACACTCCCTTTGTCTAGACTTCAAGTCAATTCTTTGAGCCTGTATTGTGATAATCAAGCAGCAGTTCAAGTCGTGGAGAATGTCCTTTTTAATACTAAAAGGCGACATGTACGATTGAGACACGCTCTACTGAAATATCTGAAAGAATAAGGCATTATCACTTTGATCGATGTGCGATCGAAGGATAATCTGGCTGATCTACTAACGAAAGGAATGCCTAAAGACCGATCAATCAAAACAGTGGGGGAAATGAGACTCAAGGCGATTTAAGTTCAGCCTTAGTTCAAGGATAGGCGATTTAGTTCAACCTTAGTTCAAATGTTTTTGATTTTTCCACTTTCCTTTGTCAAAGCAAGCGTATTGTGCTCCGCTGATGCTCAGGGTTGCTGAGTACGAATCTGGTGAGTTGTTTCATTCCACATTTGATGTTAACAACTTCCACTGGGTTCATCTTCCTTATCTAGGAGGAAAGTGTTATTCCACATTTGATAACACAATCTGACTAGGTTTGACTCTTCTTCTGTTTATTGGTTCCATTAAACATTTGATGAGTTCCAATTGACTTTAGAAAAACAGTAACCGTGACATTCCACATAGGAACACAGATACAGCTTCGGTGTTCAGAAGTCCATAACATCGTTTCTTTGAAAATAGATAATGGATTCTGAGGTAGAAACTAAATATTCTACACATGCTTCCTCATCCTGTACTACGTTCATATAAGTAGAACTAGATACTTGTACATTTTCTAAGGTTGAATTCATTCTAAATGAACTTCTCTGTTGGAAATTGCAGGAGCTGCTGCTGATGGAGGAGCACTTGCCGGTTGGGATCCAGATGAGGATGAACTACTGGACACTGATTTCTAGAGTATAATTTGGTTTTTCTTCTGCTTAGAGCACTGTTTATCTCTCCTTTCTTTCACTTGTCTTGTTTGGACTTTCTTGCTCTTTAATTGGTCATGAGACACTTGGTATTATGGTACATGTGCTGTGATTGTACTTTTGACTTTGTTATGATGCTGCTGAGATTTTCTGTTTATTCTTATGCATGCATACAACTGCTTTTCTTAACGTCCAATATGTTTTGACAAGTGTGATGTACACGGTTGTGAGTGCTTCATATTCGGTTGAACACTTCACACACCACCCTTTTTCCGACGTCGGGTTTATCGCGGACATAGGAGGAGATTGTTAGAATATTTAGTTATATGTCCGCGCGTGTCAGGACCGACTCGGAATGACCCAATGGGTTACGTGTAACTAGAGTGTAATGGCTCTATGCTGGAGATAATATATAAGGTCATTCCACATCGATGAGCCTTAGTGGACTATCTTGATCGGAGCCATCTAACAATAACTACTTCTCTCTCGACGAACGGTGCACTGCAACTGCCCCCGTGGACAAATCTGGAGCAACCTTAGACAAAATTCCCGCCGTTAAAGTAATCGATGTTCCTTGTTGCTTTTGTTTGTTTAAAAGTGATTCTGTTTTATGTGTGAAGTACTTCTATGAATTATATATATTTTGTTATATGAGCTATATACGGCCGAATGTTGTGTACTTGTAGCCTAACTGGGCTATCTTTCGGCCAAATTTTACCCATATTTTTCTACGGACGGTTTTTTGTATTTTTATGGTATTTGGGTTATACTCCGATTGGATGTCTTTCATTCACTAGTACAATTAGTGGGTTTGTCTCTTATGCTAATTATGTATTTAATTTATCCACAGGAGAATGTCACTGCTGTATTTCTGACTGTGCACTCTGATGAGGAAGTCTAAAATATGTACAAAGAGTGCGCACACAAAATTGGATTCAGTGTGCGCAAAGAACATATCCTATATTGGACACATACTCGGTTTGTCAAGGCGAGATAGTTTTCTTGTGCAAAAGGAGGTCTTAAGCGATTGAATCCAGAGAAGGATGTGCAAAGGAAATTCCGCAAACACGAATTGGAGATGATAAGATTCGAAGAGGAACATAATCATCTGCTCGTTCTAGAGAATGACAACCATTTTTGAGATCTCGTCGGGATATATCTGATGTTCTCATGTTCAAGGAAATCTTCTGAAGAATATGACTGGTGTTGGGATCAAAACAATTGACGCATACAACTTCATGACTGATTAAGTTGGTGGCTATGAAAATATTGGGTTTTGTAAAATAGATCCGTATAATTATTTATACCGTCGAACTAGTTTTTGTTGGATGAATGTACATAGCAAGATTGATTATCATTCGTTTGAGGATGTCATTATATTTGATATCATGTACCGAATGAATAAATATAATTTGACGTGTGCTTCATTTATTATGATAAACCATCACTAGCAAAATGTCTTCGTAGGTGATGTCTTCGTTGTAGAGGAGACCATCGAATCATTCTTCTGAGTTTTTGAAACATTTTTGAGATTTGTCGGTGGAAAGAAACCATGCACTATTTCTACAAATCAAGATCAGGTGATGGTCGTTGCAATTACGAGAGTTTTCACTAGTACTCGACACCGCCTTTGTCAGTGGTAGATTTCAAAGAAAGCACGCACCTTCAAATGTTCTATCTTTAAATAATAATAAGAGAATCAGAGCATTATTCTATCATTGCATGAGCAAATGCAACGATGAGACTAAGTTTGATGCACATTGGAGTGAAATGATTAGAAGAGACAACATGAAGGACAATAAATGACTCTATGATCTACACAAAGTTAGAAATAAATGATTCACCGCATTTAATAAAGACATTCTAGACTTGGATATTTTTTCGACTCAGAGAAGCGAATCTGCGAATAATATTTAACATGGGTGCACAAAAGCTATAAGTTTTCTTGTTGATGTTATACTAGGATAGAGAAGATGATTTCATCTTGCCATAGATCTAAATATGATGAAAATTTCAAGTGCAAGCATGAGAACATCACTTTAAAATTTAAAAATTGTCTTTAACTAAAACAAGCTTTGAAAGTTTACACAAGAAAAATGTTCTCCGTTTTCAAACAAATTTTTATGGATGAAACATTTAGGCTCCGTTTGGGAGGACTTATTTTCACCGGTCAAGCAGTTATGACTGCATGAACCGGACCCTAATTAAGGTCCGGTGCATGAACCGGACACTAATTATGGACTGGTTCATGCTGTCGTAACTGCTTGACTGGTGCAAATAAGTCCCCCCAAACAGAGCTTTAGTGTGAACATTATTGAAGAAGTTAGATGTGAAGATGTCCATATATTGTATATCACTAGTCATTGTGATGTATATGTGGACGACATACAATGGTTAGTTAAAGTTAATTCTAACACATATGATGTGATGTGTTCTTGCAAGGGTTTTGAAACAAAAGATATGTTGTGTAAATACATTTTAAGAGTATACAAGTCTAAGAATGTAAAACAATACATTCTAAATACCTACTAAAGAGATTCACTCTCGTGGCCAAGAAAGATCCATACCTCTCGAAGATCACATGCATGAAAGAGGCTCAATCCAGCGTAGTGTTTAAAAACCATCTTATGAAATTCACTTACGACTTAGCTCAAATAATAGATACATGCCAACCAGCCCAACAACATGTGTTGGTTGCCTTGAATGAATTGAGAATGAGCACAAAATAAATAGTAAACAAAGATAAGAGGTTGAAGAAAAAACTTAATGAAGGAAATTTTCAAAGTACAAGCATGTTAAGGGATTCAAAAGAAGCGCGTCGTAAAGGTTTGTCAAATGCTCAATTAAATAGTTTTTTTAAAAGCCAACAAAGAAGCAAAGTATGTTTGCTATGTAATATCTGAATACTGAAATTACTTTCCAAATGTATGAACACTGTTTAATTTATTTTCTGTACAAATTGTGATAAGAGGAAACAAGAGCTTAAAGCTAACATGGGGTGAGTGCATGAAGAACCGAATGAGTTAATGAGTAGTGGCAGCTTTGAAAAATGACCTGACAATGTGCCCATCTATATGTTTAATGAACTAAATGATGAAGTATCTTTATCCGTGCCCTTTAATTTTTGTAGTGTCTCTGATGTGCTTATTTGGTGAATATTCATATAAGTTTAAGAGTTGCAGCCTACTAAATTGAAATGATAGGACATTAAATATTCCATGTTTGCACTTGAATGTCTGCTTCCTCAATTGAAAAATGGCTTCAATAATTCTTACATATAAGCTATTTGCCGGCTAATTAAGCTCTCCGCATTACAATTTGTGGCAAAAATAGGTTTAATTACTTATTGTGCAATGAAACAAAATATTACAAACCTAATCATATCATCTAATTGAATCATGATAAAATAATAATATTAATTAAATCAACTTGTGATGATGACAATGATTATGTGGATAATTGTGATGTTGATCCTACATCACATGGTAACTACATCATGAACTACAATAACTTCACTTGTCAGCAAAATACTACATATTAGAAGGGTTAAATGGAACAATGCATATTTATATCCTACATCACAAGGTTCATAATACATTGTGTTATAAATTTATAGTCACAATGACTCTAAGGACTTAAGTAAATGAAAGAAGGGAAATGCATGCACTTGGATGTGACAATTTATGTATAGAATCCATCAAAAATAGACCGGAGGTTGGTTCTAATCAAGCTTCAATTGAAATTTGCAAGGCATGCTCGGCTCAAATTGAGCGATTAGATTGACCCAGCCTGCGAATCAGAACTGTCTAGGCTCAAATTTGGCTCGGCATCGAATATTTATTATTTTTCTTCTTCCCAGGATGTGTTCTTCACGCTTGCAGTTTTGCTTTGGAGATGCAAGTGATGGGGATGTGGGTGTTGAGGAATTCATTAGGATGATGAAAAGAACAAGTTATGGACCTTATGGTCATTAAACTTATGCATGAAATTATTAAAATCACAAACCTAACAGTGATGCTAACAAGGCTAAATTGAATTGTTAATGTATGGTGACCGGGCGGTCTGACGGTCTGACCCTGGCGGCTTGGAGACTGTGCGGTCTAGCAGTTTCTCTCCAGCAGTTTGTAAGCAGGATGTTGATGATTGGTGACCGAGCGGTCTGGCGGCTTGACACAGGCGACTTGAAGACAGTGTCAGCTTATCTTCTTTTTAGTGTTGTTGTCGGGTGGTTAGTCTAACCGCGCGGCTTGTGCGGCTTGTATAGTTGCATGTACCTGTAATTATTAGTCCAACATTGCTTATTTGTAAATTCTCATCTCTCCTTCATTCTATAAAAGGGAGGTCATACCTTTGTAATAGACACACTTTTTGGATAATAAAATTTTGTTAGTCCAAATTTCGGTCTACTTTTTCTTTATTCTCACATGGTATCAGAGGACTCGATCTTTTTCACCTGTCTGTGAGATTCCTCTGTCTGCGCGACCTGTCTTCTCGCGACCTATCTTCGCGGCTTGCTCCTCCTCGAGACCTGTCTTCGTGACCTGTCTTCGCAACAGTTTCTCCCTCCTGTTTGCGCACTGTTCGCGCGGTTTCTTTCTCATCCTTGTCGTTGCCCTCTGTGTGCGCGACCTCTCTAATTGCCCTTTCTTCTCTCAATGACCTGCTCTTAAGTCGTCGCGACCTGTTCCTAGTCGTCGCACCCTCCTCTTCTCACAGCGACTTATTCTTCTTGTCGCGACTTGTTCTTCTCGCCGCGACCTATTCGTTTGGTCGTGACCTGCTCTTAGTCGTCACAACCTAATCTTCTCGCCGCGACTTGTTCTTCTCGCCGCTCTCTGCTCTCTTCTATGGTTCTCTATGACACCTCTACCATTACTACTCTCGTTGCCCACCCTCCTCCTCCTCCTACTCCTACTCGTTCGGGCAACCTTGGCATCGTTTCCAAACTCATCAGTCTCAACTACCCGAACTGGAGTGTCTCATTCACCTTTCTTCTCCGCTCACAACTCAAACATCATTATCTCACAGATGACCCTCCTCCTGCAGACTCTGCTCTCTTTGATGATTGGGATGCTAGCGATGCTCTTGTTCGCACTTGGCTGGCTAACAGCCTTTCTGATGAGTGTCTCCCTGTCATCTGTCATGATGACACGGTCAAGGCTGCTTGGTTTCATCTTGTCGGTCTCTACTCAAAGGGAGATTAGATGTCTCACATCTATACTCTGTATGCGGACCTCTTTGCTTGTCCCTCCATGTCTCCCACCGCTTCTTACCAACAGGTTCAGGCTCTCGGAGCTAAAATTCTCCAGAATCGCCCCTTCTTTGCAGATCTGACTGAGCAACACATGCACTTCCAGGTGCCTCTGGTTATGTGCTATCTTCTGCGACTTCCTGAGTCTTATGACATGATCTGTCAACAGATCCTTGGCGAGGCGGATTCTCCCATCTTGGATGTCGCTGTTGTCCGCATCTTCGCAGTTATCTCTCTCCTACAATGTCCGTTGTTATCCTCCGCTCCTCAACCGGACCACTATGCTCACCAAACTCAGTGGGGTGGCTTTGGTGGCCGCAACTACCAATCCAGCGAGAGCGGTCCTTCCTGTTTTCTCTGCACTCATTGTGTCTGCACTGACAATATAGTTGATCGCTGTAGGAAGAAACATTCCCATCTTCTCCCCACTGGGGATGCTTCCACCTCCTCTTCGAAGTAATCCGCCTCGATGGTCACATCTTCAGGTAATTCCCACGTCGTTACTCAAGGTAAATGGCTGAACGAATCTGGTGCTACCAATCATATGACTGACATTCATCAGTGTTTTTATCTCCTAGAAACACATGATCGGTTGCCCCCAGTATTTATTGCGGACGGTTCTCCCTCAACAGTCAATGGGACGAGAGTGGTTCAAGTCACTCCATCTCTTCGCTTGGCGAATACCCTCTACGTGCCCAAGTTCCCTTGCAATTTTTTATTTGTTACTTCCCTGTGCAAGCAACTATAGTGTTCTATCACATTCACTCCTACTTCTTGTTCTTTTCAGGATCCGGGCTCCCAACAGACGATTTCTACTGGGACTGAGATTGACGACCTCTACTTCCAAGACAACATTTCCGTTCTATCTGCCTTCTCCTCCTCTTCTACAGATCTTCTCCAGTGGCACCTTCACCTTGGTCATGCTCCTCCACGTCTTCTTCTTCAGCTTCTGCCCCACCTTCCTTCGCAGAGTCCTCCTCTCAACTGTGACTCATGTCAGCTTGGCAAACATCACCGCTCCTCCTTCCCACCGAAGCAAGGTCGTGGATCTTACTGACCATTTGATCTAGTTCACTCTGATATCTGTGGTTCGGCTCTTACCCTCACCATAGGTCGAGGTAATTCATATTTTGTAACATTTATTGACGATTTCTCTCGTTGTACGTGGGAGTATCTCTTAAAAGAATGCTCTGAATTATTCTCTGTATGGACATCTTCTTTTATGATTAATATTGAGTTTGATGTCTCTATTAAAATCTTTCGCTCTGATAATGCAAAAGAATATCTTAGTCATGATTTTTCTTCTTTCTGTATGTAAAATGAGATTGTTCATCAAACTAGATGCTTCTATACCTCACAGCAAAATGGCGTGGTGGAACACAAAAACCGTCACCTCCTTGATGTCGCTCGCACTCTGGTGACACAAATACAGGTTTCTCGCTCCTATTGGGGCTATGTTGTTCTCATCTACTGTTATCTCATCAATTGCATTTCCTTCACGGTTCTCCGGTCAAACCCCATTCTCCATTCTCTATTCGTGCAAGGATCTGTTTCCTCTCCAGCCCCTTGCGTATCTTTGGGTGCGCGGCCTTTGTGCACGCTCCCTCCGCCACTCGTGACAAACTCTTCCCACGTGCCATCAAATGTGTCTTCCTGGGTTACTCTACTACTCAGAAAGGTTATTGTTATTTTGATCCTGTTCTTCGCAAGCATTTCGTCTCCGCAAACGTAACCTTCTTCGAAAATGTGTCCTATTTCTCTCGTGACTGCTTCTTTCTTCCTGATGTTCCTACTTCTCCTACCGTGCCCTCCATCCCGTCTACACCTACCGAGATATCTCCTCCTCCGTCGTGTCCACTGTCTCCTCCTCCTCTCTCTGCCTCCGTTGTCTTCCTCTTCTCTGTGACTGTCTCTCTCTACTCTTGGGCCAACTCTCTCCGCCACGAATGCACCAGATACTGAGGAACACGCCGACCTGGATCTTCCCATTGCTCTTCACAAAGGGGTGCAGACACGTACCCAGCACTCGCTTGCTACTGTTGTTTCTTATGCTCATCTTACTCCTTCTCGCGGGACTTTTGTGTTTCCTATCTTTGCCACTGCCACTCCTCGCACATACTAGGAAGCCCTTGTTGTTCCTCATTGGAAGGCTGTCATGGATGAGGAAATTGCCACCCTCACTGAGCGGGGTACATGGACCCTTGTTCCTCCTCCATTGGGCACCGATGTTGTTGGCTGTCGCTGGGTGTTTGTTGTGAAGTTCAGTCCGGACGGCAGTGTGGATCGTTACAAGGCTCACATTATCACCAAAGGCTTCACTCAGACTTATGGTGTTGATTATTTTGACACTTTCTCTCTTATTGTTCATCTCAACACTATTCAGGTTCTCCTCTCTATGGCCGTCAACAGGGATTGACCCATTTTCCAACTAGATGTTAAGAATGCATTTTTCTATGCTGATTTTCAGGAGGATGTCAACATGGAGCAACCTTCTGGGTATGTTTCTCAGGAGGATACACATATATGCAGGCTGAAGAAGGCCATCTATGGACTAAAGCAAATTCCTCAAGCTTGGTTTGACAATTTTTGCGACATTGTGGCAGCCGTGAGTTTTACAAGGAGTTCTGTCGATCACTCATTACTCATTCGCAAAAACCTCCCGGGGTCTGGTGGTTTTTGTCGTATATATGGATGATATTCTTCTCACTACAGATGACCAGGCTGGGGTAGCCTTGATAAAGAAATATCTTCATCAACACCTGGTCACGAAGGATATGTGCTCCCCAAAATACTTTCTGGGGATAGAAATCTCTCGAAAGCCCAACTCCTTGGTCCTCTCCCAACGTAAGCATGCTCTTAATCTTCTAAAAGAGATAGGGTTGATTGGGGCTAAACTTGTCTGATGCCCCATGGCTACTGGAGAAGATAAAATCTAGACAGATGACTCGCCACCTCTATCAGATGTTATGAGGTACAGGCGTCTGGTTGACAAACCCATTTATCTCACGGTAACCAGACCTAACATCTCCTACGATGTAGGCAAGGTTATCCAGTTCATGCAAGCTCCTAGGGAGTGCTATCTACAGTCTGCCCTGAGGATATTAGAATATGTTAAAGCGGCGTCAGGTAAAGGACTACTATTTCAAAAGAATGGTAATTTGAATGTTGAATCATACTCGAATTCTAGTTATGCTGATGACAAAGGAGATCTCAAGTCAACATCGGGCTTTTTCACATTTGTTTGGGGAATCCTTGTGAGTTAGAAGGGCAAGAAACAATCTGTCGTCTCGAAGTCTAGTGCAGAAGCGGAATATCAAAGTATGGCGTCGACCACATGTGAATTAAAGTGGTTGCGGGCTCTCATGCTTGACTTAGGAGGGGTCTACAACCATCCTCTACATATATTTTGTGACAACAAGGTCGTTATATATATCTCCAAAAATCTGATCTTCCATGAGAGGACAAAGTACATTGAAGTCGACTGCCATTTTATTCGAGAAGAGATTTTGAAGAAACAAATTTGTACTCTTTTTGTTACCTCCGACAACGAGTTAGCAGATATCTTCACTAAGCCTATGTCTGCTTCCTTTTTTCATATTTGCAACAAGCTGTGCATGATTGATATATATGCTTCAGCTTGAGGGAGAGTGTTAATGTATGGTGACCGGGCGGTCTCGCGGTCTGACCATGACGACATTATGTTATATTTAAATTTTTCGCGTGCATTCTGCTAAATGCTGATATTTTTGAGATGCATTATGCCAAAAACCGCCTTTGACGAGAAAATGGTTCATTTTCCAAACACTTATTAGACATCAACTCAAGCCGCTTACAAAAATATATTTTGTTCTTAGCCTTCTGATTATGCATGTAATTTTACTAGCGAGTGAGGCAAGGACTTGGGCCAGTGACTTTACTCTGAGCTGGGGTGCAAACGAGTCGAGCTCGAGTCGAGTTTGGCAAAATTTCCAAGCTCGAGCTTTTCATTTCGATCTCGAGCTCGATGAGCTCATTTATGTAAGACCCCCCCCCCCCCCTTTTTCTTTTTAACATCGGGGTCTTAGGCTCAGAATCGCTGTTTTGCGGTGACTCCTTCACATCCTGAAGGGTCATCACCACAAAGCACCGATTCTGGCGGCCAATTTGATCACAGAAAAGTATCAAATCAAAGTAAATGCAAACTAGCAGTCCACAGAAGATCACATATCATATAGATAATCTCCACGAAGGGAGTGTCCATAGAATAATATATCAGAGTACTAAAATACGGGCTTATGCCTGGTACATCATATCCTCACTACAAATCACTCATGCGGAAGCAAAAACAGAACATCTACTCAAGGTCGAGACTCACGGTCCCGGCTGTATGAACTACGGAGCTAGACTGCCCCATCACCAAGCGCACCGGTCTCTGGGGCTGCTCCCCCGTGCTGGGCTCCACGATTCTCTAAAATGATGCGGTTCGAAAACCATTAGTCTAAAAGACTAAGTCCTATCATCCCCCATCCCTTCCCCCATGGCTCCTAGGCACCAAGCGGAGAGGAAGAAAGGGGAGGACTTGAAGGTGGAGAATAATTAAAAACAGATGGCAGCAGACCTATACTAGCAATTCTATAATAGATATTGACAATAAGATGAAATATGAAAAGTAACCTTCACTTATGTGAGAACACATAAGCCAAGGGGTCTTCTGCACGCCACCCATCGTATAAAAAGTCTCATACCAATTTATACGTTGGGGTGTCGGTTATCAAACCGCAATATATATATACATATCAAAATTAACTTTAATTTATAAACTTGCTCACACAAGCTTATAGACCAAGGGGTCGTTTTGCAAGTCCTAATGTATAAGCGTCACATTCCACTTATACATTAGGTGTCAGGGGTTAAATGAATCGGTTATGCTATGACATACAAGTGGGTATGATGGAACAAGTAAGTGTAATAAACACACCCGACTCTATGCACATAGACCTTTAGTTCCCCCTTTCTGGAGCCGTAACCTCCCAGGATACCTCCGTAGTGGCAGACGGAAGCGGTGGGTTGGGCCTCGCCCACCTCTAAACCAGTAAAGCACTATCGGTCAGACCTATCGTATGCCTCAACGCTGGTGCACAAAGCAGATCTCCTGCGTACTCTTGCCGGCTGGCACACCGGACTTCTGTTGGCGAAGTGCTAGTCACACTTGCCGAGTCAGCGTATTGGCGTCGGTGCATCGACCCTCCAATACCGAAGACCCACCACCTTAATTTTCTTTCCCTTTATGCACATGCAAATTTAACGTATCCAAAAACCGAGTCGAAGTTCCCCGGACTAAAATGTTAGTCTCAAACAATCGAGCCGAAACTCCCCGGACCAAAACGTCCGTCTCTTAACTACCTGAGCTGAAGCTCTCTGGACCAAAACGTCCGTCTCTTAAATATCCAAGCTGAAGCTCCCAACTATCTTTCTGTGTTATCTGTGTTCGTGAAATGTGCAACCCTAATTACTAAGTTACTTTTTTCAGCTTGTTAATACAGTTTACGTTAACACAGGACTGCCCCCGGTATTCCCTGTGAAGGGCTATCAAGGGGCACTAGGAACTATGATGGGATTACGCTCATCGTTCCCTTTTACAAGGTACTTATTATTATTATTGGTTGATTCCCTTACCCATTACCTTCTCATATTACAATAGGTTAATCCTAGGGTGATTTGACTCTACCTCACCTCGGGGAAGAGGATCTTTCGTCGAACCTGAGTGCCTCTAAACTCTAGCCAAACCAATTTCTCACCACTCTTCCTATCCTTCTACGGTGAACTCATTCACATCTATCCAAAATGACTAACTCCTACACCATGTCCCATTGTATCTTATTGCAATTTACCCATCTTGTCAAATGCAGACCATCCTAGGTTATATGTCGGACCGGGCATGAGATAATCCAAATACTCATCCAAATGACCTACCTTATTTACCGGAGACTTATCATGACACAAATAGACTAAATCCAGGAACTGCCAAAGGCTACCAGTTTGAACATGAACTGCCCTAAGTACTCATGCAAGATGCCTAACAAAATTATGATAAATATTAGGTTATCTCAATATGGTAAATCTAAAGTATCACAATTTTTCTATCATCAAAAGGACACTAAAACTATTTTAGCAATATTTACTATCTTCCGTTGTTTATGAATCAAGTACAGAAAATATCCATCCAAAACTTATAAATTAATTATACTATGCAGATACAACCTTAAAAGTAGCATTGGCAAAGTTTCAAAATTTTTCAGCAAGTATTAATCTTTGAATAAATAAATGATCAAAAATCTCCATATTATGCACTTGTAAAGGAAGTACTGTAATCAGCCCTGTAAAAATTATGAATAAATTCCTACAGACATATTTTGGCCTGAAATCATCAGTACCTAAGTCTCATGATTTTTCAACAGATATATCAT
This sequence comes from Platanthera guangdongensis, assembly GCA_039583875.1. Classification (NCBI taxonomy): domain Eukaryota; kingdom Viridiplantae; phylum Streptophyta; class Magnoliopsida; order Asparagales; family Orchidaceae; genus Platanthera; species Platanthera guangdongensis. The sequence continues at coordinate 4,038,702 of CM077155.1, forward strand.
CTATAAATAATTTTATACCACCAAAGCCCCTTTTTAAAACTAGTGAAGGAAGTACTAAATATCTTCAATTAAAAATTGTAACAAAATTCAGAGATATTCACTTAGACCTACGTCATCTACTGACCAAGTTTCATCAGTTTCAAATGAACAGAATAATCAAATTAATTAAAACACCATTTTGAGCCTATTGATATTTAACAAATAAAGTACCAGAAATATAATCCATAAAATTCTAATAAAATTACTAGGGATTCTAGATTGTCTAAAACTTACTCTACCCAAGTTTCTCAACCTTTAAATAAGGTTTAGTGGCTGAATTTACAAAATTTTGCTTCTACCTTAAAACTAGGGTTAGGGTTTTGAGGTATCTACCTTCCTCCAAGTCCTCTAAGATTCCTTTCAGAGAACTTAGGTTACACTACCTTCAATTCTACTGAATTTTCAAGGTCATACAAAGGCATTAGCCCCCATGTCCTTCACAACCCCCAAAAGTCCTCCTTAGGGTTTGAGGTTGAACCCTAGGGTAAATCAAGACTAAATCACCCCATTTTCCTTAAGAGGGTGACCTTGACTATAGTAAGTCAGTGTCCAAAACCTCAGCCTCTGTTGAGGGGAGGTGGCCACCCTAAGCCCATGGTGCACTTTTAATCAAAAACACATCCTTAAGGCCAAATTAGGGTTTAGTGATTCCCTAACCAAAACCCATCCAAATGAGTTGAAAGTTTGTACAGAGCTAGATATTGATGTCAGGGACCACTCACCAAAATTTGAGACGGTTTGGAGGTCATTAGACTACTTAATTAAAATACCATAGCATTATTAAATAAAAGTAAGCACTTTAGGCAACGTGTCTTACAAAAATCCCAATTTTGGACAGACCCTAGGTATAGTTAAGATTGATCCCCTGTCCAAATTTCAGCCCATTTGGACAAGGGATGAAGGGTGGGCATCCATTTGAATCTCAGGATAGCCTCAGGTACAGGTCCCACGAAAATGGGTGCCCTAGTCCAACCAAAGGGCCAAATTGGTCCAAACCAATTTTGGATTAAAGTAGACCAATATGGCTATAACTTTCATATTGAAAGTTTTCCCACCATATTGCTCTAAGTATTTGTAAAAATTAAAACCATTTACTATAAATAATATGACAGAAATGAAATATCTTAAAATTATAACCTATACTTTGATTTTGATAAAGCACGAATCTTAAAGCATATCCAGTGGCTCCTGGTCATCTTCTTCCTCCAGCCAAGGGCCATGATTGGCCGAGCTTGGAGCCTATTTCAAGAGCATTTCCCGGCCATACGGCCACCTCCCTAGCCGGCCACCACCTCCACCACCTTCGTTGAGGTGGGGGCTATCGCCGAGCGGCGGCACGGCCGCCGGAGGGGCGGTCTCCAGCGAACTCACGAGGTATAAAAAGGCATGAAAAACTAAAATTTTTCTCACCCGATCCGGCTCAATTGAGCTCGATTTCTCTCCTAATTGATCTAGGATTCTAGCCCACGAAGAGAGGAGTAGAGGAGGACCTTCAACCGTGCTTGTCGACGTGTTTGGTGATGGTGCGCCATGGCCGCCGAGCTCCAAAAGCTTCCACCTCCAGATCTCTATCCTTAAACAAAAGCAGCGATGTAAAGGCCTAAATACACTGCTTATGATGCTCTGAAGATGATAAAGGGGTCAGTGGAGGTATGGGAAGGGGCATGGCTTCAAAGTCATTAATGGCCATGAAAGAGAATTTCGGCCATGGAGAAAATCCATGGAAATTCACCTCCCCTTGGTCCCAATTCGTTTGGAAACTCCTCAAAACTGATAGGGGAGATGAATACTAATTAATTGGTGAAGAATGGAGGCGTGATTCACCTTCCCCACCATGAATGACCTTCTCTTTCTTCTTTCTCTCTCTTCCCTATTGGAGGAATTGACTTCAGCCACCTTGGGTGGCTGGCCATGGCTATTCAACCCCTTAAAACTGATGAGGGGGAATGCATTCAGCCTTTGGAATCAATTGGAGAGGCATTTGGTCTCCCTTGGCCATGAATGACCTCATTTTCTCACTTTCTCTCTCCTCCATTAAAGGGGAAAATGGAGCTTTCTCTCTCCTACTCACCATGGACAAATTTTCTCATCTACCTAGCATATTGACAGCCCATTAACTCATATTAATAATAAAAATGAGGTTAGCCCATGTGGGGGAAATGGGTTTGAGCTTGGGTTAGCCTATTTGAGCTAATTTGACCTAACACTAGAATAGAGTTGACCTTGATCAACATGACCATTTGGGTTGACCCCAATGGGTCCTTGGTGACCCATTGGCCTCGCATAAGGTCTAGGAAGACTTGAGTATGGTTGGTTGGGCATCTTGGGGGTCACTTGACCCTTAGTTATGACACTTTGACCACTTTGGGGCTTGAGTTGACTTGAGTCAACTTAGCCACTAGGTTTGACTCCAATGGGTCCCTATTGACCCATTGACCTCACTTTAGGTTTAGGAAGCCCTGAGTAAGGTTGGTTGGGCACATTAGAGGTCAACTGCCCTTGATTAGGGCACCTTGCCCTATTTAGGCCTATGGTGGTCCTAGTTCAAATTGGCCACTTGAGGTTGACTCCAATGGACCCTTAAAGCTCTAGTGGACCATCTAATGAGTTAGTGATGTTGTGGTGGGGTCATGAATTCATGGTGAAGCTCTAAGGTCAAACCCTAGGTTTGGTGATGAGGTTGTGTCATAGGCAGACCATGATGATCCTCACTTTGGCCTTCTATCTCTTGACTCATTTCTGCCTTCCTAGGGTTTTGTCATGACCTAGTCATGACCAAAACCACTCTTATGGGTCTAGTTGGAAATGAGATGTTACAATTTATCCCATCTCGAGCTCGGGCTCATTGTCAACTTATCGAGCTCAAGTTTCGAGCTCGTGAGCTCGAGCTCGAGCTCGAGCTGCTCGCAAGCTTTTTAGCTCATGAAATTTATTTTCTTATTTTTTTATATTTTTTCATATTTTTTATATATATATATTTTAAAAAAATTGGAATAAAAAACTCGCAAGCCGGTTTGCGAGCTCATAAACATTAATATTCGAATTCGACTCGTAATCGAGCTCGAACTCGAGCTCCACAGGCTCGAGCTCGAATCAAGCTTTTTTCGAGCCGGCTCAACTCAACTTGCACCCATACTCTTGATATTTTGATTGCGTAGAATCTATCTTTGAAAATGAATGAGGTAAGAAAAGTCAGAAGTTTTGTTTTGTGTGTTCATATGGGCAACATTAATATTCAAAAATTGGCTTTGAGAAAATAAAAATAAATATTGTTGTAGGGATGAAAGGTTTAGGGATGGAATTGCTTTTGGAGTTCAAAGTCATTGATATTAAAATAAATCAAATAAACCATCTATAGAATGTTTAGTCTTGCAGTAGGTTTTGAGTTTTTTTTCCGTAGGTTTTGAAATTGAGCATTCTGGAATCATGAACTCACAAGAGCTCGTGTTTTTGCATCAACGCTCATTTTTACAAGGATGTGTTTTTCCTCGGCGCGCATTTTTCACCCGGGTGCCAATTTTTTTGGGCGCCAATTTTTCGCCAGACGCTCATTTTTTGTTAGGACGCGCATATTTCGTCCGGGCGCGTATTTTTCGCCAGGGCATTGTATTTTCACTCAGAGCACTCATTTTTCGTCTGGACGCGCTTTTTTCCGCTAAGGCGTGCATTTTTCGGCCCCCGCGCGCTTTTTTCCTCCCGGGCGCCATTTTTCTATCCAAACAGAAAATTGTGCATTCATGCGCAATTTTTCGTCCTGACGCGCATTTTTCTCGCCCGAGAGCGCTTTTTTCTGTCTGGTCGCACTTTTTTCGTCTGAATGCGCTTTTTCCTCTCAGGCACACATTTTACGCTCAGGAGGGCATATTTTTGCCCAGGTGCCCCCTTTTTCGTTTTGATACTCATTTTTTTTGCTTGGGGCCGTATTTTTCTCTGGGTACCCTTTTGTCGTATGGGCGCACGTTTTTCACCATGGGGACACCATGTTTGCTCATGCACGCGCTTCCGCCTGAGCCTGCACTTTTCGCCCAAGCGCAAGTTTTCGTCCGAGCGCATGTTTCCCCCAGCTCGCATTTTCATTCGGGGGGTGTTTTCCCCGAGCGCTTGTTTTCGCACAAGTGCATGTTTTGTCTTTGTTTTTGTTTTCCGCTCAGTTGTGAATTTTCCTACCAAGTGAGCATACCTGGGCCAACGTTTTTTGTCAGGGCTCATGTTTTCCCCTGCGTCTCGTCTTTTATTTAATACTAGCATTGTACAACTCATATTCATCGAGGGTGGATACACTCAGAACCAGGTCAGCAAGAAGTCAAAATCAGCAAGTCAAGGTAGAGGTCAGGGTCAGCATTCAAGCCCGTAGAAGGCCTGAGCGAGTATGACGTGCTCTCCTCGCATACTCGCCGGGTAGGCGACTAGGGAAGATACTCGCCTAAGCCGGACGAGTTCCCCCAGAGGTCACCCAGCCATCGAGAGGATTTGGACCTCAGAATCTCGCAAAAAATCTCGACTGACCTTTTTTTTGGACTTCTAGTCGTACTAGATAGTGATCATCTCCTTGGTGGCTATCTAGAGACAGTTGTCAACTAGTGTACACATTGTATCCTGCTCGGCCAACTTTGATTGTGGATGGGGAAGCTTCTTCTAAGCATTCAGGTACGCGGTGAGACCTCCCTGCCACAGCACCTGGGGGTCCTTCTAGTGTTTCCTTCCATTTTTTGTGTTCTAGTCTGCTAAGCCGTTGTGCCCAACTGCTGGATAGGTAATCTTACACTGTCTTGATCCAAATTTTTTGAGTAAAGATTTTCACTGCTTCAACAGACATATTGTTTTATTTTTGCTTGTGTTCTTATGATTTTCTTCCATTTTTGAAAGTCAATGTCTTCACTCCGAAAAAACAAAAATGAGCAATGCCAATTCTTTTGATAAAAAATTATGTGCCAAACATCAAACTTGGAATTAATCTCAATGTCAAGTCTTGCATGTAATGACAATAAATTGAAAGTCAATTCTTGAAAACTAATATCTTCCAAACTAATAGACCCTAGTAGATTATTTAATAGTTTTGCATTATCGTCGGTAGAGAACACAATTTGTAAGTTCATATCTGTAGTTTATCAAACGAGCGTCTTTTCACGGGTTATGCCCGTGCTCGATGAACTCGGGCGGCCTTTGGCTTCCCCTAGGCAGGTTTCGCTCGCTTCCGCACGGATTTCGCCCGTGCTTGATGCTCCAGGCGGCTTTTGTCTGCATAAAAGCCGGATACGCCCGCTTCCATGCAATCAATCAGCTCTGTGATGCACCCACCACTAGCAGCCCCCCGAAACCTATGTTTGTAGTTTGATTTTGCATACGCGCTCCATTGGGACTGCGAGTGGCGGGTGCGGTACTGAGTTGGTGGATTGTGTAGAAGCGGCCAAACCAGCTTTTACGCGGCCGAAAGCCGCCCGAAGTATCAAGCACGCGCGAAATCCGTGCGGAGGTGGGCAAAGCCTGCCTAGATGCGGTAGAAGACCGCCCAAGAGCATCGAGCACGGGCTTAGCCCGTGCAAAGATGCTAGTATCTTAGAGAATTGTATTATTTATTCATTTCAATTTATTTTATTATTTATTTATTTATTTGAATTGCTTTATTATTATTTATTTATTTTACTTATATTTATTATTTTCTTATTTATTTATTATATAAGATAAACGGGAAAAAAAGCTTTATAGTAGTACAAGCAGTCGTGCACGGGAGACCCCGTGCGGGGCGGCGACATTGGTTTGGGGCGGAGACATTTGTCGGGGGCGGCGATATTTGTCGGGGGGGGGGGACATTGGTCGGGGGCGGCGACGTTGGTCGGGAGCGGCGACAATGATTGGGGGCGGCGACATTGGGCGGGGGCGGCGACATTGGGCGGGGGCGGCAACAATGGTGGGGCGGCGAGTAGGGAATAAAAAAAAACTATGCAAATGAGTATAAGAATAAAAAAAATTATGATCAAATGACAAAAAAACCATACAAATGAGTAGAGGAATAAGAAAAATAAGGGGTATTTTAGCATTAAAATGTTACATCATAACTGAGGGGTATTTTGGGAAAACGAATGTTACACCATGACTCTTTTGAAGTTTGCTTATAGTATAAAGATAGATATGAGCTCTGAGATGTGATATTTGAGATATCAGATAATTATATATGTGAGAGATAATTTGATATCTCCGCTATAATTAATGATAGATGTGAGATATCTCATTCATCGCTCAGTTATCATGTTTTCATATCTTAGATATCAAATTGTCAAATGTATTCAACTTTTAATATCTTTAGAGCGTTTATATTGACAGCCCAACTTTGGCTATTGGCAGCCCGGCAAAATAATAAAAAAGACGCATAATATGACCGCTAATAGCAGCCCAAAACGCAGAACACACGCCTTTTGAAAAAAAAGGTCTACTATATTATATTTTTAGAAAAAATGTTCAACATGAAAGTTGTAGATCTCGACGAGATCTACAACTTTTATTATGAACACTTTTTCTAAAAATCTCATATAGCACGCTTGTTTTCAAAAGGCGCGGAATCCGGACGGAATTATGCGAGTTCCGCCCGGATTCCCCGTTTTTTCGAAAATAGGCTTGCTATATGACATTTTTAGAAAGAGCGTTCAACATAAAAGTTGTAGATTTCGTCGTGATCTACAACTTTGATGTTGAACACTTTTCCTAAAAATGACTTTTTAAAACTTAATTTTTTGGCTGCCAATAATCATTTTTTGGGCTACTATTATTTTTGGATTGTCAATAGTCATAGAGGAGCTGTCAATATAAACGCCCTATCTTTATGATAAAACAGCTAGTTGTGAACATCGAAGTGTATTTCAATTTGAATAAAATGAGGTCGGAGTCTTACAAAATGTACTGTGATTATGCTTGTACCTTTGAGTTTATTGTTCGCAAAGACATAAATATCGTCGAATGAATAACAGAATAAAATATCCTACGGTGACTGTAAGTTCATTCCGGAACATAAATCATGAACATGCAACTAACACCGAACAATATTTACTTCGATCTCACAGAGTCATTATTGAGGAGAAGAGTGTCGTCGTTCTGAAATCTATGAATGAATGTTGAACAAATCCTATAATTGCATGAACAACTCAATCCTAATCAAGCTATTGCCTCTTATATTATTCATTAGAACAATGTAGATGAAGGGATAAAAGAATTGGACATGATTTATTAGTGGTCACACAAATTTATCACCCAAAACCAATTTTCACCTCAAAAAACCAAGCACATGGGAAAATGGTGGAAAGAGTGGGCGAAGTTGCCTATTGGATAGCTCTGTCGGATGAATTGAGTGGATTGCATGATATGTTCCACATCTCAGTGCTTCGAAACTCCATAAAAGATCCAGCTCAAGTGATTGCAAATGATCGTGTACCGATCGAATTTGGACTAATGACGAAGGTTAGGCCCATTCGAATTGGTGTTACAATTACACACGGTCGTGAATGCGGCGGTTATGAATCAACATTCGTGAACGCCTGGCCTTGCCTATGGAACTATCCTATATGTGGCTTGACTCAATGCTCAACTCTGCCGAAACAATTATCGAACATAAGAAAAGTAGACCGGCAAAAAGCACATGTTAATGTTATATTTATACACACACAAACCCATTGAACATGAAAGAGTGCGGGGAGAACGTGTTCACGACAATTAGGACAAACCAGACTTCATTCAAGCACAAGAGATCTATACATACCACATTGGGATAATAACAAAAGTCATTTCCCCATTAAACTCGAATAACTTCCAATAAAACTTAAGCCATATAACACTTCCACACAAGTCTGTTTCATAGCTTCACTGGACTAACAAAAAAGACAGCCTCAGGAGCACATTTTTTTTAAAGTTCCCCCCCTTTTCCCACCCAAACTACACAACGAACGGAGAGAAGAAAACTAAAATGAAAGAGGCCGGCCTCACGGATCCAGCAACCATATAAGCACCTCAGATTCACTTCAGAAAAACCATCCTGATGCATTGTGACTTTGTGTGGTAGGCTGCAACATTCCTCTAGATAATGAATCAGTGAACTCCATAGGTTGCAGGTTGATGACTGAATCATAGTAGAAATCCTTGTTGATGTCATTAGCCTGAACATCATGATATCCCTGGTTCATATGCACCAGCTCCTCGTGGAAAGGATAGAACTGTGAATGGTTGGCTGCTTCCAACAGATCGCCGCCAGCTCCATTCAAGGAGCCATAAAAACTGCTTCCTGTCTGAATAGAGCCAGTGTTTTGCCCCTCATTCACCACTCTGTTGTTGTTAATATTACTATCATACTGATTCATCAGTTCAATGATTGAATTGTGCCCATCATCTGAAAGTTCTATGCCGGAGAGATCAAAAGAAGCTAATGTGTTGGTAACTGAGAGCTTGTTCTCATTTACCATGAAACCGGTCCCACTGTAAGTTGGAGGATTCGTCCGGTATCTGCAGAGGTACTGATGATCGTTAGTTCTCGCAGCGCCGAATTCAAGCTGGTAATTGTCAATGCGTGCAGATTTGGACTTCTCGTTATCCATGTTGATGCCTCGGTTCGAAGCAAATTCAGGGTCTGAATTCGCAGACCGTTTTCTGATGAATTCTGTGTTGCTTTCTTCCTTAACAGAATGGGGTGGTGCCAGTAGATTTGCGTTCATTGGCTGCTCGCTTTTTCCGTCATCGATGCCTTCGACATCGTATTCGCTGCAGCTGCTGCTGAACGAGATGGCTCCATTGCAGTTGCTTGCGGAAGTTGGAAGCGGTAAAGCATTGGGGTAGAGCTCCCGGAAATGGCTCTCCTCCTGCTTAATGACAGCCAGCCAGGTCGAGCTCTCCTTGGCGGTCATCTTGTCCTGAAGGCATTTCGACTGACGCACGAGTCTGCGGATTTTGTCAATATCCGGAGACAGGTGCTTGATTACGGCTGTCAGGATGCCGACCTTCCATGCCTTCTTGAGGTCATGGGGTTTCTTGTATGGAGGGGGCGAGTGGTCGTTGAAGCCCAACTGCGGCCACCACGCCTCTTTTCCGGTTGGCCACCATGGAGGTGGGACGCCCTTCTCCAACGGAAATCTTCGCTGCGGAGGGTCGCAATGCTGCATCAGAGAGGATAAGAGAGATCCCAAGGTGGTGTCCTGCAGCTCGTGCAACGAGAAGGGACTCACGGGAATCGAGTTCTGATCATCATTGGGGCCTCGGATGCCATTGTCAGCCAGGTACTTGGCAATAGCAGCTGGCCCGTTGCGATCGAATCTCACCTTCTCCTTCCACCAGCCTCGAAGATTATCCGAAGCGCCACTCACCGGCTTCCCCTTCTCTGGTATAATTCCATAAACAAACCCTTGGGCTTTGCAGACTTCCATCATCTTCAGCATGTACTTGAGTATCCCATCCTGTGCTCGCGACATCTTCTTCCTCCTCGCTTGTTCTTGGGACTGGCGCTGCTTCGTGGTATCCCCAATCTCCTTATTCTTGTTCTGCTGCAGCTCTTTTAATCGCTTAAGCCTCAACCTGTCCCTCCAGATACGGCGCTCCAGCTCCTCTGCATCAAGGTCTTCGTCACTCCCTTCATCATTGGGAATGAATTCGGAAAACTTTTCTGGCTGTAGGTCCCCCATATCGCCACCAATTACAGCTGAATCGCCAAAGGAAGTGTGCTGAATAAGAGAGTGATCAGGTAGAGGAGTTTGTTGTAGTGTGGAGATGAAACCAGGATTCTTCCCAGGCCACTGGGCATGTAATCAGTAAAATCTAAGCAACCCGAGAACGCCATGGCTCAAATAGCGAGCCCGTCTAGAAAGAACAAAGATGACACTGGTTTGGAAACTATAGTAGCTCCTCCTGCAAGTACAAAAATCAATCATCATAAGATGAAAAAAGAGAGACTTTTATTTAATGTGCAAGATCAAAGATAAACTGAAAGAAATAAAAAAAATGGAATTCAGTTAGTTCTTCTAGATTGAATGCATAAATCAAAAGCAAATAAAAATAGAATAACAGTAACATAGATTATTGCATCATGATGTCTAGCGTAGAAAAGAACTCCTTCATGTCTACTAGTCTAAAATCTTTAAATTTTTAGAGAGACCTATAAATAGTACTTAATTATTATTTGGGTACATGAAGTTTAAAGAAAATGGAAGTTCAGCAATTTGAGTAATTTATTGGAAAGCAAAGCAGGAATTTCATAGTAATTTTCAATCTAGAATATGTGAAATTTTCGATCTAGAATATGTGAAATTTTCGATCTAGAATACGTCAAAATTTTGAGGAAAATTTCTTAACACGGAAGGAATTGATCTAAGGAGCTCATGCACGTTCCTCAACCATCGTAGAATCAAGCAAAACTCATGGAGGTCACAAACACATAAAAATATTTTTGATGGGGTCACTCTCAATTTATAGGAATTCCGGGCTGCAAGTAACCGGAATTCCCGGTGTCCCCAACTAGGTAAGTGGGAGTTATGGAAATAACCATCAAACGCGTGATCCACACACATGATCCACGCATTAACCGCCATGCGCGTGATCCCAACCACTGTGCCCACTGCCTGCGGACAGCCATGCTAGCCAGCCGCCACCTTCCCCCGGACGTCGCAAGCCGCCCGACACGTGGGCGGACTCGGCCTCGGCTCGGCCGGCCTCCGCGAGGCCGACCGCCGCTTGGCCACCCGGCGTGCGAGCGGCCTCTGCTCGGTCGGCCTCCACCCGGCCGACCGCCGCTTGGCCGCCCGGCGCGCAGGCGGCCTCGGCCTCGACCAGCCTCCGCGTGGCCAGCCGCAGCTTGCACGCCCGACGCGAGTGCGGCCTCCGCGAGGCCGACCGCTTCTTGGCCGCCCGGCGCGCGGTTGGACTCGGCCCCGACCGACCTCCACGTGGTCGTCTGCCGCTTGGCCCCCCGGCACGCGGGCGGCCTCGGCCCCAGCCGGCCTCCGCGGGGCCGACCGCTGCTTGGCCGCCCGGGCACGGGCGGCCACCGCTTGGCCGGCCTCCGCGAGGCCGTCCGTCGCCTCCCACCCCCCCACCCCCGAACGACCTCCCACCATCGAGGGCTCACCGCCGACCGCCCCCGCCGATCGGCCCTCCTTCACCGTCCGATCGTCTCCACGCAATCTCCACAGTCTGATGCGCAAGTAACCACCAGTGTAACCACCTTTGGTGGGTGGAAGCAAATATCCGGAAATATATCAGTCAGCGCGTAGCGAAAATATTAAAATAATACGTTCATTAAACTATATTAAAATGGTCTGCAAATAATAAAAGAGGTGGTTATGGTCTGTGGATATTCACGTAACCACCATAACCACCTCTGGGGCCTATAAATAGAACTCCAGGGCCTCCTTCATTCTCACATTTTCTCCCCAGGACTCTCCTCCTATGTGCTCAGGAATTCCACCGGGGACCTCCCTTATCTTTGAAGCCGCCCTTGAATATCTTCAAGCACTTCGAAGATCGCTTGAAGATCTTCGTCCTCCTTCCGTCGTCTTCATCCGTCTCCGTGCATTACGCCGCGTCCTACGTACTCAGCAATCAACACCCGCAAGACAACCGCGAACTCTCATCGCTCGAGCATCCGAGCATCTGCAGAAGTCCGCCCAGTCTCCAGAGCGCGTGTTCCCCGCCGCGAGCAAAAATAAATATTCAGGTTCGCGAGTGGTGGTCTGTCACCCTCCGAAATTCTCTCTCCTCCCCAGTTGTGATGAGGAGCAGCTTGTCACCCTCACATTCTCTAAAAAATCCTATAAAACAGCATCGAATAATAGAAGTTTGGTCGGCACCGAACCGGCCACGTGATTTTTCACCATATTCACGGGTTTTCTACTTTAAAAAAAATCCGCTTGTCAGTTTTCTTTTCTCTGATATTGTTTGCACGCTCGACCGCTCTTCGGGCTAAGGCAGCTCAGTTATTCTGGTCTATCTAGAGCCTCGAGTGACCCACAACAACTGTATCCCATAATGTGTGTGCGCATAGTACATAAATTGGTTACGGTGTGCAGATAGCCGAACACCCGAACCGCTTAATGACGGAAATGCCACCCTCTAAACCTATAAAAGGGCTTTTAGGCACTCCTTTCATTCGACCTTGCTTCCTACACACAAGAGAGCTTGCGCTCGAAGAAATCCTCGAAGATCTTCGAAAACCTTCGAAGATCTCTTAAAGATTTCTCAGAAGCCTTTTAAGATCCCCTGGGGATTTCACCGTGCACATTTCATCGTGCACATTGCACCGTGCACATTGTACCGTGCACATTGCACCGTGCACATTGGACCGTGCACATTGCACCGTGCACATTATAATGAGCACAACACTCCAGACTCCTTCACTCGCAATCAGAAACAAGCCGCAGACTCCAGATCGTGTTGAGCGCACTACTCCCGCTTTCGAGCACCAGCCGAAGACTCCAGAGTGCAATAAGCACATTGCTCCCCATTGCAGCAGTCCAGGAAATACTTAGCTTCATGAGCGGTGACCTGTCACCCTTGAAGCTTCTTCTCCTTCTTTCACTACTACTATAACGAGAGGCGGTTTGCCGCCCTCGAGTTATGGGCAAACTTTTGTAACACACAAAAAAGATAGTGAAAATTTGGCCGGCACAGACTCGGTCACATGGTTTTTCCCTTCCGGGGTTTTCCACATAAAAAATTCTTTTGCCAGGCGTCAGTTTTTTCATTGACTGTTTGTGTGCTCGACCGCTCCCGAGCTAAGACGGTTCGATTTTCGACCGGTTTAACAGCGCATCGAGCTGACCCGAAACAATATATATGTCATAGATATTTTTATTCTTTAGCATAACCAAAAAAGGAGAATGCATACTTGCATTAAAAACAATTCCAAGAAAAATAAACTAACAAAACCATTCCTTCTGATTACTGTCTTGTAGTTATTACTATTACATATAAGGGAATCAGAACAATTACGATGCCTAGAATAGAAAATTCCTTTATCATATTTACAAATACAGCAATCAATTGAATGCTGGGATGACAGAAGAAGATATATAAAACAAGAAGTCCCCTAAAAAAGATAAATACAAAAATCTGGTCATACAGCCACCCATCACTTCAAACAATTATAGAAAACCATAAGAAATTTCCTTATTTTAGAAAAAAAACAGCATTAAAGACTTTCAATAAGAGCAGGAGAAACAGATAAAATTGCCTTTTAAAACAAATAACAACAAGAATTAAGAAAAACACCAATCGATCAACTAAAGAAATCTCAAAAATCACAACTATCGTTATTTATCAATATGACAATCATATATCCAACACAAAAGAATGGTTTTTTGGCACTTTGCACCCCCAAATTACTCTATTTTGGCACTTTGCACCCCAAATTTTTAAAATTGACACTTCGCACACCCTAATTACAAATTTTTGGCACTTTGCACCCCAATGTTAAAAATTTAAGGGGTATTTAGGTCCAGACACCACTCAAAATGCTCATTTCGGCACTTTGCACCTCTAACTATCTTATTTTGGTTATTTACAAAGCGACAAAATGAGCATTTTAGGTGGTTCCCGGACCTAAATAGCCCTTAAATTTCAGCCTTAGGGTCCAAAGTGCTAAAAATTTGTAATTATGGGAGGTGCAAAGTGCCAATTTTAAAAATTTGGGGTGCAAAGTGCCAAAATAGGGTAATTCGGGGGGTGCAAAGTGCCAAAATAGGGTAATTCGGGGAGAGGGGTGCAAAGTGCCAACATCTAGAATATATGCTTCCTCATGCTGCAAATGAATATATTCATATTAATACGCTTTCTCAAAACCAGTAGAATTGCCGATCAAAGCCTAAATAATAAATTAATCAATGCATTTCTTCTGAAAATAGGTGAAAAATCACTGCTAATCATCTTTCTTCATGAAAACAAATAAATCAGATTAAGTCTTTGGATCCATTAACAAGATCAGAGCCAAGATCTAGAAAATCAAGGATGTTATTCCAGGGTAAATCAACAGAAATTGATAAGAAAACTGGAAAATAAGATCAGCATCAGCAGAAATTGAAAGGAAAAAAGCTTACAGAACAACACTATCAGATCACAAAGGTGGAAAAACACTATAATTATCATATTCCAACATTTGATTAGTCACCCGCCACTGCAATAACAGTTCACAGAAATGAGATTGGGCAGTAAATCAACAGAAATTGATAAGAAAACTGGAAAATAAGATCAGCATCAGCAGAAATTTTGAAAAGAAAAACACTATCAGATCATAGAGGTTGAGAAAACCGATCAGATCCAAAACCCTAAACCAAAACAAGTAAAGCTCCTCAGAAGAAAGACGATGACAGAAGACGAACCTCTTCCGGCGCTCCTACTCCGCTAAAACGCCGGCGGCGAGCACAGAATGGCTAAAGGAGAAGATAAATTTAGGGTTAAGCGCCTGATGATTTTGCGAGCTACAAGAAGCTCTCTCTCTCTCTCTATCTCTATCTCTATCTCCCTCTCTCTCTTCTCTCGTGCTTGAGATTGCGAGCTACAGGAAACTGTCGACTGGATTGGCGGTAAAGGGGAAGGGGGAGGTAACCGTACTCGAGTGACTATTAACCTTAGTTGGGTTTTGTCGGTGATTTTATCATGTGGTCTAATTTAAGGCAAGTAATTAAATATAATTAATTTTACAAATCTACAACTAAATATATATATCGGACGATTTAATTATTTGATACTAATATTATCTTTTAAAAAAATAATTTCAATATTTAATTGATATCAAATATATTTACATTTGTTTATATAGTGAATGATGTTCAACAAGTAAGGCTTCATTTGGTTCGGCGGTGGCGGGTCAATCCGAAGGGTGGAACTAAGTGTTCGAAACGGAGGGGGGAGGTGGCTACTTCAAACGGAGTTTTTTGGGGCGTTTCTCAAGGCGGCGGAAACTGAGCAAACGCCGCCAGAGATTCATTTACCCGCCTTCCGACGGCATTTGCCCCAAACAGAGCAGTGAAACGCCGAACCAAATAGAGCCTAAATCTGACCCTCATAAAACTTTAGCCATATATCATTTTTTATTAAAGTCTATTCATATATTATTATTATTATTATCAAAGTTTACTTATATATTATGTTCTTTATCAAAGCTTAGTCATGTATCTTTTTTTAGACATTTATTATTCGAAAATCGTAAATATTTATTCATAGATCAAATTTTTCATATTTATAAATTGATATTTGCACGTCAAATTTAAACTAACAATCAATATCTTCTTTTCACGAGTTGTGCCCGACAATGAATGAACATTTTTGTTAACCTTTTGAGTCAATATCCGAGACAAAATGTTGAAATTCACGTCAAAATGGCGAAATTCATGTCAAATTGTTGGAATGGAGCCGTCGGCATAGGCTAAAAAGTTGTCGGAGAAGTTCCTTCGTTGTCGAAACTTGCTTCGTAGAAGAAGACACCAATTGCGAAAGTTTAAATTAGATCTACGGATAGTAATTTATAAACATAAAAAATTGATGTGTGGATAGACATTTATGATTTGCAAATAACAATAAAATTTAGTAATATAAACAGAGAGAGCAATGTTATGTGCATAACAAACACGGCTATATATACCCTAAAAAAACCTAAAACCATTTTTTATTTGTTTCCTCCACCCTAATTGCTTATAATTTGCACAACACGAAAAACAAGGCATGTTCGCTTGTTCCGCCTCCACACCCCCGAGTGAGCGTGATCATCTTTCCTCTCTCTGATGCTCATGACTTCGGCCGCGTTTAGCGCGGCTTATCACTGCTTATTTGCTGCGGTGAGGTTGGACAGAAATGTCATTGTCATACAAAAATCTTATTGTCTCAAACTATTTCTTTTTTTGATAATGATAGTAACATTTGACATATCAATACATACAATTACGTTTTTGTCCAACCTCGTCAGAGCAAATAAGCTATGATAAGTCGCACCGCATTCACGACCGCCGTCACCACGCCAAACGAAGCCTATGTAACTCTTGATTATTCATGCTTTCAGTTAATTCTTATCGTACATAGAATTTATTGAAGTAAAAGTAATGTCCATATGTCACAACTAAGGCTCCGTTTGTTGCCACGGTGGTGGTAGTCATCAATATGGGGGTTAAATTGTCATTCGTTAAAGCCCACCTAAGGAACTCCATCTTTTTTTATGTTCAAACGGATGATATTTGTTAGGCGATTCTTAACGAATAACGATTTAACTCAAACGTTCATGACCGCCGCCACCGTTGCCAAACGGAGCTGTTGTGGCGGCCATGAACACGGGGGTTAAATTATCATTTGTTAACGCCCACCTAAGAAACTTCATCCAAACGGAACCTAAATTTTCTACAATCATCTATTTATTATTCAACCTCATTATCTAAAATTTATTTCTCATGGAGATATTATATATATAATACTTTGAGAGTTTTGATTTGAATGATTGGATCAAAGCCTCCTTCAATATCAAGAATGATATGACTCAGGAGATTTTATGTTTCATTTTTTTAAAAAAAATTGACAATAATTACATGTGTTCATACAAATCTAATGAGAACTCATTTTCATATGTTCTTGTTTATTAGGTCAACGCTCAGGCTCCGTTTGTGGAGAGGGGGGGGGATTAATTTTACCGGTCAAGCGGTTTAAGGTCCGGTTCATATGGTCGTAACCGCTTGACTAGTGAAAATAAGTCCCACCAACCAGAGCCTCAAGCAAATTGTTCAATTTTAGAAAATTTTGATGTAATTTGAGATCTTTTGATATACTTGAAGAATGAACCAGAGAGCTCCAGATTCCAGATTTACTTCATACTCTTATGAAGGCCGAAGCGCAAAAAAGCAGCATTCAAAGCAACCCTGGGTAGGATTCGTCGTCATCTTCAGCACTTTTTTGAAGGGAGTTCTTATTCAGAAGTTTTCAATTTGTTTTATTCTTATTTCTAAGTTTCATTAAAATTGTTGTGGTAATAAAATTGTTGTGGTTTGTTCAATGTAATTTTGATTCTCATTTGTTATTTTTGTCAATCCATTGTTTAATGTGCAGGAATTAGTATAAATTTTAACAAGTTTTCATGTTGATGTAGACATAAAATTTAGCTATAAATAAAAGTTAATGTTGTGCAAATTGATGAGATCTTTTTTCCTAAGTGTGAACAAGGTTAGCCACCTTTGACTATGAAATCAACATATGCTTTTAAAGGAAGCTTCTAGAAAATTGGTGAAAGAAAACTTCATGATATTTAACATGTGTTAAAATTTAACAACCTGACACTTCTACCACGTTGAATTTTCTCCAGGTGGTCAACAAGATAGTCTGATACCAAATTAATATTCTCAGTACTATCAAGATCACATCTTGATCACGCGGAAAATTACCTGGAATCTGGAGTGAGCAGGGATTATCTCAACTAAAGCCAGTCAACCAGCAAACACATGCAGCACAAGAGTCTTTATTGATTCACAGCAATCTTCTTTACACAGCGAGACATACATGGCGAGACATGCTTCATCAAACAACCACCCAAGGGAAAGTAGAGAACTACAAAAACAAGACAAGAGAAACAAGCCGCGCGGACTCAACCAACAAGCCGCTGGTCTACTGCTGTGGAGTCCGCTCAGTCCGCGAGGTCGCCAGACCGCAACCCAAGCCGCGCGGACTACCCCTTATTCCAATGCTAGCTCTAGTTGCCGATCTGCAAGCCGCCTGACCATGAGGTCGCCTAGCCGTCAGACCGCACACGCTGCGATGCCGAATAGAACAGTCCGCATGAAGAAGACAACTTATGGAACCCCGAACCAAGTTGCCAAAGAGAAGACCGTCTGGTCGCTGTCCGCGACCTGCTGTTTTCCGTATGTTGCTTAACCGCAGAGTCTGCACTGTCCCTGACCGCAATAAGAGCCAAGTCCTGGCTTTCCAGCGCTAGCCGCACAACCTGCACAGCACAACCCGGTCAACTCAACCAAACCGCGTGGACACCAAAAGGCAGTCCGCAGCAACTTGTGCAAGCTCAAGTTACTGTTCACTTACTGGTTGGTTACTATTCCTAATGTGACATGGGTCCTATTTATAGGTACGATGATGAGTGTGGTCACCGCCCTAGCCGATAGGATAACCGCCACATCCCGTAGCAAGACTTCTCCGCAGTCCGCGGATACATTGCAGTCCGCCGCGCCTGTGCAAGATAGCCAGCCCGCCTAGCTTCTCCAAGGTCGGACACAATCGTCAGTCCGCCTTATCGCCAAAGGCCAAACCGCCGAAACATCACCAAGGCCGGACAACAACACCAATCCGCCTTGACGCCAAGGGCCAAGCTAAGACAGCCACAGCCGGACTCCGCAGCAACACTGTCCCCCAATCCGCGGACACAGCTCCAGCCTGCTTATCCTGAGCCAACAGCCTCGCCATCAAGGCACCTGCCAGACTCAGCGGACACACAGCTTTAGTCCGCCAATCCCGAGCCCACGGCCTCGCCACTAAGGCAACAGCCGGACTCAGCGGACACACAGCTTCAGTCCGCCAATCCCGAGCCCACGGCTTCGCCACAAAGGCAACAACCGGACTCAGCCGACACGCCGATCCAGTCCACACATACTGCGGACAGCTCTAGTCTGCTTATCCCTGCAGACGACTCCAATCCGCATACCACAGACTTCTCCAGTCCGCATATCCCGCAGACTGCTCCAGTCCGCATATCCTAAGTCCACAGCCACGCCAGCAAGGCAGCTGTCGGACTCAGCGGACTCCAGCTCCAGTCCGCACATAGTTGCGGACACAATCTCCAGTCCGCTTATCCCCAAACTCGCAACTAAGGCACATGCACTTCTACCGAGCTTGGTGGACTGAGAAGCAGTCCGCGCTCTACTGCGCGATCTCCCCGGACTGTGCCAAACATGGACTTGGTTCAGAACCAACCAAGTCCACACCACTGGCCACAAGGGCCAGTCCGCACTTACTGGCGGACACTGGATTGAGTCTGCCTCTCCCGGCGAGCTCCAGTATCAGTCTGCACTGACTGACGGTCTCCGTGGCTTCCACTTGCCGCTGCACCAGAGCAAGACCAAGGCAACTGCCAAACCGGTCTGTCGAGCTCCAGTTCTTCAGTCTGCTTCTTGCCGGACTTCGCGGATAGAGTGTCTATCCACCCGGTTACTTCCTGGGATCCAACTGCCTACTGAGCACAAGCCGTCCTGGCTAACTGCTGCTGCTGTTCGCGTAGTCTGCGCGAACAGACCGCCCAGGCCGCTATAGAACAAATCGTCTGCAACATCCTTGCCGACCTAGCAGTCTGCCAACCCTGTCCGTGTAGTCCGCGCGGATAGGTCCAAGTGCTCCATTCATCCACTTTCACTTCACAAATTTCAACACTCCCCCTTGGAGTGAGAAGTGGTGAATAACTCCAGCAGCTCCCGTAACCTTGCACCTGATTCCTCCGATAGCATCTACGAAGAAATGTCCAAGACATAGTCCTCGCCCCGCATATCATGGATCATAAGGGAGCCCTCCAGCATCTCCTAAAAGGAGCCATGTATCCCTCTGCCTTCTTCTTCAGCTTCAACCTCCACTCATGCATCAAAGGAGTATCACCAACAACCTTGGGCACAAAATCTCAAGCCTCGTTATCTCTGAGAGAAGTCACCTCTTCAGCCTTGGTGTCAACCACCTCCTTGATTCTAGTGGGGTCATCACAGCCAGAAGGTACTCGCTCGACCTGAGGGCTAGCAAGGAAATATGGGACCAAGCTCGTCGTGTTCCCTTCACTATATCAAGCTGGTGGCTTACTGATCCTCTTCGATCTCCGAAAAACCTGATCATGACTAACCACCTCCACTGCTCCTGAACCAGCTCCGTTCCCAGGAAAACCCGGAACAATGCACCCCTTGCTTCCTGAACAAGACGCCTCCTCACTGGAACCAGGAGCACCTGGAGCAATGCTCTCCCTGCTACCTGAACTAGAAGTCTCCGCTCTCAAACAAGAACTACCTGGAACATCGCTCCCCCTACTTCCTGACCCTGACGCCTTTGCCCCGGAGCTAGAACAACCTGGAGCTATTAGTGACTCGGGAAGCTCCACCTGAACCTTAGTAGCAGCCTCCTTCAGCCCACCATCTGACCTGCTCATCTCTAGCTCCACATAAGAGCTATCCCAATACGGCGTCAACTCATCGAAGACAACGTCTCTCGACACGATGAATCTCTTCGTCGCAGGATCCATACACCTCCATCTTCTCCTCTGCTCATCATACTGAACAAAGACTAACTTCGTCTTGAGAGCAACCGGAGTGTGTATGTAGCAGGTAGATCCAAATACTCGTAAGTGCTTTACACTAGGCTTCACTCTGAACATCAGCTCATAAGGAGTCTTCACATAGATCGGACTAAGAGGCATCAGATTGATGTTATGAGCAGCACAGGTCATTCCTTCCTCCCAAAGGGCCTTAGGAACGCCTTTACCCTGAAGACAACACTTGCAAGTCTCTGTTAACCAACAGATCATCCGAGCTGCAATACCGTCTTGCTCTGAAGTATGTCCACAAGAAAGCTCCTTCCAGATCCCTTGCTTCCTGTCAAGAAGTTGGCGAAGCTAACAGAGACAGAGTTAAAGGAGCAAGGTGGCTCGAGACATCAGGAAGGAAGAAGGAGAGAGGAGCGGAGAGCTCAGGAGGGTCCAGAACTAGGTTGGAGGCAGCAGGGAGGACCCGTTCATGGTCCAGGAAGAGGTTACATCCAAGATGGGGGGAACTTCCACGGGGGCCAAGGGAGGTTCAACTTCTAGAGGCAGGCCCCAAGACAGCTCCTACCCCCGCTGCAGCAAGCCTTGGCAATAGGTGAAGGGGGAAGAGGTAGCGGGAGAGATCGTCGAGCTCGTCGAAGGAGGGAAGGAAGAGTGTTACCGTACTGTGATTTTCACCAAGTGGAGGGTCACGCCACAGCTACCTGCCTCGAGTTCCTGGAAGTGAGGGGAGCGAGAGGCCCTGCCCAGCCACAGCCGCCAGTGCGGGTTGAAGAGTTTCTGCCCAGAGAAGGGGGGATGATGTATGTGAGGACCGGGTCGATGTCGGACCCCGAGGTGGCATAACAGTGATCCACTGTGGAGTGGGGATCGAAGCCACTCGGAAGGCAAGCCTCCATGTCATGTACCGACGGAGCGTCGCCTCGACATCCCAGACCCCGCCCCAGGAGGAGAAGATCACCTTCTCGGTGAAGGACCTGCCGGATCATGAGGATCTGTTTTGCGATGCACTGGTCATCCAGACAGCCATCGAGGGCTACACCGTCTCCCGAATCTTGGTTGACAACGGAAGCTCCGTCAACATCATTTTCAAGAAGGCATTTGATGAGATGAAGGTAGATCCAAAGAGGGTGTTGGCCTCAGACGGACCCCTGTTCGGATTTTCAGGGGAGAGGAAGGAGGTGGAGGGTGGAGTAGGACTTCAAATAAAATTGGGCAGACTTCAAGGAACTACTGGTTCGTCATTGTTGACGCTTTAAGTAGCTACAACGCCATCTTTGGAAGGCCCCTCATCAGCGCCTTTCGTTGTGTGTCGTCTTCTTTCCACCAATGCCTTAAGTTCAACTCAGGAGGGATCTAGGTCAGAGTCAAGGGAGACTCCAGGATGGCAAGGCAGTGCTACATCACGGCCGTCAACACCATCTCTTGGTTGGCCAAGGCAGAGGAGATGGAAAGGATCATGGAGATCGTGAGCAAGATGGAGGTCTCTAAGGGGAAGGATGACGGCCATCATGCCCAGACCCCCTGAAGAAGCCTCACCCCGGCGGAGTCCTGTATTTTTCTTATGTTGTAGTGAGTCCAGCCCCCGACCAACTGAGTCGGAGGGGTCATGTAACCCATATTTTACCCGTTTGAGGACGTTGGATTTGGTAAGGTTTGATTGAGATACTCAGTTCCTTTGCTCCGATGATGGTCCTGCTGTCAGGCTCTCACTAGCTGGCAGGGCAGGCGTACCTACTGCTGTGGAGTCCGCTCAGTCCGCCAGGTCGCCAGACCGCAACCCAAGCCGCGCGGACTCACCCTTTCCAATGCCAGCTCTTCACCGTCGATCTGCAGGCCGCCTGACCGCGAGGTCGCCTAGCCGCCAGACCGCACAACCTGCGTCACCGAATGGAACAGTCCGCCTGAACCAGGCGACTTCCTGAACCCCGAACCAAGTTGCCAAAGAGAAGACAGCTTAGTCGCTATCCGCGACCTGCTGTTTACCGTCTGTTGCTTAACCGTAGAGTCTGCACTGTCCCTGACCGCAATCAGAGTCAAGTCCTGGCTTTCCAGCGCTATGCGCACAACTTGCACAGCACAACCAGGTAACTCTCTATCCGCGCAGACACCAAAGTCCAGACCGCAGCAACTTACGCGAGCTCAATTACTGTTCACTTACTTCGGTTCAGGTTGGTTACTCCTGATGTGACATGGGTCCAATTTATAGGCACGACGATGAGTATGGTCACCGCCCTAGCCGATAGGATCACCGCCACATCCCGCAGCAAGAACAAGTGTGTCCGCCAGCCCGCGGACACACATTCCAGTTCGCCGCTCCTGTGCAGATAGCCAGTCCGCCCCAACTTCTCCAAGGCCGGACTCCAATATCCATCCCGCCTTGCCGCCAGAGGCCAAGCCAGGACCACCACAGCCGGACTCCACAACAGCTGTGTCCGCCAATCTGCGGACAAGGCATCAGCCCGCAAACCCCGAGCCCGCAGCCTCGCCATCAAGGCACCTGCCGGACTCAAGCGGACACCCGTCTTCCGTCCGCACCTCCTGAGTCCATTGCCTCTCTCCAAGGCACCGCCGGACTCAGCGGACACGCCGATCCAGTCTGCTTACACAACAAACTCCAGTCTGCATGCACTGTAGACTTCTCTAGTCCGCATCCCTGCTGACTGCCTCAGTCCGCATCCCTGAGTCCATAACCTCATCACAAGGCTAAACCGGACTCAACGGACTCCAGCTCCAGTCCGCACGCTCTTGCACAGGCAATCCTCCAGTCTGCATACCCCCAAGCTAGCAATCAAGGCAACAGCACTTCTACTAGGCTTGGCGGACTGAGAAAGCAGCCCGCGCTCCACTGCGCGATCTCCCCGAACTGAGCCAACCTGGACTTGGTTCAGATCACACCAAGTCCAGTCCACTGGCCACAAGGGCCAGTCCGCACTTACTGGCGGACACTGGATCTAGCCCGCCATACCGGGCGACCTCCAGTTTCTGTCCGCTCTGACCGGCGATCTCCGCGACTTCCTCTTGCCGCTTCACTAGAGCAAGACCAAGGCAACTGCCAAACCGGTCTGCCGAGCTCCAGTTCATCAGTCCGCTTCATGCCGGACTCCGCGGATAGCATTCCTATCCGCCCGGTTACTTCCTGGGAGTCAACCGCCTGCTGAGCATACACTGGCCTGTCAGACCGCTGCTGCTGTCCGCGTAGTCCGCGCGAACAGACCGCCCAGGCCGCCACATAGCAAACCGCCTGCAACATCCCTACCGTCCTAGCAGTCCGCCAACCCTGTCTGCGTAGTCCGCGCGGATAGGTTGTCCAAGCCTTCCATTCACCCACTTTCACTTCACAAGTTTCAACACTCCTCCTTGAAGTGAGAAGTGGTGAATAACTCCAGCAGCTCCCATAACCTTGCACCTGGTCCTTCCGATAGCTTCTACGAAGAGATGTCAAAGACATAGTCCTCGCCCCACATATCATGGACCATGAGGGAGCCCTCCAGCATCTCCAAAAATGAGTCATGCTTCTGTCTGCCTTCTTCAGCTTCAACCTCCACTCATGCATCACAGGAGTATCACCAACTTCCTTGGGCACAGAAGCCCAAGCCTTGTTATATCTGAGAGAAGTCACCTCTTCAGCCTTGGTGTCAACCACCTCCTTGATTCTAGTGGGGTCATCACAGCCAGAAGAACCTTGCTCGACCTGAGGGCTAACAAGGAAACACGGAACCGAGTCCGACGTGTTCCCTTCACTATATCGAGCTGGTGGATTACTGATCCTCTTCGATCTCCGAAGAACCTGATCATGGCTAACCACCTCCGTTGCTTTTGAACCAGCTCCGTTCCCGGGCAAACCCGAAACAATGCTCCCCTTGCTTCCTGAACAAGACGCCTCCTCACTGGAACCAAGAGCACCTGGAGCAACGCTCCCCCTGCTACCTGAACCAGAAGACTCCCCTCTTGAACAAGAACTACCTGGAACATCGCTCCCCTTGCTTCCTGAACAGGAAGCCTCCGCCTTCGAGCCAGAAGTACTTGGAGCGTCGCTCCCCCTACTTCCTGACCCTGACGCCTTTGCACCGGAGCTAGAACAACCTAGAGCACCTGGTGACTCAGGCAACTCCACTTCATTAGCAGCAGCCCCCTTCAGCCCACCATCTAACCTGCTTATCTCTAGCTCCACATGAGAGCTACCCCAATACGGCGTCAACTCATCGAAGACAATGTCTCTCGACACTATGAGTTTCTTCATCGCAGGATCCATACACCTCCATCTTCTCCTCTGCTCATCATACCCAACAAAGACTAGCTTTGTCTTGAGAGCACCCGGAGAGTGTATATAGCAGGTAGATCCAAACACCCGAAGGTGCTTCACTGAGGGCTTCACTCCGAACATCAGCTCATAAGGAGTCTTCACTATGATCGGACTAAGAGGCATCCGGTTGATGACATGAGCATCACAGGCCATTCCTTCCGCCCAAAGAGCCTTCAGAACGCCTTTACTCTGAAGCCAATACTTGCAGGTCTCCGTTAACCAACGGATCATCCGAGCTGCAATACTACCTTGTTGTGAAGTATGTCCACAAGAAAGCTCCATCCGGATCCCTTACTTCCTGCAAAAGTGTGAGAACTCGGTTGAGCCAAACTCACCACCGATACTTGTCCTCAACACCTTGATCCTCCGGCCAAGCTGGCCTTCCACAAGCTTCTTGAACTCCACAAACAAGCGTACCATGTTGGACTTCTTCTTCATGAAGTATACCCAAGTATACCTAGAATAGTCATCAACCAATATCAGCATGAACATGCTGCCTCCAAGACTGGCCGTGACGGTCGGTCCCACCAGAGCACAATGGACAACCGCCAATGGTGCTTTACATCTGGATTGTGCTTTGTCAACCATGAAGCGATAGGCTCCACTTTCCTGACATCCCGCACACCCCCGACCATCGCCATAGAATGACAATCTAGGCAAGACTCTTATGAGTCTTCTTTCTGTCATTGCTTTCGGCTTGTCCATCCCTACATGCCCCAGTCTTTCATGCCAGATAGCTGCACTATCACTGGCATTCATCCGATCAGCTCCAGAACTTGTTGATAACCCAACAAGGTTCTTCTCCTTCCTCCCTACTTGAGCGATGTTCGCCGAGAGCAAGACAACCTTGCACTCTTTCCGGAGATGACCTTGCTGCTTGCATTTATAGCACCTTGGTCCTTCCTTCCTCTTCATATCACGCCTAGGAGAAACACTCCTTTCTTCCTGATATGAAGTAGAGGGACCATCATCAGCAGCAACCTTCACCTCCTTCCTGAACAACCCATCAAGGGAAGTCCAGACCTCCGCAGCTGACCGACATCCACTAATGTGGTCCAAGAGCTCCGATGAGATCACCTGCTTGAGAATAGACTCTGCTTTCGCATTTGTCTCCTTCCAAGCTCTCATCTCTTCAGCATTGCCAGCAGTATCCTCTTGTCTTCCTGCTCCGCATACAACCTCCCAAAGGTCCTCGCCAAGAAGAAAGCTCTTCATACAGGACTTCCACCTTTCAAAGTTCGTCTCTGTAAGAAGATCAATACCAAGACAACTTGCATGCTCCACTGTCATGGTTCTACCACTGGTTTCCTCTACAGAAGAGCAACTACTTCCATTGAGCACTGCTTGACCACTCCAACAACCTCGCTTTGATACCATGTTAAAATTCAACAAACCGCAGACGCCCCCTTGGATACCCTGTTGAAAACTCAACAAACCGGAGGAGGATACACCCACTTATAATGTTGAAAGTTTTCCGGATCGTGGAGTTAGCAGGGGTTATCTCAACAAAGCAGTAACAACCAGCAACACATGCAGCACAAGCTTCTTTATTGATCAAGAGCAAACTTCTTTACAAGGCGAGACATACATGGCGAGACATGCTTCACCACAACTCAACACCGGGAGAGCAGAGATAGTTACAAAGACAAGAACAAAAAACAAGCCGTGCGGACTCAATCAACAAGCCGCCGACCTACTGTTGTGGAGTCCGCTCAGTCCGCCAGGTCGCCAGACCGCAACCCAAGCTGCGCGGACTCACCCTTTCCAATGCCAGCTCTTCACCGCCGATCTGCAGGCCGCCTGACCGCGAGGTCGCCTAGCCGCCAGACCGCACAAGCTGCGTCACCGAATGGAACAGTCCGCCTGAACCAGGCGACTTCCTGAACAAAACCAAGTTGCCAAAGAGAAGACCGCTTAGTCGCTATCCGCGACCTGCTGTTTACCGCCTGTTGCTTAACCGCAGAGTCTGCACTGTCCCTGACCGGTAACTCTCTATCCGCGCGGACACCAAAGTCCAGACCGCAGCAACTTACGCGAGCTCAATTACTGTTCACTTACTTCGGTTCAGGTTGGTTACTCCTGATGTGACATGTGTCCTATTTATAGGCACGATGATGAGTATGGTCACCGCCCTAGCCGATAGGATCACTGCCATATCCCGCAGCAAGAACAAGTGTGTCCGCCAGCCCGCGGACACACATTCCAGTTCGCTGCTCTTGTGCAGATAGCCAGTCCGCCCCAGCTTCTCCAAGGCCGGACTCCAATATCCAGCCCGCCTTGCCGCTAGAGGCCAAGCCAGGACCACCACAGCCGGACTCCACAACAGCTGTGTCC
This sequence comes from Platanthera guangdongensis, assembly GCA_039583875.1. Lineage (NCBI taxonomy): Eukaryota > Viridiplantae > Streptophyta > Magnoliopsida > Asparagales > Orchidaceae > Platanthera > Platanthera guangdongensis. Next base: position 4,065,614 of record CM077155.1, read on the forward strand.
GCCAATCTGCGGACAAGGCATCAGCCCGCAAACCCCGAGCCCGCAGCCTCGCCATCAAGGCACCTGCCGGACTCAAGCGGACACCCGACTTCCGTCCGCACCTCCTGAGTCCATTGCCTCTCTCCAAGGCACCGCCGGACTCAGCGGACACGCCGATCCAGTCTGCTTACACAGCAAACTCCAGTCTGCATGCACTGCAGACTTCTCCAGTCCGCATCCCTGCTGACTGCCTCAGTCCGCATCCCTGAGTCCATAACCTCATCACAAGGCTAAACCGGACTCAGCGGACTCCAGCTCCAGTCCGCACGCTCTTGCACAGGCAATCCTCCAGTCCGCATACCCCCAAGCTAGCAATCAAGGCAACAACACTTCTACTAGGCTTGGCGGACTGAGAAAGCAGCCCGCGCTCCACTGCGCGATGTCCCCGGACTGAGCCAACCTGGACTTGGTTCAGATCACACCAAGTCCAGTCCACTGGCCACAAGGGCCAGTCCGCACTTACTGGCGGACACTGGATCTAGCCCGCCATACCGGGAGACCTCCAGTTTCTGTCCGCTCTGACCGGCGATCTCCGCGACTTCCTCTTGCCGCTTCACTAGAGCAAGACCAAGGCAACTGCCAAACCGGTCTGCCGAGCTCCAGTTCATCAGTCCGCTTCATGCCGGACTCCGCGGATAGCATTCCTATCCGCCTGGTTACTTCCTGGGAGTCAACCGCCTGCTGAGCATACACTGGCCTGTCAGACCACTGCTGCTGTCCGCGTAGTCCGCACGAACAGAGCGCCCAGGCCGCCACATAGCAAACTGCCTGCAACATCCCTGCCGTCCTAGCAATCCGCCAACCCTGTCCGCGTAGTCCGCGCAGATAGGTTGCCCAAGCCTTCCATTCACCCACTTTCACTTCACAAGTTTCAACAGAAGCACAAGTTCCTTTGCTCCGATGATGGTCCCTCTGTCAGGCTCCCACTAGCTGGCAGGGCAGGCGTACCTCTCGTGGAAGCCCAAGTTCCTTTGCTCCGATGATGGTCCCGCTATCAGGCTCCCACTAGCTGGCAGGGCCAGTGGTACCTCTCGTGGAAGCCCGAGTTCCTTTGATATGATGATGGTCCTACTGTCAGGCTCCCACTAGCTGGAAGGGCAGGCGTACCTCTCGTGGAAGCACAAGTTCTTTTTCTCTGATGATGGTCCCGCTGTCAGGCTTCCACTAGCTGGCAGGGCAGGCATACCTCTCGTGGAAGCCCAAGTTCCTTTGCTCCGATGATTGTCTCGTTGTCAGGCTCTCACTAGCTGGCAAGGCAGGCGTACCTTTCATGGAAGCCCGAGTTCCTTTGCTCTGATGATGGTCCCGCTGTCAGGCTCCCACTAGCTGGCAGGGTATGTGTACCTCTCGTGGAAGCCCAAGTTCCTTTGCTCCGATGATGGTCCCGCTGTCAGGCTCCCACTAGCTGGCAGGGCAGGCGTACCTCTCATGGAAGCTCAAGTTCCTTTGCTCCGATGATGGTCCCATTGTCAGGCTCCCACTAGCTAGCAGGGCAGGCGTACCTCCCGTGGAAGCCCGAGTTCCTTTGCTCCGATGATGGTCCCGTTGTCAGGCTCCCACTAGCTGGTAGGGTAGGCGTACCTCTCGTGGAATCCCAAGTTCCATTGCTCCGATGATGGTCCCGTTGTCAGGCTCCCACTAGCTGGCAGGGCAGGCATACCTCTCGTGGAAGCCCAAGTTCCTTTGCTCCGATGATGGTCCCGCTGTCAGGCTCCCACTAGCTGGCAGGGCCGGTGGTACCTCTCGTGGATGCCCCTGTTCTCTTTGCTCCAAAACGGTCCCGCTGCCCAGGCTCTCACTAGCTGTGCAGGGCCGGTGGTACCTCTCGTAGAGACCAGGTTTTTGGTTTCAATAATTAGGATCCCCCTTGTTATTGCATCTATTGAGAACTTTATTATTCATCAAATTGATGTAAAGACTGTGTTCTTGAACAAAAATCTGACCGAAGAGATATATATGAGCCAACCTGAAGGCTTCATAGAAGAAAGTCGCAAAAATATGGTCAATAAGTTAATCAAGTCATTATACGGACTAAAACAAGTACATAAATTATGGCAAGAGAAGTTTGACTATAGTGTAAAGAACATGAGATTCATGTCGAGTATCTATGATAAATGTTTTTACGTACATCATAGATCAAATAAAGTCATTATAATATGTTTGTATGCGGATGATATGCTGATTCTTAGTTCTGATCAATTTGAATTGGATGACGTTAAGTCAGGAGTAATGAAAGAGCTTAGCATTAAAAACCTCAGTGTAGCTGAAACTATACTAGGCATGCAAGTGAGTTTTGAGAAAAATGACATTTCCCTAAGTCAAAGCCACTACATAAAATTCATATTGGATACGTGGGGATATAGTGAACGTAAAGCATTAAAGACACCATACGACTATAACAACGGCTTAAAGCTCAATATATGAGCTGCGGTTAGACAGTTAGATTATGTTAAACTAATTGGTAGTCTCATGTATGTTATGGTCTGCACAAGACCTGACATAGCCTTTACGGTTGGCATGTTAAATAGATTCACTAGTAATCCTAGTCAAGACCATTGGGATGCCCTCGATAGTCTAATGAGATACCTAAAGCACACCCAAAAGTATGATTTATGTTAACATGGTCATCCTCTAGTCCTGGAAGGATATTCTGATGCATCATGGTGCTCAGAAATAAACGACAGTAAGTCCACTAGTGGATTTATATTCACACTAGGAGGAGCAGTTGTAGCATGGAAGTCCAAGAGGCAATCATGTATTTCACTGTCTTCTATGGAATCCGAACTCTGTGCTCTCGCTTCAGCGGGAGAAAAAACAGAGTGAATAAGAGATTTGGTGATGGACATTCTACTGTCGAGCCTGAAATTGAGTTCTATTGCAGTTTACTGTGACAATCGGGCTACTAAAATGATTGTTACGAACACTTTATTCAATAGCAAAATAAGGCAACTAAGGATGAAAAAAGCCTTGTTGACCTCCCTCACGAGTCAAGGGATTATTACCCTAATTAATGTAAGTTCAAAAGATAATGTTGCAGACGCCTTGACAAAAAGATTAAATAGAGTTCTCACAATCAAAACATCGGGGGAGATGAGATTAAAGTTCATAGAGATATGAAACTTTCCTCTTATGTTTATGTTTTAATGGTAAGAGCATATAGCTGCAACACTCAAGCATCTAATAACAGACTGAAAATCTCAAATAATTTCTTGATGAAAACAAAAGATGGTTAGATGCTAGTCATTACACATTTGATGACTTAATATCATTCACATTGTAAGTTGATTTGAGTATTATTCAACTAGAAATAGAAAGTCGTTATACGAGTTAATCTAACATTAGTGATCATAACACATTATTCCGCATATAATAATTGTAACACCCCAAATCCCCGGATTGGGAAAATGTTTGGTGACACGGCCTGCGACACGGGCGTGTCCCAGGGTGTGTCCTACTCGGGTGAGCAGCCGACGAGAGTTCGACGAAAATCCGTTCTAGGAAAAAAATGAGGGAACACGCCCTCTGACACGAGCGTGTCTCAAGGCGTGTCAAGTGACACGGCCCATGATACGGGCGTGTCTCATAGGCGTGTACTGGTCTGGATGAGTCGGTTGTGTACCGCTTAAGGTACACGGCCTGTGACACGGGCGTGTCATAGGCCGTGTCAGGCAAAATTTAGCCTTTTGTGGCAAAATCGTGGTCGTTCATTTTCTGGACTGGGATCTGATGGCTCAGGTCTCCCCTCCTTCCTTAAGGCCGAACATTGAGATGGGAATTCTCATTTGATTTGGGCCATCTTCTTTCTACAAATCTAGAGAGAGTAAGAAGGAGGAGGAGAGTCGGCCACCGGTGGAGTTGCAGAGTTCCGTTTCGAGAACCGAGGCTAGCGTTGTGGAGGCAAAGCCACTATTGTATAAGGACTTGTAAGGCCATAAGGCCAACTGATTTGTATTTGGTGAACATTCCTGATATATATAAATGTGGATCTTTATATGGTGGACATTCATGTTTGGAGTTCAGCTTCGTGTTATAGGCTTCCGCTAGAATGCAATGAGTTAGGATGCGCAACTCTGGTATCCCTCTGTGACTTCGCCGCCTGTTTTGTGGTATATGCTGTGGGGCCCCGACCGGACCTTCTAGTATATATTATATGAACGGATGGAGTCGTTACAATAATGTTGCAAATGACTGTGTGTCAAGTCATATGACAAGGTACATAGTGGTCACTATTGAGTAAGATAACAATGTGTGATTTATTAAAATCATAACTTGACTTCTCCTATTGAGACTGAATAGAGACGCTGATAGTGTTACTTCATTACTACTACAAGTACTAAGTTCATTTAGGTAGAGCTAGTTTACTTTGATACGTCACTGCATATGTATATGAATTCATAGAGTATTACTCATGAAATTCATTGCAGACACTGATGAAGATGGAGGAGAGAGAGTAGACTTTGATATGGATGTTGATGATCTACTCTCTTAGTAGAATTATTATATGTTTTGATCCATTGTTATTTTATTTTCAAACTTATTTATTCATGAGTAGCACTATATGTTTGAATGTTCATGTTATTATTTTTTTGTAAACTCATACTTATATTTTATTGTGCTATCTCTTATGAAAATGTGTAAAGTCAAAATTTTTTCCTTATAGTACTCTCTACTTGCTGCACTCCGAGACGTACACGCTATTTGACACAAATATAGGAGGAGATTGTTAATGTATATTTGGACAAATATCGGGTTCGGATGCTTAACAGGTCGGTTCGAATACATGGATATCTGATACACGTAGTTACTCCTAGGGTTTGCCTATTATACCCACCTAGGGGCAACGGGTAGGAGATTCCACTTAGATCACCATTTGGATGCTTCGAGCAAAACCTAACAACCACATTAAGGCTGTGTTTGGCCCCCTGTTGCAAACCAGCCTGGTGGCACGCCAGAAGAAGAGAGAAAACAGTCGGGCTTAACGGTGGGTTGGAGCGCGAGAGGACAACGACAAAACGGTCGTTTTCTCCTTTTCACGCCACCGGCGTGGACTGGAGCTCGTGAAATCTTCTCAAACGTTTTTCCTCTGGCTCGGCCCTGCCGGAACAGCGTCCCCGTCGGATTCTTAAACACAGCCTAAGAGGGTCCAGATACCTAGGAGATAGTTAGATGCGAATAACCTAACAAAATCATGAACATGTTAAAGTAAAATCTAACTATGTAAATTGACTAAATGAGAATTAAGTAAAATATTACTATCCCAATTTTAAATTTATAATTTGAAATCACAACATTTAATGTGGCTAAATAATTATAAAAATGCATACTTTTTAACTTCATCTTAATTACAAATACTTTAATTATATATAATCATACTCACAAATAGTTGTGCATGAGCCAAAAAATTATAAATGAGGGTGCAAACAAATCTAAATATAATAGTACCTAAAATGTTATATTATTAAAATATAAAATCATACAAATTTTCATTTCATTGTCTAAATTGGAAACTACAATATATAAAGAAAAAATTACAATTGTTCATGTTGGGTCTTCGTTTTTCTTTTTTTTTGAAAATGTCATATCATCGCCTCAAAGTATTAATAAACATCTCTCACAATAAAAGTAATCAAACACAAGGTTTTGAAAACCGTACCGGACATCGAACCGGCGGAGGGAGATGTTCAAGATTGAACCGGTCCAACCGATTCAATCGGGGTTGAACCGGTCCAACCGGTTCAACCGGGGTTGAACCGTTATATATATAATATATATCGCAATAAGGGAAATAAGCATAACGCGTATTTTAAAATGTACGCGCGAGTCTCGCCGGCCATGAAATAAATATATAATAACATAATTTTTATTTTATACACAAAAATATAATTGAAAAAGAAATAAAAATGAGAGGATTCGTCATATTTGATCAATTTTTATGCAATCTTTAACAAATTTCATAACTACTTGAAAAAATATGTACTAATTAAATAATAAAAAATGAGATAATATTTGATAAATATGACCGTCACACGTCTGTCTTGGTTGTCAATTATACATTAATATACATGTGTTTTTATTATATAGATTATTTTTTATAAATATGTATTAATCTATATGTATATAATATATTTTAAAAACATTCATCAATGATCAAATGGCTGAGTGGCTTGTTTCCTTGCTTGATTTCGAAGTGGTATGAGTTCAAAACCTGCCGCCCCCCTCATTTTCGGTATTAAATTTTGGGCGCCATGGACCGCCCGGTTTTAGGAAAACCGGTCTGGTTTACGGTTGGGCGGTTCAACCGGCCGGTTTTCCGGGCTTCATCCGGTTCTAAGCTGGGCCGGTTTTAGAGGCTTGACCGGACCGCCCGGGTGACCTGTCGGCGGTCCGACCGGTCGAACCGGCCGGTCCGGTCCGGTTCTTAAAATGTTGATCAAACAACCATTTAATATTTGATCAACCATAATATTTCACATTAAGACCCTAAACAAGGGGGGAAATGGCAGCACTAAAGACAAACAATCCGCTTTATCAAACAAAAATACAGATGAGAGATTGGCGAAGTTGAGATCTTTCTGCTGAACTGGGAAGACTGCTGACTGCCGAGCTGGAGATGAGAACTATCGAACTGGGAACTGTTGAACTTGGAACTATCGTTTACCTAATTGGGAAGAACTGAAGAAGTCAAGAAGAACACCAACTGGAGCAGTGATTCCACGATTTTGGAGAGGTGCATTTGTGAATCGTGATGGAGGCTTGCGATGAAGGTGTCAAGGAGTGCAACTAAGGTTATTCTTCGAGACCACGACTCTGCCCTAATTCCTAAAAGTGTGATCTATTTCGTGACTGAGAGGGCATGTGTAGGTGAGTCATGAGTTCGAAAATGATTTTGGGGGTGCAACTAGCCAACCTTGAACTACAAATAGCAAATTTGGGCAGTGAGTAGCCAAATTTTGGCATGCTTATAACAGAGAGTGACAATGTCCTTCTGCCCCTTTGCGAAAGTATACTTGTCGTATGTCATTCTCATACAATTTTTTCTCATCAAATATAGAACTTAATAAAAATTAAAAGTATAAAGACTTACCTCTTAAAATAAAAAAAACACACAAACTAAACACACAAAAAGTTATATTGTAATAAATAAGGTGTACAATTAGAAAGAATGAATGTTTCACCAAATGATATTTTTCATTCATATATAGTAACGAGCACGAAGATAATGATACATATCTCTCCCAGATCTCTGCTTATAACTAGCACTGTCCTTTACATGATTCACCCACCATCCACAACTACACAACCACATTTAAAGATAGATTCTTGTGCTATGACTGAATAATAGATGACAATAATAGAAGTTGGATGAGAGCTCTCCATGGTGTATTCAAATTTAGTGGCAGATTCAGAAAATTATAAATGCTGGTGCACACAAAAAATTCTAAACGCAATAGTACATAATTTGTTACATTGAGCATGGGTGAGTAGGCGTGTCGCGGGTCATGAGTTGGAAATTAATTTTGAGGGTACACATAGCTGAGTTTGGTTTGCGAATAACAAACTTTGCTCTGCGAATAATTGAATTTTGGTTTGCCTATGTAGCAAATTGTAAAAAAAAAAAGATGGGGGTTTAGTGTCCCTTTAGCCCTCCTCTTGATCCACCCCTATTCAAACAAGGGCAAGCCCTTAAATAGAAGAAAAAATTGTTGGTAGAAAGAGTTAGATATGAGATAAGTCATATATAGGAAAGAGTTGGGCAGAGGATGAAGGATAGGTCATAGAATGTTAGGATTGTGACACCTCACGTATGGACTCGGACCGTCCGGATCGCGCCACGTCTGCGATCCATGGCCACTTCTTATTTTTGAAATGACATTAAATGGGAGGGCTGATTTTTTGGGAGGGATTAGGGGTTATTCCTAATCTAGGCCGATCATTAATTTGGAATCTCATCTATTTTGGCAAGGGCCATTCATGGCCGGCTGACCTCCTTCTTTGTTTGGCTGGCGCCATCAATGAGAACCATTGATGACGCTCTCCTTCCTTGTTAGGAGAGGGGAGGTATTCTCCTATATAAATGCTTGAGGGTGGGCTGCTACAAACAGATAGAAGAACCATTTTCGGATCACCACCATCAACCATCAAGTAAGAATCGGAGAGGGATCCACCACATTTTCGGCCACCAGTGAGAAGTATGAGAGCATATTCGGTGGAGGCGGTTCCCGGCGGCGGCGGCAGCGGCAGCGAGCGGACCTCGTCAGTGCAGGAGGATCAGAGGCGGCGACAGGAGTGTTGCAGCGGCGATCTCCAGGCGGCATCGAGAGGTGTTCAGGCGGCAGCTGCGGCGACAACTCCAGTTCATACCAGGCGCGGCGGCGGCGGCAGCAGGCGTGCTGCGGTGGAGGCGGCGCATCGGGCTCAACTCAGGTGGATGCGGTTTTGTCCAGCGGCGGCAGGCAGCTCCAGGAGGCGGTGGTAGCAGGAGGATTCAGGTGGAGGCGGCTCTGTCCAGCGGTGGCAGGGAGCTCCAGGCGGCGACAACGGTACAAGAACAGGCGGATCCATCGGGAAGAAAACAGGGGTTGTCGCCCGGCGACATCGACACCGCCCGGCGGTATCGGTTATTCAGGATTTGGGTTCTTTGGTTTTCTTTTGTTGTTCGACCGTATTTGTTTGGTCTATGGTTGTATCTGTGTAACCTCATCAGTGTTTTAGTGGATCTTTCTGGCGCGCTCTCCCCGTAGAGTAGGAGTCCCAACTCCGAACCATATAATTATTTTGTCGTCTGGTTGTGCTTGCTTGGATTTAAATTTCGTTTATCATACTATTGCTCAGACTAGCTTCCGTCGCTAGATCCGCGACGAACCACCATAGTCGCGGATCCGGTCCCAATTTCACAACAATTGGTATCAGAGGGAGGTTCGACCCTTCGGACCCCGGTGAGCAATAATGACAGCGAAATTTGAAGTCCCCAAGTATGACGGCAAAATTGACTTTGGTCTGTGGCAGAAACGGGCCAAAGCAGTTCTCGTCCAGCAAGGTCTTCATAAGGCTCTCCTCGAAAAGGAGAAGTTCGGGAAGAAGGACGACGAGTGGGATGAGCTAGATCTGAAGGCCATCAGCACAATCCAGTTGTGCTTGGCCGATGAGGTTATGTATAATGTAGTCGATGCTGAGACTACAGCGGATCTGTGGAAGAAGCTGGAGGAGCTTTATATGTCAAAATCTCTCACGAATAAGCTGTACGTAAAGAAACAACTTTACAACTTGAGGATGTCGGATAGCACTCCGCTTCTTGACCACATGAATGCGTTTAATAAACTTATCTCTCAGTTGCGTAGTATGAACATTAAGGTCGAGGAGGAAGACCAGGCTTTTCTCATGTTGTCTTCATTGCCGAAGTCCTTCGATCATCTGGTCACCACGATTCTGTATGGTAAGGACACCCTGAAGATGGAAGAAGTGATGACAACGCTGCTCTCGAACGAAACGAGAAGCAAGTCGATCCCTAGAGCCGACGAGGGCTTATTTGTTAAGTGCAAAGACCCCACCCGGGGTAGATCGAGAGGAAAAGGGAAGGAGGAAGACCGACCTAGGTTTAAGTCCGGGGGCAAGAATACGAAGTGCCACTACTGCAAGGAAGATGGGTACTGGAAGAATGAGTGCCCGAAGAGGAAGTTTAGAGAACAGACGCATGAGCCACATCTGGCTGCAGTGGCATCCGAGAATGAGAATGACGTCGACGTTCTTCATGTTTCACCCAATCTTGAGACCACAGGTTCCTGGATCATGGATATAGGATGTTCGTACAATATGTGCCCAAACATGGGATGGTTCTCCAGCTTTAGGCAGTGTGAGGGTGGTCGTGTTCGTATGGGGAATGACTCAGAGTGCGAGGTGTTGGGAGTTGGTAACATCAGGATTGAGATGTTCGGCAGAGTGACCAGGACACTCATCAATGTTCGGTATGTGCCCAGGTTGAGAAAGAGCTTGATTTCTCTAGGCACTCTAGAGGCCGTCGGGTATTCTTATACCGACAACGGCGGATATTTGGAGGTCAGGAGAGGCGCACAGACAGTCTTGAGAGGAGAGCGTTCTGGATCGCTCTATAGACTGATTGGCACCACGATTGCCAGGGGAAATGCGAGGAGAGAGGTCAGACCGTCTCTCGAGCTACAGGATACAGTAGCATATGCATTTCAGGCGATCTCCTCATATAGTGATTCCTTCGATAGAGCTTTAGAGAGCAGAGACCATTCACAACGAAAAGCTAGGAAGGACCAGCGGAGGAGCGGGGCAGGGTTCGTGGCAAGAACGTGTGTGCGGAGAGAGGATCTTGACGGAGGTAGAATCTTCGCAGCCGTAGAGGATATAGGTAGAGAGTCATCTCAGGAGTACCCAGACACCGTGAGAGGAGCCATCAGGCTCAGAGGTCTAACCAAGGAACTTAGGATCACTCAGGAGAAGGTGGAGTTGCACAGTGAGAGGTCGATTGCGATTCGTCTTGTAGTAGACTCTGAAAGGGGAAACTAGATCTGATATACTCTAGAGGGGGGTGAATAGAGTATATGATGCTTTTTGAACACAAAGAAAAACTTTTGCAAAGCTTTACAACAATTGTTGTAATGAGTGTGAGCAGGGAAGCAGAAATAAAACTAAACACAAAACTAATCTATGCAGAAACTAAGCACAATAAAATCTAGGCCAGAAACAAAAAGAAAACATGCAGAACCAGATGACACAAGGAATTATAGTGGTTCCCCAAACTTGGGTACATCCACTCTTCTACCACCCTAGGTAGGAATCCACTGCAGAATGAGTTGATCAGGTGTCCTGGGCACCAATGAGCTTTTGATAAGGTGCTCAAAAACCAAATTAGATTTTTTGATCAGGTGTCTTGCCACCAATGAGCTTTTGACAAGGTGCTCAAAAACCAGATTCAAACTTTTGAAGGGAGTTTGAAAAACCCTTTACAGAGTGGGGGTTAGAGAGTGATGACAGTCTTCTCTTTCTCAATCAACTGAGAAGACTAAGTGGATTGATGTCAAAGCTCCCCCTGAGTCCTTGATCTTCAGGAAGATGAGCTTTGCTGAGGGTGATAGGCCTTCAAAGATAGATCTCCAGCAAAAGATGATTTCAGCAAGCTGAAATGTTGAGAGTCTGGAGTCTTGAGATGATGTTGGCCTTGAATACTTTGAGAGCTGAAGAGATCTGAAGATTTTTTGAAAGCTTGATCTCTCTGATGAGTGTTCTTCAGAATTCTTGTTGACAGAAATTTTGAAAAGAGTCTCTGTATTCTGAGTTATGTGTCCTCTTCTTGTCAATCTCTGTATTTCACCTCTATTTTATTCAAAAACATTCTGTCATTTATTCTCTGTGCCATAATAGAATATCACTCTGTCAAAGATAGCCGTTGGTCTGCATTGATTACAGCCTTAATTGCATAATTTTTTTCTGAAGGAAAGTCCACTGAATTGTTCCTTGAAAAATCCCTTGAAACTTGCTCCAGAAGTAAATGAAAACGGCTGGCAGATCTTCTGAATTAAATGCAGAATAACTTCTATCTGATTTAAATTTGAATTCTGAAAGATAACTGAAATCGTCGAACTGAGCTCTGCTATCGTCGAGCTGAGCTCAGCGAATTGGAAAATCCAAGTAGCAAGATAATCGTCGATCTGAGCACAAAGATCGTCGAACTGAGCTCAGAGATAAGGATCCAATGCAGAGTTAAAATCGTCGACCTGAGCTCACCGATCGTCGAATGGAGTTCGACGATATTGCGAAGTTGAGCTCAGCGATCGTCGAGTGGAGCTCGACGATATTATGAGGTTGAGCTCAGCGATCGTCGAATGGAGCTCGACGATCTACAGAAGTTGAGCTAGACGATCATCGACCGGAGTTCGACGAATCGTCGTGCTGAGCTCGACGATTAGACTTGGTCTATAGAAAAACTTGGTCTTCAGGGCAGCTTCCAATCCTAGACTTCTAACCCATAGACTCAATTCTAATTGACCTATAAAGCTATACAGAAGGTCAAACACAGATTCCTAGAGACATAGTGATCCTGACCCAAATTAGTAATAGGGTGTTCCAACAATCTCCCCCTATTTGGGTTAGGATTACTATTTACAGACTTTGGAAGAATCAAATAACATCATACAATCAGAAAAACATGAAAACAATAGCAGCTATACACAATGCAGAAACATCACGGAAAAATGTATAACATGATATCCAGACAGTAGTCAGAAAAACCAAGGATTGTCACCTTACAGAGTTACTTTTTCTCTTTGCCTTTTACCATTTTGATTTCTCTGTTAGGATTCAGGGCTTCTTGTTTGGATCTGGTGTCATCAGCTGCACCCAAATAAATTTGCTTAGTAGCCCTGGGAACCACAGCAGCAGGATGCAATTCCATATATCTTTCTGCATCAAAAATTTTGCTGGAAGCATATCTCTCTAATTCCTTCTGTCTTTGTTCTGACATTGTAGAAATATTGGAGGTGTCTAGGCCTTGTTCTTTGGCTTTCTTTATCTGGTCTAATGCAGCCAACTCCTTCATCCTAGCAGTCCAAGCAACAGGATTCTTCTCAGGGTCCTCAAATGGTACATGTGGCTCATACCTGTTGGAAGAAGTATCTTGAGGAGTCCTGGCAGTCACAGTTTCTTTGAGCTTATAAGGGAATGGACCAGAAGATGTATCAGAAGAAACATGTCCTCCCCTGGAATAAGGGTGCTGCCTGGAATGCCCTTTAGAATAAACTTGAGTCTCTCTTTGATTTCCCCTATATCCTCCTCTCCTAGAGTAAGAGCCCCTAGACTGGCTTTCCCTTTGATAGGTTCTAGCATGGGGTTGGTAGGGAGCCTGGCTTCTAGATGGGGCTTGGCTTGCAGAGCTGCCACCTGCACCTGCATCAGGTGGAGGTGGTGGAGGAGGATGAGGGTGCTTGAACTGGGAGGAGCCCTTCTCATACTTCCTTTTCTTCTTCATTGCTTTTAACTAATTTTTGGAATACTGCATCCAATGTTCAGTAATTGGGCAGTTGTGCAGAATATAATAAGGAACATCATTATCATCTCTTACTTTGGCAGGTGGAACCCTTCTCATAGCCTTGCTTCTAGCCTTCCTCTTCCTGGCAATAGTGGCAGCAGAGTCATCAGAGTCTGTCTTGAACTCATCAGAGTCAGAACTCTGGTCATCATATATAGCATCAATCTTCTTCATAAGATCTTTCTTCAGTTGCATTGCAACAGATGAGGCAGAAGCAGAAGGGGCAGCAGCAGGAATAGCAGCAGATACAGCAACAGATACAGGAACAACAGCAGATGGGGCAGCAGATACAGAAGCAACATCAGAAATAACACTAGTAACTTTAGGAGAGATGGCAGCAGCAGCTTTAGAAACAACAACAAAATCTTCAGCAGGCTCAAAAACAGCAGCCTCTGTCATCAGAAAATCCTGGGATGTGGGCTCATTAGAAACAAGTTGAATTTCAGCAGCAGTTGGAACATTTTCTTCAGCAGCAGCAAAGACAGTTTCAGAAGCAGATACAGCCTTTTCTTTATCAGCAGCAGCAGCAGTCATCACTGAGAGTACAAAAGAGGAAAGAATGTTGGGGTCACAGCCAGATAGAGGCACCAGAGCCTTGGACAGATCTTCTGGGGGCTAGACAGCATGTGGCTCTGGGAGATAGCTGTAATATGCAGTATCAAATGCAGAGAGCAAAGACCTTAGGTCTATTGCTAAGACTGGAGTAGGAGCCTGAACTGGAGCAGCAACAACAGGAGCAGCATATACAAACACAGCAGCAGCAGCAGCAGTAACAACAGCAGGAGCAGAAGCAGCAGCAACAGCAGCATGAAGGCTGGCTTCATAGGGCATCTCCCCCTGCCTGGATGCAGATACCTCTGTATCAAGGCAAACTGCTGGAGGTGCTGCCTGAGGAATGAGGGAGGAAAGCCTGGCAGATAGGGATGCCACTGACTGTTGCAGAGGAGCTAAGGAGGCCTCCATGAGAAGAGAGAGCCTGGGGGCTAGTAGCTCATACAACTTGTCAGCTAAGGCTGACAGAGCTACATGCTCAATGGCAGGAGCAGAGGTAGAGGGTATTGGGATGGCTGAGGAAGCTGGAAGTGGAGGGCTGAATGGTGGAGGGATGGATGGCTGAGGTGTGGGGATTGTGAAGATGGAGGACAAGGGTATGGATATGGATGGAGTGAAGGTGGGTTGGTCAAGGATGTGGTGGAGAGGATCTTGGAAAGATGTTGAGGAGGAGGGTAATTCTTGAGGAGAAGAGGGGGAATCATCCATGTAGGATTCATCCAGAAGAGAGAATGATGGTATGGAGGGAGATGATGTGACATCTGGAGGTGGATATGAGAACAAGGGGTGGAATTGGTCTACTGGAGGTGATGAAATGGTTGTTGGAGATGGAATAGATGTTGGAGATGGGCTGGAGATTGTAATGGGAGATGAAACTGGAGTGGTGGGTGGAGCTGGAGTGGTGGATGGAACTGGAGGTAGGGTTGAACTTGGAGGAGGAGAGGAAGCAGCACCAGCAACAGCCAGGTCTTCTGCAGCAGCAGAAACCTGAGGGGGAGTGACTCTTTGAGTCCTGGTGCCTGAAGGAGCAGTTGAAGAGGGCCTGCTGGGCTTGCTAATTTGCCTGTCCCACTTCCCAAATAGGGCACAGGTGAGTCTCTTGGAGGCATTGATGTGCACTCCAGAGGAGACCAGCAGAGCAGGGCACCTTGCCTGAAGGAAAACTCCAAGAATTCTTCCAAAATTTACAAAGCTTTTATTAATCTTCTTCTTTATCAGGTCAAAGAAGACCTCTCCCCAGTTTAAGCTTTTCCTATCTACCAGAGCTCCCATGAGGCAGAGCTGATGTCTGGAGATGGTATCATGTGCAGAATGCTTTGCCAACAGCACCTTGCCTACAACATCAGCTAGAAACCTGTATTCAACTGACAAGTTCCTCTTAAACAACTTGCTAGGGTTTCCCTCTGGATGACCCATCCTGGCAAGTATATCAGAAAATTCCTCTCCAGATAGTTCAGCAGTGTCTTCACCATTTCTCAAGCCAAAAACCTCTGTTAAAACTGTTGGGGTCAGAGGTACCTGGGTTCCAGCAATAGATCCAACTATGGTGTTGTTGTCTAGATTGTGAGCAGTATAGACCCATTCTTTTATTTCATCTGAGGCAAGTTTGATTCTTGTGGTCATGAGGGCAGACAAATGCTGATCCTTGAATAAACTCAGGATGTCCTGGAAGATTTGATCAGTGGTGTTGAAGGAGTCCAGATCAATGTCAAATCCTGCATCAAACTTCATTGCGGCGAGGACAGCAACTGAGACGGCCATGGTACCTGCAAAAACTTAACAAACAAACCGAACAAGCGTAGAACTGTTTGGAGGGAAGAAATTCTTGCAGAGAAATTGAAAGCGCAAGAGAGAACGACGGCGAAAAATGAGTTTTATATTAGGGTTCGACGCAGAAAAGGAAAGATCGTTGAACTCAGTTCGACGATCGAGGCTTCTAAAGGAATCTGAAGAGACTCCAACATCGTCGATCTCCGTTCGACGATCTTGGAAAGCGTCGAGCTCCGTTCGACGATCGTTCAGGGAACAAAATCGTCGAGCGCCGTTCGACGATCGTTGACCGGAAGAGATAGTTCATACTATCTGAGGGGCGCTGAACTCAGTTCGACGATTCTGGAAATCGTCGAACTCCGTTCGACGATCTTTGGGGAAATCGTCGAGCGCAGTTCAGAGATCAGAAAATCCTAGACATTAAGAAAAATCAGAATTTTGCCTAGTCTTGGTCAATTTTTAGCTTTCAAAATCTTGGGTATTAATTAAGACTTCCTCCATCTAACATTCCTAACTGATTTAGGAAGAAAGTGTGTTTCTTTTCATCCAAAGGCTTGGTGAAAATATCTCCCCTTTGTAAATCAGTTGGGATATATTGCAGTTCAATTTTATTCTTTTCAACATTGTCCCTTAAGAAATGATGTCTAATCTCTATGTGTTTTGTCCTACTATGGAGGACTGGATTTTGAGCTATGGAAATAGCACTTGTATTGTCACAAAAGATTTTTGACTTCTCTAAGTTGTAACCATAGTCTAGGAGTTGATTTTGAATCCACAATATTTGTGAACAACAACTGCCTGCAGCCATATATTCAGCTTCAGCAGTTGAAGTTGACACAGATGTTTGTTTCTTACAAAACCAAGAGACAAGTCTATCACCAAGGAACTGACAAGTTCCACTGGTGCTTTTCCTGTCAATTCTGCATCCAGCATAATCAGCATCAGAGAATCCAGTTAACTCAAATGCTGAATCTTTTGGATACCAGAGACCTAGATTTGGACAACTTTTAACATATCTGAGAATCCTCTTTACTAATGTGAGGTGTGACTCTCTAGGGCTTACTTAGAACCTAGCACATATACATGTAGCAAACATTATATCTGGTCTACTAGCTGTAAGATACAGTAAAGAGCCAATCATTGCTCTATATGTTGTCTGATCAACAGGTTTCCCATGTTCATCAGCATCCAATACAGCATTGGTAGGCATGGGTGTTTTCATACAAGATGCCTCAGACATGCCAAATTTCTTAACCAGCTCATTAGCATATTTGGTTTGAGAAATAAAGATGCCTTCAGCATGTTGCTTGACTTGCAATCCTAGGAAGAAGGATAGCTCACCCATGCTACTCATCTCAAATTTAGAGTGCATTAAATTAGAAAACCTTCTGCACAATTTTGAGTCAGTAGAACCAAAAATGATATCGTCTACATAAATTTGTACTAGTAGGGTATGGGACTTATGGGTTCTAATAAAAAGAGTTTGGTCTACTCTACCCCTGATAAAAACCATTTTCCAAGAGAAAGCATGCTAGGGTCTCATACCATGCTCTAGGAGCTTGCTTGAGACCATATAATGCTTTGTTCAGTCTAAAAACATAATCAGGATAAGTTGGAGAGATAAAACCCGGAGGTTGTCTGACATAGACTTCATCTTTGATGTCTCCATTTAAGAAGGCACTCTTGATATCCATCTGATAAACCTTGAAGCCTTTGTGAGCTGCATAAGCTAGAAATATTCTGATGGCTTCCAATCTTGCAACAGGTGCAAAGGTCTGGTCGTAGTCAATTCCTTCTTCTTGAGAATATCCCTGGACAACTAGCCTTGCCTTGTTCCTTATTATTACTCCTTGATCATCCAGTTTATTTCTGAATACCCATTTTGTTCCAACAATGGAATGATCCTTTGGCTTTGCACTAGTTCTCATACTTTGTTCCTCTCAAATTGATGCAACTCCTCTTGCATTGCAATGATCCAGTGTGGATCTTGCTCTGCATCTTGAATGGACTGAGGTTCAATTTGAGAAAGGAAGCAGGTGTGCAACAGGTTTTGGTTGACCTGATTTCTGGTTTGCACACCAGCTGAGAGTTCTCCAATTATTTGGGTAATTGGATGGTCTCTTGATGTTACTAAATCAACAGGGGGTGTTGATTGTTCACCAACCTGTGTTGTTGTTTCCTCTTGTGGTACAACAACTGGCTCTTCAAGCTGAGCTTCAATGTGTTGAGCATTCCTTCATCTTCACTGCTTTCATCCTCTTGAGCAACATGTAACTTGTTCATATCTTCAACTAGAGAGTGTTCCTGCAAAGGTTCTATGGTAGAAGAAATCTTCTCCTTGAAAGACATGTTAGTTTCATCAAAAGAAACATGAACAGATTCCTCAATTTTCAAAGATGATTTATTATATACCCTATAGGCCTTGCTGATCATGGAGTATCCCAAAAACACTCCTTCATCAGCTTTGGCTTGAAATTTTGCTAAATATTTCTTATCATTATTGTGAATATAGCAAGTGCAACAAAAAATTCTGAAATAGTCAACTTTAGGTTTCTTCCCTTTGAGTAATTCATAGGGAGTCTTTCCCTTCAGTTTATGTATCAGACTCCTGTTCAGCACATAGTTGGAGGTGTTCACTGCCTCTGCCCAAAAGGATAGAGGTAGATGAGCATCTGACAACAATGTAGTGGCAGATTCAATAAGGGTTCTATTTTTCCTTTCAGCTACCCCATTTTGTTGAGGAGTTCTAGGAGCTGAGAAAGTGTGTCTGATCCCTTCACTCTGACAGAACTCTTGCATAAGAAGATAATCAAACTCTGTCCCATGATCACTTCTGATCAGGGCAATGTGAGTATTGAACTCAATCTGTATACATTTGAGAAACTCTGTCAAACACTTAAAGTTATCAGACTTCTTCCTTAGAAAGAACACCCAAGTGAATCTAGAGAAGTCATCTACAATTACTAAAGTGTAGGATTTCCCTCCTAGGCTTTGTACTGTGATGGGTCCAAACAGATCCATGTGTAACAGATACAATATCCTAGGTGAATCACTCTTATTAAGTGACTTAAAACTGTTTTTAGTTTGCTTGCCTAATTGACAAGCCTTGCAGAGTCCTTCCTTCTTGTAGGGGCCAGAAGGTAGTCCTCTAACAAGGTTGTCCTTGGAGAGCCTAGCAATAGTTCTAAGGTTTAGGTGTCCTAGTCTCTTATGCCATAAACACATTTGGTCTACATACTGAATTAAATAAACAGATATCTATAGAAGTTGAAAGAAAATCTATAGGTAGATGTTACCTTTCCTTTTACCTGTCAACACAGTTGTGTTGTCCTCTGACTTGATTTTGCATAAGGTTTTGCTGAAGGTCACCCGGTACCCTTCATCACATAGCTGACTGATGCTGATTAGGTTGTGCTTCAGTCCTTCCACATATGCTACCTTCTTGAAGGTTACTAAACCAATCTGGACTGCACCATATCCTTTAGTTTGTCCAAAGTTGGAATCACCAAAGATAACTTTGGGTCCAAGCTTGGCTCTAAAGGAATTGAGGTTGTCCTTGTTCCCTGTCATGTGCTTAGAGCACCCACTATCCAAATACCATTGCTGGTTAGATGTTGGATAGGTCTTCACCTGCACATAAAATAATTCACTTGTTTTTGACCCAGTTTACCTTGGGCCTAGGTTGATAACCTCTAAATTCAGAAATGAAAGACATCCCTGGCTGACTCTTATATCCTTCAGGATGATATCTCCTTGGAGGTATAATCCATTCAGTATAAGGGTTAAAGGTTTGGGATGAAAAACCCTCAGGATTCAATTTTGACTTGCCTTTGAAAAAATTTCCAGAGCTCTGACCTCTGTTCGACGATCTTGGAGCTGAGTTCGACGATCTTGGGTCAGATCGTCGAGCTCCGTTCGACGGTCGACTATGGGTGAGGTCAGGTACATGAGATCGTCGAGCTTCGTTCGACGACTTTGGTTGAGATCGTCGACCAGCGTTCGACGATTTTCCCTGAGATCGTCGAGCTGCGTTCGGCGATCGTCGATCTTCATTCGGCGATCGTCGAGCTTCGTTCGACGATTTCTGCTGGGACTTAAATTTCTGAGGCAGATCAGAATTTTTCCTGGCAACCTCTACAACTCCCTTTCCCTTGCTAGAAATAAACTTGATGGGAGTTGTTAGGACTATAGGTTGGCTGGATGAAGCACCCAAGCCCAGTGTACTGTTAATCTAGAGTTCACTGTGCTTGTGATGTCCATCAGCTTGATGCTTCTCCCATTAAGGGATTCTTCAAGCTTCTTGGCCTCAGAGAGCTCACTTTTCAGTGTAGCTATCTGTTCCCTACAGTTCTCCAACTCCTGAGAGAGTTTGAGATTTTCTGACTTTAAAACATTTTGTTCAGATAATTGATTTCTGAGAGAGATGATCTCTTTCTCAGACTTTAGCAGGTCTAAACATAGTGCTTTAAATTCAGATTTAAAATCTTCTGAAGTAAAATCAAAAGAGCTGATTACCTGATCTTCTTCAGGTTGAGTCTCTGAGTCTGACTCTGACTCCTCTTCCTCTGAGTTGTGTTGTGAGGCATTGATTGCCATCATGCAGAACTCCTTTTCCTCTGCATCATCCTCATCATCACTAGAGCTGGAAGAGGCTTCTGACTCCTCTTCAGTCTCACTCCAGGATTCAGCAACAAATCCTTTCCTTGTATGCTTATTTTTGCTGGAAGAAGGTTTGCTATTGCCACTCCTTTTGGAGTCTTTCTCCTTTCTTCTCTCTTTTATGTCCCTTCTGTCCTTGTTCTTGTTCTCTGGACAGTCAGGAACTATATGCCCTGGTTTTCTGCAACCAAAGCAAATAATGTCTTTGTTATTGCCAATGGACTTGTCATACCTTGGCTTGTCCTGCTCCTTGTATGATCTTCTTCTAAAGTCCTTTCTGGCCATCTTATAGAATCTTTTGGTCAGCAAGCTGAGAAGTTCATCATTGCCTGTTCCTTTTTCTTCAGGCAGATCTTCAGTTGCCTTGAATGCTATAGTCTTCTCCTTTCTTGTGGCTGGTGAAGCAGTCTTCTGTTCTTCCTCTCTGTTCTTGATGAGTAGCTCATAAGATTTGAGCTTACCCAATAAGGCTTCAGTGGTGATCTCATTCAGACTTCTGGCATCTTTAATTGGCCAGATTCTTGAATCCCAAGTGCTGGGAAAGCACATTAGGATCTTGTCATTAAGTTCTGTCAGTGAGATCTCTTTGTCTAATGTCCTCAGTTCACTGACAATTAGACTCAGTCTGTTGTACATATCTCCCACTGACTCAGTCTCTCCCTTCTTGAAGTTCTCATATTGGGAGATGAGATGGGATCTTCTGTCCTTTCTCTCATCAGTTGAGCCAGAGAATATTTCTGAGAGCTTGTCCTAATTCTCCTTGGCGGAATTACATTCAGCTACCTTTTGAAAAATGTCATCTGACATTGTCTGAGCTAGAATGTTCATTGCCTTGGCATCAGCTACTTTCCACTTTTTGATGTCAGCATCTGTTCCTGATGGAGGTGGAACAGCATTTGTACTTGTGCTTTCTGGGGGTCTTGGACACACTGTCAAAACAGAATTAAATATATCTTCGTCAATAGAATTCATGTAGAGTCTAATCCTTGCTTTCCAAAGTGCAAACTTTGACAGATTGCACACTGGAGGTCTGGTGCTTGCATAATCTTTGTTTTGGGCCATGATTTGTGCAAACTATAATCTAATAATAAAATATAACAGAAGGATCTAGTTTGGGATCTTGGGGTTCAGGTGTTAGCCTGTACAACCACCAAGGTGTGGTATGTTTAACCAACCTCGCTCTGATACCAATTGAAAGGGGAAACTAGATCTGATATACTCTAGAGGGGGGTGAATAGAGTATATGGTGCTTTTGAACACAAAGAAAAACTTTTGCAAAGCTTTACAACAATTGTTGTAATGAGTGTGAGCAGGGAAGCAGAAATAAAACTAAACACAAAACTAATCTATGCAGAAACTAAGCACAATAAAATCTAGGCCAGAAACAAAAAAAAACATGCAGAACCAGATGACACAAGGAATTATAGTGGTTCCCCAAACTTGGGTACATCCACTCTTCTACCACCCTAGGTAGGAATCCACTGCAGGATGAGTTGATCAGGTGTCCTGGGCACCAATGAGCTTTTGATAAGGTGCTCAAAAACCAAATTAGATTTTTTGATCAGGTGTCTTGCCACCAATGAGCTTTTGACAAGGTGCTCAAAAACCAGATTCAAACTTTTGAAGGGAGTTTGAAAAACCCTTTACAGAGTGGGGGTGAGAGAGTGATTACAGTCTTCTCTTTCTCAATCAACTGAGAAGACTAAGTGGATTGATGTCAAAGCTCCCCCTGAGTCCTTGATCTTCAGGAAGATGAGCTTTGCTGAGGGTGATAGGCCTTCAAAGATAGATCTCCAGCAAAAGATGATTTCAACAAGCTGAAATGTTGAGAGTCTGGAGTCTTGAGATGATGTTGGCCTTGAATACTTTGAGAGCTGAAGAGATCTGAAGATTTTTTGAAAGCTTGATCTCTCTGATGAGTGTTCTTCAGAATTCTTGTTGACAGAAATTTTGAAAAGAGTCTCTGTATTCTGAGTTGTGTGTCCTCTTCTTGTCAATCTCTGTATTTCACCTCTATTTCATTCAAAAACATTCTGTCATTTATTCTCTGTGCCATAATAGAATATCACTCTGTCAAAGATAGCCGTTGGTCTGCATTGATTACAGCCTTAATTGCATAATTTTTTCTGAAGGAAAGTCCACTGAATTGTTCCTTGAAAAATCCCTTGAAACTTGCTCCAGAAGTAAATGAAAACGGCTGACAGATCTTCTGAATTAAATGCAGAATAACTTCTATCTGATTTAAATTTGAATTCTGAAAGATAACTGAAATCGTCGAACTGAGCTCTGTTATCGTCGAGCTGAGCTCAGCGAACTGGAAAATCCAAGTAGCAAGATAATCGTCGATCTGAGCACAAAGATCGTCGAACTGAGCTCAGAGATAAGGATCCAATGCAGAGTTAAAATCGTCGACCTGAGCTCACCGATCGTCGAATGGAGTTCGACGATATTGCGAAGTTGAGCTCAGCGATCGTCGAGTGGAGCTCGACGATATTATGAGGTTGAGCTCAGCGATCGTCGAATGGAGCTCGACGATCTACAGAAGTTGAGCTAGACGATCGTCGACCGGAGTTCGACGAATCGTCGTGCTGAGCTCGACGATTAGACTTGGTCTATAGAAAAACTTGGTCTTCAGGGCAGCTTCCAATCCTAGACTTCTAACCCATTAGACTCAATTCTAATTGACCTATAAAGCTATACAGAAGGTCAAACACAGATTCCTAGAGACATAGTGATCCTGACCCAAATTAGTAATAGGGTGTTCCAACAATCTCCCCCTATTTGGGTTAGGATTACTATTTACAGACTTTGGAAGAATCAAATAACATCATACAATCAGAAAAACATGAAAACAATAGCAGCTATACACAATGCAGAAACATCACAGAAAAATGTATAACATGATATCCAGACAGTAGTCAGAAAAACCAAGGATTGTCACCTTACAGAGTTACTTTTTCTCTTTGCCTTTTACCATTTTGATTTCTCTGTTAGGATTCAGGGCTTCTTGTTTGGATCTGGTGTCATCAGCTGCACCCAAATAAATTTGCTTAGTAGCCCTGGGAACCACAGCAGCAGGATGCAATTCCATATATCTTTCTGCATCAAAAAATTTGCTGGAAGCATATCTCTCTAATTCCTTCTGTCTTTGTTCTGACATTGTAGAAATATTGGAGGTGTCTAGGCCTTGTTCTTTGGCTTTCTTTATCTGGTCTAATGCAGCCAACTCCTTCATCCTAGCAGTCCAAGCAACAGGATTCTTCTCAGGGTCCTCAAATGGTACATGTGGCTCATACCTGTTGGAAGAAGTATCTTGAGGAGTCCTGGCAGTCACAGTTTCTTTGAGCTTATAAGGGAATGGACCAGAAGATGTATCAGAAGAAACATGTCCTCCCCTGGAATAAGGGTGCTGCCTGGAATGCCCTTTAGAATAAACTTGAGTCTCTCTTTGATTTCCCCTATATCCTCCTCTCCTAGAGTAAGAGCCCCTAGACTGGCTTTCCCTTTGATAGGTTCTAGCATGGGGTTGGTAGGGAGCCTGGCTTCTAGATGGGGCTTGGCTTGCAGAGCTGCCACCTACACCTGCATCAGGTGGAGGTGGTGGAGGAGGATGAGGGTGCTTGAACTGGGAGGAGCCCTTCTCATACTTCCTTTTCTTCTTCATTGCTTTTAACTGATTTTTGGAATACTGCATCCAATGTTCAGTAATTGGGCAGTTGTGCAGAATATAATAAGGAACGTCATTATCATCTCTTACTTTGGCAGGTGGAACCCTTCTCATAGCCTTGCTTCTAGCCTTCCTCTTCCTGGCAATAGTGGCAGCAGAGTCATCAGAGTCTGTCTTGAACTCATCAGAGTCAGAACTCTGGTCATCATATATAGCATCAATCTTCTTCATAAGATCTTTCTTCAGTTGCATTGCAACAGATGAGGCAGAAGCAGAAGTGTTGGGTATTGTATCCACAATGTACCTGATTTGAAGAAGCCCCTGGACAAGCTAAGGTCAATAGACTATGTATTTGATAAACTTTTTCAAGTTGTACTTGCAGTTTCTCCACGCTAAGTGCACACCAATGTCAGGGTGCAGTAGGTCAATATACACGGATCTGCACGACGTAATCCCTCGTTGAGCAGATCAGTGTGTTGGCCTATGTGTACTCTCTCTATTGGAGTGCACTTACTTTCAAGTACAGGGCCGCTCATATGCAAGAGAAGACAAGGAGCATGGAGGATCAAGGAGGAGCTCCTAGGTGGAAGACGAAAAATCGTCCAAGGCAAATTCGACGAGAATCACCAAGTGATTCTCGCCGAATCGGCGAGAATCACTTGGTGATTCTCGCCGAATCGACGAGAATCATCAATGATTCTCGCCGACTCCTTCTGGCCATCTCAATATGGTGCCAAGTAAGATTCGGCGAGAATCGCTTGTAATTCCCGCCGAACCAATGGTCATGCAGCCCATGAATACAAGTTGAATTCGTTGAGAATCGACAAGTAATTCGACGAGAATCACAATCGATTCTCGACGAATCGTCGAGAATCACTTGATGATTCTCGCCGATTCGTCGAGAATCGTCTGCGATTCTCGCCGATTTTTCCTTGGCATTTTCTCAGTTAATTTCCTGAACCGGATTCTGCCGCTGTTTAATATCTGGACCGGGACTTGGGGGCTACCTCTGTGGGTCCCACAAACGGTCTTATTGGGGGTAGCTACAGTATAAATACATGGGTATTTTGAACAGTACCTACACAGAAAAATACGCGAGCTCACGGAAACCCTAAAATCGCGAAATCCTTCCGCCGCCTCCGTCGCCGCTCGCGCAAGTCCGACGCCGCCACCGATAGATCTTCTTCCCGATCTCCGGCGACAGTAGCTTAGCAAGGCTTGAGTCTCACGAGTCTATCCAGAGATCCTTTGTCTCTCGATTTGTTGATCGGAAACACTTCCCATCCGAATCGATCGAGACGACCGATCCTCGTGTGACCGTTGGTAGACCGAGCTTGCTTCGCAACGAAGTTTGGATCTCCAAGTTCAGCAGCTGCTCTTCATCGTAGCCGCCGATCCCGAAGCTAGCCGCCGCTCGTGTGCCGCCGCCGGTTCCGGGGAAATCCTCTCCAAGAGAGACCAAGGTCGTAGACTCCTCATCGACTTCAAGAACACGTCGTCGAACAAAGAGGAACACCGGTGTCTCCAAGAGAAGTTTGTATCACGTGTACATTCTACTTTTATTTCATTGTAAAGGAA
The DNA here is from genome assembly GCA_039583875.1 of Platanthera guangdongensis. Taxonomy (NCBI): domain Eukaryota; kingdom Viridiplantae; phylum Streptophyta; class Magnoliopsida; order Asparagales; family Orchidaceae; genus Platanthera; species Platanthera guangdongensis. The sequence goes on from CM077155.1 coordinate 4,090,927, forward strand.
CTTTAGTTCCGTGTTGTAAGGGTTGGGTGCAACCCGATTTGTGGGAGTGTTGACTCTCACGTGTGGAAGGGCTCCTTCCGTTAGTGAAGGGATTGGATTTCAATCCCGTTGGTGAAGTGACCGAGTCGTCCCTTGTTGGGGAGATAGGTCGAAGGGGGAAAGTGGATGTACCCAAGTCGGGGAACCACTATAAATTTGCTGTGTTTTCTGTGTGCTGTGTTTGTTGTTTTTATTGTGCAGGTACATCTGTAAATTCCGCAAAAGAACCACACGTCACCTATCCCCCCCCCCATAGGTGCACATAGCCGACACTAGGTGGACTTTCAAGTGGTATCAGAGCCAGGTTCCTCAACAAAAAGGCTAACACCTTGAGGTGAATCCTGCCACTAGTGTCAACAAGGAGACATACATCTACTATGGACGGGCTCAAGTACTCCGGCAAGATCCCAGTGTGCAACAGACTTAACTTTCCTATCTGGAAGGAAAGGATCAGGTTTTATATGGAAGCAGTGGACCCTCGACTGTTCATGATCGTGCTGGAGGGACCTTATGTACCCACTAAGGCCTCCACCATTGATCCCACCAAGAAAGTGCCAAAGACACTCTCTGAAATGGACAAGGATGAGATGGTCCTAGTGGGCCTTGACATGAAGGCAAGAAACATCCTGGTCAGCGCGGTTGACGACTCTATGATGCAAAACTTCAGCAACTGCAGGACAGCTCAAGAGATTTGGCAGTGCCTGATCATCCTAATGGAGGGCACGGATGAAGTGAGGGATGATCGGAGATCCCTCCTGAACCAGAAGTATGAGGCCTTCCGGCAAGGGCCTAAGGAAGAGATCGGAGTCACATACGAGAACTTCCTGAAGATTGTTAACGCCCTCAAGGGCTATGGAAGAGTGTTCACCAATGGTGAACTCAATGACAAATTCCTTAGGTCCCTTACTAAGGAATGGGATACAAAGATCTGCGCCATCAGAGAATTTGGCAGACTAGCAGAAACTGATCCACAAATCCTGTTCGGGAAGCTGATGTCCTATGAACTTCAGCTGAACACCAGGAAGGCAGAGGAAGAAGCAGAGAAGGCTGCTGCAAAAGAAAAGACTGTGGCCCTAAAAGCCAGTCACTCCAGAAAAGGGAAGGGTGCGGTGTCGTACCGTGCCAGAAATAAGGAAGAAGAGGAGGACTCCGATCCATGCTCCTCCAGCTCAGAACTGTCGGAAGAGGATTTCTCCCTCATCACTCGAGAGTTCAAGAAATTCCTCAAGATGAGGAATCAAAGGAAGAGAGACGGCTCCTCATCCAGACATCAGAAGAAAAACTACTCTTCTGACAGGTATGCATCTAAACCTAACAAACATCGTTCTTCTGATATTATTTGCTTTGGATGCAATAAGCCAGGTCACGTCGTGGCCGACTGCCATCAAAACAAAAGAGATAAAGGGAAAGGAGAGGAGCTCAAATCCTCCAGAGATAAGAAGGAGCGGAGCTACATCGCAAGAAGACCAAAGACGCTAAGTGAGTCTGATTCCTCAGACTCCAGTGATGATGAGGAAGCCTACTTCGGGCTGGTGGGTCGCTCTGACTCAGAAGGAGAATGTCCCCCATTTACTGGGAAGGTAAAAGCTCACACCCCTCTTTCCGACTCCGACTCTGATCCTGAGTCTCAGGATGATGAACCTGAGGATGGCCCTTCGGCCCGCGAAGCTGAACTCCTCGAGAAGTATGAGCTTCTGCTCAACACCTTCGACGAGTGCCGTAAGAGACTGAGGGCTGAGAAGAAGGAAGTAAAATTCCTTAAGGGTGAGTGTGTATCCCTAAGGGAAGAGGTCACTAGTTTGATTTCTCTCCGGCAGGAACACCTTGACCTGACTTCAAAGCACTCAGAGTCTTTGCAGCTCCTTGATCTCAAGCAGGAGGAAGTCAACAAATTGGAAGAACTACTTGCGGCAGAAAGGAAGATCGTACAGAGCTTCTCTATGCCAAAAACAGTGCTTCCAGTCGTTGACACCTTCTCTGCTCAGGCCAAAGGAGCTGGCTTGGGGCATGTTGGGGCATCTGGTTCTTCATCTCGGAGAAACAAGAACCAGAGGAAGAATAAGGCCGCCAAGAAGGCCTCTGCTGATGAAAAGGGGAAGGCTCCTCTTAGTCCTGTTGCGTTCAGAAAGCCTGGCTTTCCTTGCAACCAACATGACTTTGAGTCAACATTTGGGCATCATTTCCGGCCCTCGGTTGCAAAGCCTAAGAGCCGGTATGACGGTTGGAACTTCCCCCGGAACTTTGGTGAGAGTGCCTTCAAGGCACCTTATGAGGAGATCCACATAGGAAATTATGGTCCGTTCTCTAGCGGCCATAATGGAAAGCAGGCGCCAAAAGTCAAGCCTGTTATTCAAAAGGTGACAAAGTCATGTGACTGCCATCACCATGAGGCATCCACCTCCAGATCCAAGGCCCCAGCTGTACCCGTTGTTCCCAGGGTAAGGCAGGAGCCTCGGAAGAGATACAACAGGTTTGACTGTTGGTGCTGTGGCAAAGTCGGTCACTTTGCCGTGGATTGTTGGTTTAATCCAAGGAACTACGAGACTCCCCATGTTAACAATGCGAGACCGACCACTCGTAGGGTTAACCGACCGAGGGGGAGTGTGCTAACCAGGAATCTAGGACCCAAGTTCGATTGGGTTCCTAAGGCAAATTAATTTTGTTTTGCAGGAATGTCCAAAGGCCACCAAAATGCCAATCTGGTATTTGGACAGTGGATGCTCCCGGCATATGACCGGGACAAGAAGCCTGCTGCGTGATTACACTCCAGTCGAGAATGGACCCAAAGTCATCTTTGGAGGGTCAGATCGAGGAGTCACCAGAGGTTATGGTATGATTTCCAACGGTATAATCTCTATCACCGACGTGGCTTATGTTGAAGGGTTAAACCATAACCTGATCAGTGTAAGTCAGTTATGTGATAAAGGTTATGACGTTAAGTTCTGCAAGGATAAATGTCTGATAATTTCACGTTCCTCCTCTGAGACGGTATTATCAGGCATTAGGAGCAGAAATATCTTCTGCTTAGATTTTCTTAGTATAGATTCATCTACCCCCGTATGCCTTGTGGCAACAGGCAGTGCTTCTCTTTGTGAACAATGACACAAGAGATTGGCACATATTAATTATAAGACAATTAGTATGCTATTTTCTAAGAATTTAGTAAGAGATGCTCCCAGTATCAAGTGCATCAAGGATAGCCCCTGTCATGCTTGCCAGATGGGCAAACAGACACGGGCTACCTTTAAGAGCATTGCGGACAAAGACTCTTCCCGATGTCTTTATCTGCTACATATGGACTTGTTTGGCCCAATGCAAGTTCATAGTTTGGGAGGCAAGTCATATACGCTAGTGATAGTTGATGATCACTCACGGTTTACATGGGTGTTCTTTTTGAAACGAAAGTCAGATACTTTTGACATCTTCACTAATTTTGTCAAGCAAGTTCAGAACGAATTTAACTGCTCCGTGGTCAAAATCCGAAGTGACCATGGAACAGAATTCGAATCTGGTGCTATGACAGAATTTTGTGAAGAACAAGGTATCTTTCATGAGTTTTCCTCCCCGCGCACTCCTCAGCAAAATGGAGTTGCGGAGAGGAGAAATAGAACTCTCATTGAGGCCTGCACGACTATGTTGAAAGATGCTTCTCTCCCGGAATACTTCTGGGCAGAGGGTGTCAATACGGCATGTCATGTACAAAACCGAGCGTTGATCAACAAACATCATCGTCAGACGCCCTACGAGCTACTGAAAGGCAGGAAACCAACCATGTCCTACTTGAGGATCTTTGGTTGCAGATGCTATGTACTAAATAATGGGAAGTATCCGCGTACTAAATTCGGTGAAAAATGCTTCGAAGGCATATTCATGGGATATAGTTCCCATAGTCGGGCATATAGGGTCTTCAATAAGAAAACCTTAGTGGTAGAAGAATCAATAAATGTTGTATTTGATGAAGGAAGCTTGCTTAACAGCAATTCTTCCAGTTGTATTCTTGAAGATGCAGGTGCTAGACTTAACCAGCTGAATCTGGATGAGACCCCTAAAGATGACGCACCCAAGTACGTCAAAGTTTCCACCTCCACGTCATCTGAAAATGTTGAAGATCAAGATGGAACAAATCTTTTAGAAGAACGAGAAGCACAAGAAGTAGCTGAAGCTCCAGACGCCAGACTTCTAGAGCTCCGTCACGTGAGGGATCATCCTAGAGAACAGATCATCGGAGATCCTCGTGTAGGCGTCAGAACTCGAAGAGGTACAACTAACGAAGTATTGCATCTCAGCTTCCTGTCTCAGGTTGAGCCAAAGAAGTTCGATGAGGCGAACAAGGATGCGGCATGGATTCTGGCCATGCAAGAGGAACTACATCAATTCGAACGTTGCAAGGTTTGGACGCTGGTTCCCAGACCATACAAGCAGAATGTCATTGGCACGAAGTGGATTTTCAGAAACAAGCTGGATGAACATGGTGTCATCATAAAGAACAAGGCCAGGCTGGTGGCTCAAGGTTACAGACAGGAGGAAGGGATTGACTTCGACCAAACCTTCGCACCAGTCGCAAGGCTCGAGGCAATCCGGTTGTTCCTGGCATATGCTTCACACAAAGGATTCACTGTCTACCAAATGGATGTGAAATCGGCATTCCTGAACGGAGACCTGAAAGAGGAAGTATACGTCGCTCAACCCCCAGGTTTTGTCGACCCTACTTATCCCAATCACGTTTATTTTCTTAATAAGGCCTTATATGGGTTGAAACAAGCTCCACGAGCTTGGTATGAGACTTTATCTAGCTTTCTTCTTGAGAACAAGTTCTCCAGAGGTAAAATAGATAAAACATTGTTTCTCCGGGAAGTCAAAGGCAAGATTTTGCTGGTGCAAATCTATGTCGATGACATAATATTCGGCTCAACGGACAACAATCTTTGCAAAAAGTTTTCCAAACTTATGCAAGGAAAGTTTGAAATGAGCAGTATGGGAGAGCTCAAGTATTTCTTAGGCCTTCAAGTGAAACAGTCTGAGGATGGAATTTCATTTCTCAGACGAAGTTCACAAATGAACTCCTTAAGAAATTCGGTATGGAGAGTGCAACCTCTATGAGGACTCCAATGGGATCCACCATGTCTCTGGATAAGGATGAGAAAGGTAAACCTTTCGATGAAACCAAATACAGAAGCATCATTGGATCCCTGCTCTACCTTACTGCCAGTAGACCGGATATTATGTTCTCCACATGTGTATGTGCCCGATATCAGGTGAACACTAAGGAATCTCACTATGTCGCTGCAAAGCGAATTCTAAGATACCTTAAAGGTACTCCTAATCTTGGCTTGTGGTACCCGAGGAACAATGATGTCGAGCTAATAGGCTTTTCAGATGCTGATTTTGCAGGGAGCAGGGATGACAGGAAAAGCACCTCCGGGACGTGTCAATTCCTCGGCAGGAGGCTTATCTCATGGAACAGTAAGAAACAGAATTGCGTTGCAACCTCCACAGCAGAGTCCGAGTATATCTCGGCAGGAAGCTGTTGCGCACAACTCCTTTGGATCAGAAATCAGTTAGCCGACTACAACCTTCAGTTCAAGGAAGTTCCAATGTACTGCGACTCCTCCAGTGCAATTGCCATTGCCAACAATCCGGTGTCGTACAGCAGAACGAAGCATATTGAAGTACGCTACCACTTCATTAGGGAGCACGTGGAGAACAAGGATATCTCTCTCTGTTATGTCCCCACGGACAAGCAGATTGCTGATGTATTCACAAAGCCCCTAGACGAGGCAAAGTTCAATCTTTTCAAGACAGAATTGGGGATGCTCAATTATGAAGAATGAAGACTACAGAGGCTCCCAACTCGTGCATAATCTGAGGGGGAGCCGGGAACTCCAGCGTGAGTACAGATGCAAGAACTGAGGGGGAGCTAAGGGCCAAAAGGTTCCAGACCCCGATTTGCCGAAGCCGAAAAGGGGGAGATAACCCTCTCGGGGTCAAGGCTAAGGTGGCTCCAGCTTGCTCCCAAGCACTCGGTATTGGTAAGGGATGTCTCCACTTAATGATGTTACGTTTACGGTCTTCAGTTGCTTTCCTTTTCACTTGCTCTATTCACCTTAGCTTGTAGGGTTTAGGCTTCTTCAAATAGGGGGAGATTGTTGGGTATTGTATCCACAATGTACCTGATTTGAAGAAGCCCCTGGACAAGCTAAGGTCAATAGACTATGTATTTGATAAACTTTTTCAAGTTGTACTTGCAGTTTCTCCACGCTAAGTGCACACCAATGTCAGGGTGCAGTAGGTCAATATACACGGATCTGCACGACGTAATCCCTCGTTGAGCAGATCAGTGTGTTGGCCTATGTGTACTCTCTCTATTGGAGTGCACTTACTTTCAAGTACAGGGCCGCTCATATGCAAGAGAAGACAAGGAGCATGGAGGATCAAGGAGGAGCTCCTAGGTGGAAGACGAAAAATCGTCCAAGGCAAATTCGACGAGAATCACCAAGTGATTCTCGCCGAATGGCGAGAATCACTTGGTGATTCTCGCCGAATCGACGAGAATCATCAATGATTCTCGCCGACTCCTTCTGGCCATCTCAATATGGTGCCAAGTAAGATTCGGCGAGAATCGCTTGTAATTCCCGCCGAACCAATGGTCATGCAGCCCATGAATACAAGTTGAATTCGTTGAGAATCGACAAGTAATTCGACGAGAATCACAATCGATTCTCGACGAATCGTCGAGAATCACTTGATGATTCTCGCCGATTCGTCGAGAATCGTCTGCGATTCTCGCCGATTTTTCCTTGGCGTTTTCTCAGTTAATTTCCTGAACCGGATTCTGCCGCTGTTTAATATCTGGACCGGGACTTGGGGGCTACCTCTGTGGGTCCCACAAACGGTCTTATTGGGGGTAGCTACAGTATAAATACATGGGTATTTTGAACAGTACCTACACAGAAAAATACGCGAGCTCACGGAAACCCTAAAATCGCGAAATCCTTCCGCCGCCTCCGTCGCCGCTCGCGCAAGTCCGTCGCCGCCACCGATAGATCTTCTTCCCGATCTCCGGCGACAGTAGCTTAGCAAGGCTTGAGTCTCACGAGTCTATCCAGAGATCCTTTGTCTCTCGATTTGTTGATCGGAAACACTTCCCATCCGAATCGATCGAGACGACCGATCCTCGTGTGACCGTTGGTAGACCGAGCTTGCTTCGCAACGAAGTTTGGATCTCCAAGTTCAGCAGCTGCTCTTCATCGTAGCCGCCGATCCCGAAGCTAGCCGCCGCTCGTGTGCCGCCGCCGGTTCCGGGGAAATCCTCTCCAAGAGAGACCAAGGTCGTAGACTCCTCATCGACTTCAAGAACACGTCGTCGAACAAAGAGGAACACCGGTGTCTCCAAGAGAAGTTTGTATCACGTGTACATTCTACTTTTATTTCATTGTAAAGGAACTTTAGTTCCGTGTTGTAATGGTTGGGTGCAACCCGATTTGTGGGAGTGTTGACTCTCACGTGTGGAAGGGCTCCTTCCGTTAGTGAAGGGATTGGATTTCAATCCCGTTGGTGAAGTGACCGAGTCGTCCCTTGTTGGGGAGATAGGTCGAAGGGGGAAAGTGGATGTACCCAAGTCGGGGAACCACTATAAATTTGCTGTGTTTTCTGTGTGCTGTGTTTGTTGTTTTTATTGTGCAGGTACATCTGTAAATTCCGCAAAAGAACCACACGTCACCTATCCCCCCCCCATAGGTGCACATAGCCGACACTAGGTGGACTTTCAAGAAGGGGCAGCAGCAGGAATAGCAGCAGATACAGCAACAGATACAGGAACAACAGCAGATGGGGCAGCAGATACAGAAGCAACATCAGAAACAACACTAGTAACTTTAGGAGAGATGGCAGCAGCAGCTTTAGAAACAACAACAAAATCTTCAACAGGCTCAAAAACAGCAGCCTCTGTCATCAGAAAATCCTGGGATGTGGGCTCATCAGAAACAAGTTGAATTTCAGCAGCAGTTGGAACATTTTCTTCAGCAGCAGCAAAGACAGTTTCAGAAGCAGATACAGCCTTTTCTTTATCAGCAGCAGCAGCAGTCATCACTGAGAGTACAAAAGAGGAAAGAATGTTGGGGTCACAGCCAGATAGAGGCACCAGAGCCTTGGACAGATCTTCTGGGGGCTAGACAGCATGTGGCTCTGGGAGATAGCTGTAATATGCAGTATCAAATGCAGAGAGCAAAGACCTTAGGTCTATTGCTAAGACTGGAGTAGGAGCCTGAACTGGAGCAGCAACAACAGGAGCAGCATATACAAACACAGCAGCAACAGCAGCAGTAACAACAGCAGGAGCAGAAGCAGCAGCAACAGCAGCATGAAGGCTGGCTTCATAGGGCATCTCCCCCTGCCTGGATGCAGATACCTCTGTATCAAGGCAAACTGCTGGAGGTGCTGCCTGAGGAATGAGGGAGGAAAGCCTGGCAGATAGGGCTGCCACTGACTGTTGCAGAGGAGCTAAGGAGGCCTCCATGAGAAGAGAGAGCCTGGGGGCTAGTAGCTCATACAACTTGTCAGCTAAGGCTGACAGAGCTACATGCTCAATGGCAAGAGCAGAGGTAGAGGGTATTGGGATGGCTGAGGAAGCTGGAAGTGGAGGGCTGAATGGTGGAGGGATGGATGGCTGAGGTGTGGGGATTGTGAAGATGGAGGACAAGGGTATGGATATGGATGGAGTGAAGGTGGGTTGGTCAAGGATGTGGTGGAGAAGATCTTGGAAAGATGTTGAGGAGGAGGGTAATTCTTGAGGAGAAGAGGGGGAATCATCCATGTAGGATTCATCCAGAAGAGAGAATGATGGTATGGAGGGAGATGATGTGACATCTGGAGGTGGATATGAGAACAAGGGGTGGAATTGGTCTACTGGAGGTGATGAAATGGTTGCTGGAGATGGAATAGATGTTGGAGATGGGCTGGAGATTGTAATGGGAGATGAAACTGGAGTGGTGGGTGGAGCTGGAGTGGTGGATGGAACTGGAGGTAGGGTTGAACTTGGAGGAGGAGAGGAAGCAGCACCAGCAACAGCCAGGTCTTCTGCAGCAGCAGAAACCTGAGGGGGAGTGACTCTTTGAGTCCTGGTGCCTGAAGGAGCAGTTGAAGAGGGCCTGCTGGGCTTGCTAATTTGCCTGTCCCACTTCCCAAATAGGGCACAGGTGAGTCTCTTGGAGGCATTGATGTGCACTCCAGAGGAGACCAGCAGAGCAGGGCACCTTGCCTGAAGGAAAACTCCAAGAATTCTTCCAAAATTTACAAAGCTTTTATTAATCTTCTTCTTTATCAGGTCAAAGAAGACCTCTCCCCAGTTTAAGCTTTTCCTATCTACCAGAGCTCCCATGAGGCAGAGCTGATGTCTGGAGATGGTATCATGTGCAGAATGCTTTGCCAACAGCACCTTGCCTACAACATCAGCTAGAAACCTGTATTCAACTGACAAGTTCCTCTTAAACAACTTGCTAGGGTTTCCCTCTGGATGACCCATCCTGGCAAGTATATCAGAAAATTCCTCTCCAGATAGTTCAGCAGTGTCTTCACCATTTCTCAAGCCAAAAACCTCTGTTAAAACTGTTGGGGTCAGAGGTACCTGGGTTCCAGCAATAGATCCAACTATGGTGTTGTTGTCTAGATTGTGAGCAGTATAGACCCATTCTTTTATTTCATCTGAGGCAAGTTTGATTCTTGTGGTCATGAGGGCAGACAAATGCTGATCCTTGAATAAACTCAGGATGTCCTGGAAGATTTGATCAGTGGTGTTGAAGGAGTCCAGATCAATGTCAAATCCTGCATCAAACTTCATTGCGGCGAGGACAGCAACTGAGACGGCCATGGTACCTGCAAAAACTTAACAAACAAACCGAACAAGCGTAGAACTGTTTGGAGGGAAGAAAATTCTTGCAGAGAAATTGAAAGCGCAAGAGAGAACGACGGCGAAAAATGAGTTTTATATTAGGGTTCGACGCAGAAAAGGAAAGATCGTTGAACTCAGTTCGACGATCGAGGCTTCTAAAGGAATCTGAAGAGACTCCAACATCGTCGATCTCCGTTCGACGATCTTGGAAAGCGTCGAGCTCCGTTCGACGATCGTTCAGGGAACAAAATCGTCGAGCGCCGTTCGACGATCGTTGACCGGAAGAGATAGTTCATACTATCTGAGGGGCGCTGAACTCAGTTCGACGATTCTGGAAATCGTCGAACTCCGTTCGACGATCTTTGGGGAAATCGTCGAGCGCAGTTCAGAGATCAGAAAATCCTAGACATTAAGAAAAATCAGAATTTTGCCTAGTCTTGGTCAATTTTTAGCTTTCAAAATCTTGGGTATTAATTAAGACTTCCTCCATCTAACATTCCTAACTGATTTAGGAAGAAAGTGTGTTTCTTTTCATCCAAAGGCTTGGTGAAAATATCTCCCCTTTGTAAATCAGTTGGGATATATTGCAGTTCAATTTATTCTTTTCAACATTGTCCCTTAAGAAATGATGTCTAATCTCTATGTGTTTTGTCCTACTATGGAGGACTGGATTTTGAGCTATGGAAATAGCACTTGTATTGTCACAAAAGATTTTTGACTTCTCTAAGTTGTAACCATAGTCTAGGAGTTGATTTTGAATCCACAATATTTGTGAACAACAACTGCCTGCAGCCATATATTCAGCTTCAGCAGTTGAAGTTGACACAGATGTTTGTTTCTTACAAAACCAAGAGACAAGTCTATCACCAAAAAACTGACAAGTTCCACTGGTGCTTTTCCTGTCAATTCTGCATCCAGCATAATCAGCATCAGAGAATCCAGTTAACTCAAATGCTGAATCTTTTGGATACCAGAGACCTAGATTTGGACAACTTTTAACATATCTGAGAATCCTCTTTACTAATGTGAGGTGTGACTCTCTAGGGCTTACTTGGAACCTAGCACATATACATGTAGCAAACATTATATCTGGTCTACTAGCTGTAAGATACAGTAAAGAGCCAATCATTGCTCTATATGTTGTCTGATCAACAGGTTTTCCATGTTCATCAGCATCCAATACAGCATTGGTAGGCATGGGTGTTTTCATACAAGATGCCTCAGACATGCCAAATTTCTTAACCAGCTCATTAGCATATTTGGTTTGAGAAATAAAGATGCCTTCAGCATGTTGCTTGACTTGCAATCCTAGGAAGAAGGATAGCTCACCCATGCTACTCATCTCAAATTTAGAGTGCATTAGATTAGAAAACCTTCTGCACAATTTTGAGTCAGTAGAACCAAAAATGATATCGTCTATATAAATTTGTACTAGTAGGGTATGGGACTTATGGGTTCTAATAAAAAGAGTTTGGTCTACTCTACCCCTGATAAAACCATTTTCCAAGAGAAAGCATGCTAGGGTCTCATACCATGCTCTAGGAGCTTGCTTGAGACCACATAATGCTTTGTTCAGTCTAAAAACATAATCAGGATAAGTTGGAGAGATAAAACCTGGAGGTTGTCTGACATAGACTTCATCTTTGATGTCTCCATTTAAGAAGGCACTCTTGATATCCATCTGATAAACCTTGAAGCCTTTGTGAGCTGCATAAGCTAGAAATATTCTGATGGCTTCCAATCTTGCAACAGGTGCAAAGGTCTGGTCGTAGTCAATTCCTTCTTCTTGAGAATATCCCTGGACAACTAGCCTTGCCTTGTTCCTTATTATTACTCCTTGATCATCCAGTTTATTTCTGAATACCCATTTTGTTCCAACAATGGAATGATCCTTTGGCTTTGGCACTAGTTCTCATACTTTGTTCCTCTCAAATTGATGCAACTCCTCTTGCATTGCAATGATCTAGTGTGGATCTTGCTCTGCATCTTGAATGGACTGAGGTTCAATTTGAGAAAGGAAGCAGGTGTGCAACAGGTTTTGGTTGACCTGATTTCTGGTTTGCACACCAGCTGAGAGTTCTCCAATTATTTGGGTAATTGGATGGTCTCTTGATGTTACTAAATCAACAGGGGGTGTTGATTGTTCACCAACCTGTGTTGTTGTTTCCTCTTGTGGTACAACAACTGGCTCTTCAAGCTGAGCTTCAATGTGTTGAGCATTCCCTTCATCTTCACTGCTTTCATCCTCTTGAGCAACATGTAACTTATTCATATCTTCAACTAGAGAGTGTTCCTGCAAAGGTTCTATGGTAGAAGAAATCTTCTCCTTGAAAGACATGTTAGTTTCATCAAAAGAAACATGAACAGATTCCTCAATTTTCAAAGATGATTTATTATATACCCTATAGGCCTTGCTGATCATGGAGTATCCCAAAAACACTCCTTCATCAGCTTTGGCTTGAAATTTTGCTAAATATTTCTTATCATTATTGTGAATATAGCAAGTGCAACAAAAAATTCTGAAATAGTCAACTTTAGGTTTCTTCCCTTTGAGTAATTCATAGGGAGTCTTTCCCTTCAGTTTATGTATCAGACTCCTGTTCAGCACATAGTTGGAGGTGTTCACTGCCTCTGCCCAAAAGGATAGAGGTAGATGAGCATCTGACAACAATGTAGTGGCAGATTCAATAAGGGTTCTATTTTTCCTTTCAGCTACCCCATTTTGTTGAGGAGTTCTAGGAGCTGAGAAAGTGTGCCTGATCCCTTCACTCTGACAGAACTCTTGCATAAGAAGATAATCAAACTCTGTCCCATGATCACTTCTGATCAGGGCAATGTGAGTATTGAACTCAATCTGTATACATTTGAGAAACTCTGTCAAACACTTAAAGTTATCAGACTTCTTCCTTAGAAAGAACACCCAAGTGAATTTAGAGAAGTCATCTACAATTACTAAAGTGTAGGATTTCCCTCCTAGGCTTTGTACTGTGATGGGTACAAACAGATCCATGTGTAACAGATACAATATCCTAGGTGAATCACTCTTATTAAGTGACTTAAAACTGTTTTTAGTTTGCTTGCCTAATTGACAAGCCTTGCAGAGTCCTTCCTTCTTGTAGGGGCCAGAAGGTAGTCCTCTAACAAGGTTGTCCTTGGAGAGCCTAGCAATAGTTCTAAGGTTTAGGTGTCCTAGTCTCTTATGCCATAACACATTTGGTCTACATACTGAATTAAATAAACAGATATCTATAGAAGTTGAAAGAAAATCTATTAGGTAGATGTTACCTTTCCTTTTACCTGTCAACACAGTTGTGTTGTCCTCTGACTTGATTTTGCATAAGGTTTTGCTGAAGGTCACCTGGTACCCTTCATCACATAGCTGACTGATGCTGATTAGGTTGTGCTTCAGTCCTTCCACATATGCTACCTTCTTGAAGGTTACTGAACCAATCTGGACTGCACCATATCCTTTAGTTTGTCCAAAGTTGGAATCACCAAAGATAACTTTGGGTCCAAGCTTGGCTCTAAAGGAATTGAGGTTGTCCTTGTTCCCTGTCATGTGCTTAGAGCACCCACTATCCAAATAGCATTGCTGGTTAGATGTTGGATAGGTCTTCACCTGCACATAAAATAATTCACTTGTTTTTGACCCAGTTTACCTTGGGCCTAGGTTGATAACCTCTAAATTCAGAAATGAAAGACATCCCTGGCTGACTCTTATATCCTTCAGGATGATATCTCCTTGGAGGTATAATCCATTCAGTATAAGGGTTAAAGGTTTGGGATGAAAAACCCTCAGGATTCAATTTTGACTTGCCTTTGAAAAAATTTGCCAGAGCTCTGACCTCTGTTCGACGATCTTGGAGCTGAGTTCGACGATCTTGGGTCAGATCGTCGAGCTCCGTTCGACGGTCGACTATGGGTGAGGTCAGGTACATGAGATCGTCGAGCTTCGTTCGACGACTTTGGTTGAGATCGTCGACCAGCGTTCGACGATTTTCCCTGAGATCGTCGAGCTGCGTTCGGCGATCGTCGATCTTCATTCGGCGATCGTCGAGCTTCGTTCGACGATTTCTGCTGGGACTTAAATTTCTGAGGCAGATCAGAATTTTTCCTGGCAACCTCTACAACTCCCTTTCCCTTGCTAGAAATAAACTTGATGGGAGTTGTTAGGACTATAGGTTGGCTGGATGAAGCACCCAAGCCCAGTGTACTGTTAAGTCTAGAGTTCACTGTGCTTGTGATGTCCATCAGCTTGATGCTTCTCCCATTAAGGGATTATTCAAGCTTCTTGGCCTCAGAGAGCTCACTTTTCAGTGTAGCTATCTGTTCCCTACAGTTCTCCAACTCCTGAGAGAGTTTGAGATTTTCTGACTTTAAAACATTTTGTTCAGATAATTGATTTCTGAGAGAGATGATCTCTTTCTCAGACTTTAGCAGGTCTAAACATAGTGCTTTAAATTCAGATTTAAAATCTTCTGAAGTAAAATCAAAAGAGCTGATTACCTGATCTTCTTCAGGTTGAGTCTCTGAGTCTGACTCTGACTCCTCTTCCTCTGAGTTGTGTTGTGAGGCATTGATTGCCATCATGCAGAACTCCTTTTCCTCTGCATCATCCTCATCATCACTAGAGCTGGAAGAGGCTTCTGACTCCTCTTCAGTCTCACTCCAGGATTCAGCAACAAATCCTTTCCTTGTATGCTTATTTTTGCTGGAAGAAGGTTTGCTATTGCCACTCCTTTTGGAGTCTTTCTCCTTTCTTCTCTCTTTTATGTCCCTTCTGTCCTTGTTCTTGTTCTCTGGACAGTCAGGAACTATATGCCCTGGTTTTCTGCAACCAAAGCAAATAATGTCTTTGTTATTGCCAATGGACTTGTCATACCTTGGCTTGTCCTGCTCCTTGTATGATCTTCTTCTAAAGTCCTTTCTGGCCATCTTATAGAATCTTTTGGCCAGCAAGCTGAGAAGTTCATCATTGCCTGTTCTTTTTTCTTCAGGCAGATCTTCAGTTGCCTTGAATGCTATAGTCTTCTCCTTTCTTGTGGCTGGTGAAGCAGTCTTCTGTTCTTCCTCTCTGTTCTTGATGAGTAGCTCATAAGATTTGAGCTTACCAAACAAGGCTTCAGTGGTGATCTCATTCAGACTTCTGGCATCTTTAATTGGCCAGATTCTTGAATCCCAAGTGCTGGGAAAGCACATTAGGATCTTGTCATTAAGTTCTGTCAGTGAGATCTCTTTGTCTAATGTCCCCAGTTTACTGACAATTAGACTCAGTCTGTTGTACATATCTCCCACTGACTCGGTCTCTCCCTTCTTGAAGTTCTCATATTGGGAGATGAGATGGGATCTTCTGTCCTTTCTCTCATCAGCTGAGCCAGAGAATATTTCTGAGAGCTTGTCCCAATTCTCCTTGGCGGAATTACATTCAGCTACCTTTTGAAAAATGTCATCTGACATTGTCTGAGCTAGAATGTTCATTGCCTTGGCATCAGCTACTTTCCACTTTTTGATGTCAACATCTGTTCCTGATGGAGGTGGAACAGCATTTGTACTTGTGCTTTCTGGGGGTCTTGGACACACTGTCAAAACAGAATTAAATATATCTTCGTCAATAGAATTCATGTAGAGTCTAATCCTTGCTTTCCAAAGTGCAAACTTTGACAGATTGCACACTGGAGGTCTGGTGCTTGCATAATCTTTGTTTTGGGCCATGATTTGTGCAAACTAAATCTAATAATAAAATATAACAGAAGGATCTAGTTTGGGATCTTGGGGTTCAGGTGTTAGCCTGTACAACCACCAAGGTGTGGTATGTTTAACCAACCTCGCTCCGATACCAATTGAAAGGGGAAACTAGATCTGATATACTCTAGAGGGGGGTGAATAGAGTATATGGTGCTTTTTGAACACAAAGAAAAACTTTTGCAAAGCTTTACAACAATTGTTGTAATGAGTGTGAGCAGGGAAGCAGAAATAAAACTAAACACAAAACTAATCTATGCAGAAACTAAGCACAATAAAATCTAGGCCAGAAACAAAAAGAAAACATGCAGAACCAGATGACACAAGGAATTATAGTGGTTCCCCAAACTTGGGTACATCCACTCTTCTACCACCCTAGGTAGGAATCCACTGCAGGATGAGTTGATCAGGTGTCCTGGGCACCAATGAGCTTTTGATAAGGTGCTCAAAAACCAAATTAGATTTTTTGATCAGGTGTCTTGCCACCAATGAGCTTTTGACAAGGTGCTCAAAAACCAGATTCAAACTTTTGAAGGGAGTTTGAAAAACCCTTTACAGAGTGGGGGTGAGAGAGTGATGGCAGTCTTCTCTTTCTCAATCAACTGAGAAGACTAAGTGGATTGATGTCAAAGCTCCTCCTGAGTCCTTGATCTTCAGGAAGATGAGCTTTGCTGAGGGTGATAGGCCTTCAAAGATAGATCTCCAGCAAAAGATGATTTCAGCAAGCTGAAATGTTGAGAGTCTGGAGTCTTGAGATGATGTTGGCCTTGAACACTTTGAGAGCTGAAGAGATCTGAAGATTTTTTGAAAGCTTGATCTCTCTGATGAGTGTTCTTCAGAATTCTTGTTGACAGAAATTTTGAAAAGAGTCTCTGTATTCTGAGTTGTGTGTCCTCTTCTTGTCAATCTCTGTATTTCACCTCTATTTCATTCAAAAACATTCTGTCATTTATTCTCTGTGCCATAATAGAATATCACTCTGTCAAAGATAGCCGTTGGTCTGCATTGATTACAGCCTTAATTGCATAATTTTTTTTTGAAGGAAAGTCCACTGAATTGTTCCTTGAAAAATCCCTTGAAACTTGCTCCAGAAGTAAATGAAAACGGCTGGCAGATCTTCTGAATTAAATGCAGAATAACTTCTATCTGATTTAAATTTGAATTCTGAAAGATAACTGAAATCGTCGAACTGAGCTCTGCTATCGTCGAGCTGAGCTCAGCGAACTGGAAAATCCAAGTAGCAAGATAATCGTCGATCTGAGCTCAAAGATCGTCGAACTGAGCTCAGAGATAAGGATCCAATGCAGAGTTAAAATCGTCGACCTGAGCTCACCGATCGTCGAATGGAGTTCGACAATATTGCGAAGTTGAGCTCAGCGATCGTCGAGTGGAGCTCGACGATATTATGAGATTGAGCTCAGCGATCGTCGAATGGAGCTCGACGATCTACAGAAGTTGAGCTAGACGATCGTCGACCGGAGTTTGACGAATCATCGTGCTGAGCTCGACGATTAGACTTGGTCTACAGAAAAACTTGGTCTTCAGGGCAGCTTCCAATCCTAGACTTCTAACCCTTAGACTCAATTCTAATTGACCTATTAAGCTATACAGAAGGTCAAACACAGATTCCTAGAGACATAGTGATCCTGACCCAAATTAGTAATAGGGTGTTCCAACAGACTCGGTCTATCGTGCAAGGACGAAGCACGTCGACGTGCGTCACCGGGAGCTGAGGGAGTTTGCTCGAGGTAGAGGCGTGATGTTGCGGGAGATTCCAACGGAGGAATGTGTTGCGAGCATGCAGGAGAAATCAGTGAGGCGAGTCAAGTTTGACTTGACTCAGACTGATGCATGTTGATCGTGTCAGGCCCCAGGGAGAGGGGGCTTGTAGTCTCCAGTAGGGGATATCCAGGTTGGAGGTTCAGATACGTTTGTTAGACTTCGAGGTGGAGTTCGGTTGTGGCATAAGAGTCAATGTGGAGATTGTTAGGATTGTGACACCTCACGCATGGACTCGGACCGTTCGGATCGCGTCACTTCCGCGATCCATGGCCACCTCTTATTTTTGAAATGACATTAAATGGGAGGACTGATTTTTGAGAGTGGATTGGGGGTTATTCCTAATCTAGGCCGATCATTAATTTGGAATCCCAACTATTTGGGCATGGGTCATTCATGGCCGGCTGGACTCCTTCTTTGTTTGGTCGGCGCCATCAATGAGAACCATTGATGGCGCTCTCCTTCCTTGTTAGGAGAGGGGAGGTATTCTCCTATATAAATGCTTGAGGGGGGCTGCTACAAACATATAGAAGAACCATTTTCGGATCACCACCAGCAACCACTAAGCAAGAATCAGAGAGGGATCCACCTCATTTTCGGCCACCAGTGAGGAGTGTGAGAGCAGGTTCTGTGGAGGCGGTTCCCGGCGGCGGCGGCGGCGGCAGCGAGCGGACCTTGTCAGTGCATGAGGATCAGAGGCGGCGACAGGCGTGTTGCAGCAGCGATATCCAGGCAGCATCGAGAGGTGTTCAGGCAGCGGCAGCGGCTACAGCTCCAGTTCAGACCAGGCGCGGCGGCGGCAGCGGCAGCAGGCGTGCTGCGGCGGAGGTGGCGCATCGGGCTCAACTCAGGTGGAGGCAGTTTTGTCCAGCGGCGGCAGGCAGCTCCAGGAGGCGGCGGTAGCAGGAGGATTCAGGTGGAGGCGGCTCTGTCCAGCGGCGGCAGCGAGCTCTAGGCGGCGACAACGGTACAGGAATAGGCGGATCCATCGGGAAGAAGAACAGGGGTTGTCGCCCGGCTACATCGACACCGCCCGTCGGTATCGGTTCTTCAGGATTTGGGTTCTTTGGTTTTCTTTTGTTGTTCGACTGTATTTGTTTGGTCTCTTATTGTATCTGTGTAACCTCATCAGTGTTTTAGTGGATCTTTTTAGCACGCTCTCCCCGTGGAGTAGGAGTCCCAACTTCGAACCACGTAATTATTTTGTCGTCTGGTTGTGCTTGCTTGGATTTAAATTTCGTTTATCATATTATTGCTTAGACTAGCTTCTGTTGCTAGATCTGCGACGAACCACCATAGTCACGGATCCGGTCCCAATTTCACAACAATTGGTATCAGAGGGAGGTTCGACCCTTCGGACCCCGGTGAGCAATAATGACAGCAAAATTTGAAGTCCCCACGTATGACGACAAAATTGACTTTGGTCTGTGGCAAAAATGGGCCAAAGCAGTTCTCGTCCAGCAAGGTCTTCATAAGGCTCTCCTCGGAAAGGAGAAGTCCGGGAAGAAGGACGACGAGTGGGATGAGCTAGATCTTGTTAGAAAGTAGCAGAAAGAAGCAAAAAGTAGAGAACAAGAGAATAAACTTTTGAATAATTGAATTTTATTATCCAAAAAAGATATCATTTACAAAGGTATGACCTCCCTTATATAGAATGGAGGAGATAAGAAGAGAGTATACAAACAATGTGGGACTAAACATTTACAGTACTGAGCGGCTAGAATAATGGAGACCGCACAGGCCGTGCGGTTAGACAGATGGGTTAACCGCTCGGCAACTCCAGCAGGATAGAACAGGCCGCAGAGGTAGACCGATAGACCGCCCGGTTTACAGACCGCTGGATCAGACCGCTAAGCCGCTCGGTCAACAAACCGCTGGATCAGACCGCTAAGCCGCCCGGTCTAATACTTCAACACTCCCCCTCAAGCTGGAGCATAGATATCAATCATGCCCAGCTTGTCACAAATGCGGAAGAAGGAAGTAGAAACCGGCTTGGTGAAGATATCTGCCAACTCTTTGTCAGAGGTGACAAAAGGAGTACAAATCTGTTTCTTCAAAATCTCTTCCCGAATGAAGTGACAGTCAACCTCTATATGCTTTGTTCTCTCATGTAAGACCGGATTTCTGGATATGTGTATAGCGGCCTTGTTGTCACAGAACATAGGGAGATGACAGTCATATACCTCGCCCAGGTCAAGCATGAGAGCCCGCAACCACTTTAACTCACACGTGGTTGACGCCATACTCCGGTATTCTGCTTCGGCACTGGATCTGGAAACAACGGACTGTTTCTTGCTCTTCCAACTCACGAGATTACCTCCAACAAAGGTACAAAAACCTGATGTGGATTTACGATCGCCTTTGTCATCCGCATAACTTGAATCTGAGTAGGCCTCAACCCTCAGATGACCATTCTTCTGAAAGAGTAACCCTCTGCCCGGTGCTGCTTTGATATACTCTAAAATCTTCAGGGCGGACTGAAGATGGCACTCCCTGGGAGCTTGCATAAACTGACTGACCTTGCCTACAGCGTAGGCGATGTCGGGTCTAGTCACTGTGAGATAGATGAGTTTGCCTACCAAACGTCTGTACCGTGTGACATCAGATAGAAGAGGCGAATCATCCGTCCACGTCTTGTCTTCTCCAACAGCCATGGGAAAACGAGCTGGTTTGGCACCTGTCAATCCTGCTTCTCGTAGAAGATCAAGTGCATACTTCCGTTGAGAGAGAACCAAGGAGTCAAGTTTCCGAGAGATTTCTATCCCCAAAAAGTATTTTGGGGAGCCCATATCCTTCGTGACCAAGTGCTGACGGAGGTGCTTCTTCGTCAAGTCCACCCCATCTCGGTCATCGCCAGTAAGGAGAATATCATCCACATATACAGCCAAAACCACCAGTCCCGAGGCCGTTTTGCGAATGAATAAGGAGTGATCGGCCAAACTCCTTTGAAAGCCGATGGTAGCCACAATACCACTGAATTTGTCGAACCATGCCCGAGGGCTCTGCTTTAGGCCATAAATGGCCTTCTTCAAATGACAGACACGTGTCTCCCCCTGAGCAACATACCCAGGAGGTTGCTCCATATAGACGGCCTCCTGAAGATCGCCATAGAGAAAGGCATTCTTCACATCAAGCTGGGAAATAGCCCAAGCCCGGTTAACAGCCACAGAAAAGAGAACCCGGATGGTGCTGAGGCGAGCAACCGAAGAGAAGGTATCAAAATAATCAACATCATAAGTCTGAGTAAAGCCCTTGGCCACCAGCCGGGCTTTGTAGCGATCCACAGTGCCGTCGGGGCGAAACTTCACAACGAAGACCCAGCGACAGCCAACCACATCAGTGCCCACGGGAGGAGGAACCAGGGACCGGGTACCCCGTTCAGTAAGAGTAGCCATCTCCTCATCCATGGCAGACTTCCAATGAGGGAGAGCGAGAGCCTCCTGGTAGGTACGGGGAGTAGAAGTAGCAGAGATAGCCAAGGCAAAACACCTGCGAGAAGGAGAAAGCTGATCATAGGAAACAACAGTCGTGAGCGGGTGTTGAGTACACGCCCGCACCCCTTTGCGAAGGGCAATGGGAACATCCAGGTCAACGGGAGCGTCGGCGACGGGAGCGTCAGCGACCGGAGCGTCCGTGGCGGAGAAGGCTGGCCCGGGACTAGAGAGAGACGGCAGCGGAGAGGATGGTGGAGGGGTGGGTAGAGAGACGGACTGGGAAGGAGTGGGTGGAGGAGGAGACGAAGGTGGGAAAACGTGGAGAGGTGTGGAAGGAACGGAGATATCAGAAGGAAGAGAAGGAAGAGAAGCGGGAGGAGAGAAATAGGAAGCATTTTCGAAAAAAGTCACATCGGCGGAGACAAACTGCTTGCGGAGAAGGGGGTCAAAGCAGCAATAGCCTTTTTGAGTGGTAGAGTACCCCAAAAAGACACACTTGGTGGAACGGGGGGAAAGCTTGTCGCGGGTAGCGGAGGGAGCGTGAACAAAGGTCGTACAGCCAAAGACACAAAGAGGAAGAGGAAAAGGTTCCTGGTGGGGGTAGAGAAGGGAGAAGGGAGTCTGGCCGTGGAGAACCGTGGAGGGAAGGCGATTGATGAGATAGCAGGCGAGGAGCACAGCGTAGCCCCAGTAGGAGCGAGAGACGTGCATCTGCGTCATGAGAGTACGCGCAACATCAAGCAGGTGACGGTTTTTACGCTCCGCCACCCCATTCTGCTGGGAGGTGTAAACACAAGTCGTTTGATGAAGGAGGCCATGTTTGTGAAAGAACGCGGAGAACTCATGAGTGAGATACTCCTTGACATTATCAGAACGTAAGACTTTAATAGAAATATCAAATTGAGTCTTAATCATAAAGTAAAATGATTGTCAAACAAAAAATAGTTCAGAGCGATCTTTTAATAGATACACCCAGGTACATCGAGTAAAATCATCGATAAAAGTGACAAAATAGGAACTGCCCCGATCAACTGTGAGGGTAGGAGTAGGATCTCATACATCAGAATGAATAAGATCAAAAATGCGAGAGGAGTCACGGCCTTGCTTCAGTGGGAAGGAGGAGCGATGATGTTTGCCAAGCTGACACGCATCACAGTTGAGCGGAGAACTGGTAGGAGGTAAGTGGGGCAGAAGCTGATGAATAAGCCGAGGAGGAGGATGTCCAAGACGAAGATGCCACTGAAGGAGATCGGTGGAGGAGGAGTAGGCAGATAGAGCGGAAACATCGTCGAGGAAGTAGAGGCCGCCGCTCTCAGTCCCAGTAGCAATCGTCCGCTGGGTCCTCGGGTCCTGAAAAGAACAAGTAGTGGGAGTGAATAAGACGGAGCACTGAAGTTGCCAGCATAAAGTAGTAACGGATAACAAATTGCACGGGAACTTCGGGACATAGAGGGTATCCTCCAAGCAAAGCGATGGAGTGAGTTGAACCCAAGGTTTTGAAAACCGGACCGGAGATGGAACCGGTTTTAGGAGATGTTCATGGTTCAACCGGTTGGATCGGTTGAACCGGATTTGAACCGGATTGAACCGTTTAGACAAAATTTACTAATATTATTTCATAATATTTGTGATATGGATATTAATATATCAAAAATAAAATAACTAATGTAAATATATGATAAATAAAGTCACTGCCTCGTTGGTATACGTGAGGAAGAAGAGCACATATCTTCATTCTGGACGCTCTCCTCCCCGTTGAAATCGCCGGCGTGAGGAAGAACTTTTTTTCTTGGCTCTACGCCATCTGAATGGAGCGGAATAGCAGATGCAAAATTTAAAAAGTAAAGGTTCAAGTGTTTAACCGAAAGAGTAAAACAATCTTAACTGTCCAATACCAAATCAGTGGTGAAATTTGCCTACTTTGTTGAACCGTCCGGTTCCCTAAAAACCGGTCCGGTTTCCGGTTAACCGGTTCAACCGTCCGGTTAACCGGTTCTCGGCCGGTTCTAAGCAGGAGCGGTTTTAGGGGCCAGACCGGACCGTCCGGGGAACCGGTCGGCGGTCCGACCGGTCGAACCGGCCGGTCCGGTCCGGTTTTTAAAACATTGGTTGAACCATGCCCGTCCCATGAACCGGGGACGGGGAACCATCCGCCACACGAACTGGGGGTAAGCGGTCATGGGTCTCAAGACGGGAGAAGCAATGAGGGTTGCCCATCATATGATTGGTGGCACCGGAGTCAATCAGCCATTTACCTTGGGTAACGACGTGGGCACTACCTGACGTCGTGGCCACAGAGGCAGACGACCTAGAAGAGGCGGAGGCCGAAGAAGGAGCATCACCGGAAGGGCGAAGACGAGGATGTTTCTGCCAGCAACGGTCAACAGTATGGCCAGTACGACCACAGTGAGAGCAGAGGAACCGGGAGGAACCCCGTCCGCCAGAGGAGCCACGGCCACTAGGGCCCCCCCTCTGAGCTTGGTGAGCAAAGGAGTCCGGGGAAGGGGGGGAGGCCAACAGAGGCCGCTGGAGGAGCGAAGTAACAGCGGCAATGCGAGCCGCAGTGGCATCCAAAGTAGGAGATTCCGCCTCACCCAAGATCTACTGGCGGATCATATCATAAGAGTCAGGAAGACGAAGAAGATAACAAACAACCAGGAGTTCCTGGAAGTGTTTGTGCTGGTCGGCCAAGTCCGCGGAGAAGGGGCGATTCTGGAGGATTTCAGCACCAAGAGCCTGAACCTGCTGATAAGCCGCAGCCGGTGACATGGAAGGGCGGGCGAAGAGGTCCGCATAGAGAGTATAAATGCGGGACGTCTGGCCCCCCTTAGAATAAAGAGAAGCGAGGTGAAGCCAGGCGGCCTTGACCGTCTCATCATGGCGAATGACGGGAAGGCACTCATCAGAGAGGCTGTTGGCCAGCCAGGTGCGAACAAGAGCATCACTCGCATCCCAATCATCAAACTCAGGAGAGGTGCGAGGAGGAGGGTCATCGGTGAGGTGATGACGCTTGCGTTGAGAACGAAGGAGAAAGGTGAAAGAAACGCTCCAATCGGGATAGTTGGAGCCAACAAGCTTGGAAAGGGTGCCAAGGTTGCCCGAAGGAGGAGGAGGAGAAGGAGCTGCAGGAGTAGTGGTGAGACCGGAGGTAGTCATGGAACCCGGCAAGCAGAAGAAGCCGCGCGAACAGCAGCGGTTAGGAAATAGAAGAAGCCGCGCGAACAGCAGCGGCTAGAAAGAGGTCAAAGGCACAGCGGGGAAGAGGTCGCGCGGACTGAAAAGGCCGAGCGAACAGAAGAGAGGAGAAGAGCAGGTGACCGCGACCAAGATGCGGGTAAGAAAGGTACAACCCGCACGGTCAGGCAGATCACAGCAGCTGCTAGAAAGCGGTCAAAGGCACAGCGGGGAAGAGGTCGCGCGGACTGAAAAGGCCGAGCGAACAGAAGATAGGAGAAGAGCAGGTGACCGCGACCAAGATGCGGGTGAGAAAGGAACAACCCGCACGGTCAGGCAGATCACAGCAGCAAATCGCGAGTAAAGAGACAACACACGCGGACAGACCGCAACGACTAGGAAGTCGGAGCGGCAGGAAAGAACAAGGAGTGCGGCGACAAGAAACAGGTCGCTGCGACAAAGAGCAGTAGGAGAAGAGAACCAAGAAGAAGCAAGCCGCGCGAACAGGGCAGCTAACAGAAACAAGCCGCGCGGATAGAAACAAGCCGCGCGGACAGAAGAGAAGGCAAGCCGCGAATCAAGTCGCAGAACGCGGAACACAAGCCGCGAACAACAGAGAGCGCACAGAATCAGGAGGAAATGACCGTTGGCTCTGATACCATGTTAGAAAGTAGCGGAAAGAAGCAAAAAGTAGAGAACAAGCGAATAAACTTTTGAATAATTGAATTTTATTATCCAAAAAAGATATCATTTACAAAGGTATGACCTCCCTTATATAGAATGGAGGAGATAAGAAGAGAGTATACAAATAATGTGGGACTAAACATTTACAGTACTGAGCGGCTAGAATAATGGAGACCGCACAGGCCGCGCGGTTAGACAGATGGGTTAACCGCTCGGCAACTCCAGCAGGATAGAACAGGCCGCAGAGGTAGACCGATAGACCGCCCGGTTTACAGACCGCTGGATCAGACCGCTAAGCCGCTCGGTCAACAAACCGCTGGATCAGACCGCTAAGCCGCCCGGTCTAATACTTCAATAGATCTGAAGGCCATCAGCACAATCCAGTTGTGCTTGGCCGATGAGGTTATGTATAATGTAGTCGATGTTGAGACTACAGCGGATCTGTGGAAGAAGCTGGAGGAGCTTTATATGTCAAAATCTCTCACGAATAAGTTGTACGTAAAGAAACGACTTTATAGCTTGAGGATGTCGGATAGCACTCCGCTTCTTGATCACATGAATGCGTTTAATAAACTTATCTCTCAGTTGCGTAGTATGGACATTAAGGTCGAGGATGAAGACCAGGCTCTTCTCTTGTTGTCTTCATTGCTGAAGTCCTTCGATCATCTAGTCACCATGATTCTGTATGGTAAGGACACCTTGAAGATGGAAGAAGTGATGACAACGCTGCTCTCAAACAAAACGAGAAGCAAGTCGAGCCCTAGAGCCGACGAGGGCTTATTCATTAAGAGCAAAGACCCCACCCGAGGTAGATCGGGAGGAAAATGGAAGGAGGAAGACCGACCTAGGTTTAAGTACGGGGGCAAGAATATGAAGTGCCACTACTGCAAGGAAGAGGGGCACTGGAAGAATGACTGCCCGAAGAGGAAGTTTAGAGAACAGACGCATGAGCCACATCAGGATGCGGTGGCATCCGAGGATGAGAACGACGTCGACGTTCTTCATGTTTCACCCAGTCTTGAGACCACATGTTCCTGGATCATGGATACAGGATGTTCGTACCATATGTGCCCAAACATGGGATGGTTCTCCAGATTTAGGCAGTATGAGGGTGGTCGTGTTCGTATGGGGAATGACTCAGAGTGCGAGGTGTTGGGAGTTGGTAACATCAGGATTGAGATGTTCGACGGAGTGACCAGGATACTCACCAACGTTCGGTATGTGCCCAGGTTGAGAAAGAGCTTGATTTCTCTAGGCACTCTGGAGGCCGCCGGGAATTCTTATACCGGCAACGACGGATATTTGGAGTTCAGGAGAGGCGCGCAGACAGTCTTGAGAGGAGAGCGTTCCGGATCGCTCTATAGACTGATTGGCACCACGATTGCCAGGGGAAATGCGAGGAGAGAGGTCAGACCATCTCTCGAGCTACAGGATACGGTAGCATATGCATTTCAAGCGATCTCCTTAGATCGTGATTCCTTCGATAGAGCTTTAGAGAGCAGAGACCGTTCTCAGCGAAAAGCTAGAAAGGACCAGCGGAGGAGCGGGGCAGGATTCGTGGCAAGAGCGTATGCACGGAGAGAGGAACTTGGCGGAGGTAGAATCTTCCAAGCCGTAGAGGAGACGGGTAGAGAGTCATCTCAGGAGTACCCAGACACCGTGAGAGGATCCATCAGGCTCAGAGGTCTCACCAAGGAACTTAGGATCACTCAGGAGAAGGTGGAGTTGCACAGTGAGAGTTCGAGTGTGATTCGTCTTGCAGTAGACCTGGTCTATCGTGCAAGGACGACGCACATCGACGTGCATCATCGGGAGTTGAGGGAGTTCGCTCGAGGTAGAGGCGTGATGTTGCGGGAGATTCCTACGGATGAATGCATTGCGAGCATGCAGGAGAAATCAGTGAGATGAGTCAAGTTTGACTTGACTCAGACTGATTTATGTTGATCGTGTCAGGCCCCAGGGAGAGGGGCTTGTAGTCACCAGTAGGGGAGATCCAGGTTGGAGGTTCAGATACGTTTGTTAGACTTCGAGGTGGAGTTCGGTTGTGGCATAAGACGTCAAGGTGGAGATTGTTAGGATTGTGACACCTCACGCATGGACTCGGACCATCCGGATCGCGCCACGTCCGCGATCCATGGTCACCTCTTATTTTTGAAATGGAATTAAATGGGAGGGCTGATTTTTTGGGAGGGATTAGGGGTTATTCCTAATCTAGGCCGATCATTAATTTGGAATCCCATTTATTTTGGAAAGGGTCATTCATGGCCGGCTGGCCTCCTTCTTTGTTTGGCCGGCGCCATCAATGAGAACCATTGATGGCGCTCTCCTTCCTTGTTAGGAGAGGGGAGGTATTCTCCTATATAAATGCTTGAGGGGGGGGGGGGGGGGGCGCTGCTACAAAGAGATAGAAGAACTATTTTCGGATCACCACCATCGACCACCAAGCAAGAATCAAAGAGGGATCCACCTCATTTTTGGCCACCAGTGTAGAGTGTGAGAGCAGGTTCTATGGAGGCGGTTCCCGGCAGCGGCGGCAGCGAGCGGACTGTAACGCCCCCCAAGCATGGGAGAAGGTCAGGCTTACGTAGAAGGTGATCTATATGCCCAAGAATTGTAACACCCCTATCCGTCATATGACATATAGTAGAAGGTCCAACTGGAACCCGACACCATATACCACGGACAGTCGGAAGGGTTACGCATGAATAACCAAACTATTTAATTAAGACTACTCGTCCTAACACAGAACATTCTAGCGGAAGCTTTTAAACAGTTGAAAGAACCCATAATTGTATCCAATAATCATGAATGTCCAACACCACTACAATTGGAATGAAAACAAATACACTGAAAGGTACACGGCCTTATGGCCTTACAGAGGTTCACTTAATTAAATAATGTTTTCCATACATCGGCTCGCGGGCCGGCCACACATGACATAAAAAAAGTACAACTATTCGCTTTGGCCTTTTAGGGCCAGCACAGCAACATGGGCTCCAGCCCGCTATTTTGTACTCGGCTCCGCAGCACCTGCAAGCAACATTCCACCGCACGGTGTCAAACAAAGCAACGATCAGCCAAAAGCCGACCAAATTATAATGACCCCGCCCCTAACTTGGGACGGCGGTGCTCCTTCCCTGCAATTCATTAGCCCAGCTAAAAAAATATAGTACAAACGTGCTAGCCACAGGTGTAGGCTCACACGACCAAACACCCCGTGCACTCAGGGCACATTATCGGTGAATCCTGACACTTCAGCGTCTTCACCACCACCCCTAGGATGGCAACAACGTGAGCATTTTAGCCTTTCTGACCACTGTCTAAGGCTCTTGACTATGCCAACGGCCAGTCCCCTTTTCGGGTCTCTCACACCGAACCACATAGCACAGGTCCGATTCCACTTGTCCGTTGCTCACAACGCGTAGTACACCTTAAGACGTACGCACGAGCCAAGCTTCTCTCGGATCCTGTCATTTCCAAACAATCACATAACCCAGTTATGTTCAAGGCCAGTTCCCAGACCGCCAAGCTGCAGCACAACGATTCCGCTCAGTTTTCCGGGTGCGCCTTGGAGTTAATCTCCAAGGATCCCTCCTGCAATCTACCGCGTAGAAACCCGAAAACCCAAAGCACGGAGTCTTCTCTGGCAAATCATAATAAATGCAACATCACCGATCCAGACCAACATGTCCGGGTAAGCTTCACACACAATTCCTATGCCCGTACTTTGATTCCGGACTCTATATGCAACACAAGGGGGACTATTCTCATCAACCCCAAGGAACACCGCACACTCGTCGCACACTCGCGGGAGCGGGTTTCCCTATGCAAAAGGAAGAGAGCTTCACATGCTCAAGAAGAGAATCGTTACCCTTGTAGTACGCTTTTGCGCCATGGAAAATTACATGGATAGAAGTCTTCGCAACGGGATTTCCTCCACGGATCCGCTCTCGGTTCTCTAAACGGTGCTTCGATGCTCCGCCGGCGGCCGGAATCCTCCTCCTTCTTCCTCCTTGCTCTAACTCCTTGGAAAGAGAATGCTTAAGGGAGAAATGAGGAGTTAAACCACCATTCCCGGCCTTAACAGAGCAGGAACACACCTGGACCGTCAGATCTTAATTAAAGAAAACGAACGGCTCAGAACTGCACAGAAATCCTCAAACCTGGGCCGAACACGGCCTCGCACACGGCCGTGTCCCAGGCCGTGTGCCTCGATCCTGGCACGATCGTCGAATGCAGAAAAATCACACGGGCAAGACACGCCCGTGTCCCAACCTGACACGCCCGTGTCGGGTCTTGGACACGCCCGTGATCGGAGGCGTGTCACGAATAACCGTCACGCTAACCGCCACGACTCTATGGAACACGGGTACTGACACGGGAAGGCACACACCCGTGTCAAATGACACGCCCGTGTCATTCAGGCATGTTTCTTGTCGTGTCCTTCTCGGGATAAAATCGGCCATAACACCATGCCAGACACGGCCTTGTACATGCCCGTGTCCTAGGCCGTGTACCCCTATACAGACACCAAAATTACTTTTGGATGCGACCAGCTCGATAACGATTTTCGGGGCGTTACAAATCTCCCCCTCTTAAGGAATTTCGTCCCGAAATTAAGTAAAGGTATACAAAAATTAAATGTTACCTGAGTGCAATAACTCGGGGTATTCTGCCAACATAGTTTGCTCTCGCTCCCAAGAAAGCTCATCACGTACGCAGTTTTTGGTGTTTTTTTATTTGCAAACCAGCACCTTCATTTAGAGTCCAAGATCCAACGGTTGAGGATTAAAAGAGTCAAATCCGACGGTCACCTATTTTCCTCATATTTTCGAACTCACGTTATTGGCAGACCGTCATATACCCATTTAGAATAGTAATAGATATATATATATATGTATATATATAATTTTTTTAATAAATAGGTGATCAAATAAAAAGATAAATATTTCATCCAGTGGTATTTTCTTTTGGGTAAAATTAGGCCTCCAAACGAGTCGAGCTCATCAAAAAGAGATGGCTCAAACTCGAGCTTGTTTTTTTGAGCTCAAGCTCGACGAGCCTGTTTTAAAAGGCTTGAGCTCGAGCTCGACGAGCTGGGCTTGAGCTCGGCTCGAGTTTCACGAACTCATTTTCTTTCAACATGAGATTTTCAGCCAGTAAATATATAATTTTGTGGTCATTTTAACAAGATTTTTTAGATTTATATTTATGCATGTTTGATAATTCTAATAAAAAATTTCAGAATTAATAAAAATGGAAAAACTAAATATTATAGAACACTTCACTAGCTGGATAATATAAATAAGGCTGATAGTTTTAGCTAGTCCTGTGCAAAAAAATCCGGGTCCGGAAAGCCCGTTTGGGCCCAGCCCGGAAAAAGCACGGTCAGGTCCGGCCCGAGCCAAGGTCGGGCTTAGGGGCCTTACCAGGCCCCCATATTAATTAGCTAGTTGCTCGGGCCGGGCGAAATCTGGGCAACGGGCCTAGCCTAGGCCCAACACCAGGCTAGGCGGGAAATTTACTAAAATCCAGCCAATATGCAGGATTTTAATCCCACCTTTTTGGTATTCAGGCCGCCTCGGGCAGGCCCGAGCAGGCCTGAAGGGTCTTATCGGCCCCTCTTTGAGAGGGAGCCTGAGCCCGGCCCGACCCCACTCAACCTAAGCCCGGTTGGAAAAAAACTCGGGCCTGATCGGCCCGGCCCAAGCCCAATCCAATCGGGCTTTTTAGACTCGACTAGTTTTAGCACATTTATGAACATAAAAACATGAAGCAAATCAAAACTAGTTAAAGAAATAAAGATATATTAACAAATACAGTGATACATAACTGAATATAATGTATGGTTTAACAAGAAAGTTGAGTAGCAAGACTCAAAGGACTTAGAATCAAACGCATTAAAAGTTTATATCAACAAATTATCACCATATCATTAGACCTCTTGCCCACGCTTCCAGAAAGCTTCCAGAAATTGCTTTATGAAAACAGAGAAGTGTTTGCAGGCTTGCATCTGTCAATTGCTATACAACATGGATGCTAACTACAAGAAAAAACACGCGGGCTGCCCTCGAACGCAAATCTGCATGAATACATCATTAACAGTCATAAACATTGAATTCGTGTGGCAAGTGTTGGGATATAACGCAGAAACTATACCTTAAGCGTAACAAAATAATACATGGAATACAAACACATAAATCTGAACAAGAAACTCAACATATCAACTTAATATAACTGCAATAATACAACATGAAGAACTGATCCGACGACGGTTACAGAAAACACAGTGGAGGAGCCGGACTCGCTCAATCCGCAGGAGAGAGAATAATCAAGACTGCAATCTGCTAGCACAGCGGATGCACATGGTTCACCGAGAACCTTTAGCGTCCGATGACGACCAAACCAACCGCCGCCAGTGGAGAAGCACTGTCGAGGCCAACTGCATTCATGCACGTCATCGACACTGACCGCACCACCGGGGAGAAACATCATCAAGGCCACTACACTCCCGCATGCCTTCGTCGTCATGCCCGCACCGCAGAAGAGAAACTCCGTCAAGGGCACTGCACCACTGCAAGGCTTCTCCGCCATGCCCGTACCACATCGTCTCCCCTAAGACCGGCAAACACTCACTCCTCAAAGACCGGTGGCTATCATCTCCAAAGTCGGGGGATACATCGAGGGTTCCACAGGGAAGAAGAAACAAGGCGAGAACGGTGAGATCGACACCAGTGACGCCGATGTCATCCCACGGGGTTGCACCACCGACAACCACCAACGGCAGCGACGACCTTCCTTCAACGCGAGCCCGGGGCTGGGCGAACTCCTTCAAGCGGCGGCTCCTCCTTTTCGTGAACAGGGAGCGGGATACTCTCACGCAAGACTGGCGACTGTCCATTTTTTTTACCGTGAACTGCTTCACAATTTACATATATATACAATATTTATATGACTTGTCACCTGCTGATTAGATCAGGATCCTCTCCATTTCAAATGAAATGGAGGGGATCCATTTCATGGACAGAATTAATTGCTTTAGCATCTATAGGGTTCGCTTTTTCCATTCTTTTTATATTTTTTTTTTATTCAAAAAATTTTGGACCATTAGATTTTTTTGAGGCTTTTGCTGTCCACTAGATATAAAATGAATCCCCTCCATTTCATTTGAAATGGAGAGGATCCGGATCCATGCTGATTTCACCTGCCGTGAACATGGCAAATCAATATATATATATATATATATATATATATATATATATATATATATATATATATATATATATATATATATATATATATATTAATGGCGGTAGTTTTCAATTTCATGCAACAGAAATGTAGTGAGATAACACACTCTCTATCTCTATAAGAGGAAGCAAATATCATTCATGACGCTTCCTAAACGAGAAGGATCTGAATATGGTTGGGCTGATCTGGATCCGAGCCAAATACAACAATCATTACCATGGTTCACGATCTGAATCCATCACCTGCACGAATCACTCCTTTGCATAAAACATCAAATGCACCAAGCAACAACTGCATCAAGCAACTCTGCACGTAGCACCGCTTTGGTCTGAGGCATCAACCGACCTGCTCCAGTCAACTCATCTCTGTCTGGCTCAACTCGTGAACGTCGTCACAACTTGATCGTAGAAAACTTACTTGCATAGCCTGAGTCCCAAACGGATGATCCTCTGCACCCCCATGACAATCCACCATATCGGCCTCAGAAATCATGAGCACACTACCTCACATCATGGTCCCCATTAGCCGGTACAAACTACCACGCTACACAGCTCTCTTAAGCATGGTCGTCCTCACTCCATTATCAGGACTTCGCCTCGGGCCACCCAACTGTAGCCACATGAATCAATCAGCTCATTGATGTCAAACATCCTGCTATCAGAGTCACTCAGACTCTCAGTGATTGTAAGGACTTCATCACTCTGCACCCCTAACCTAACCTACCTGTCACCATGTCCGTACCCTTTTCTCGAGACCCTTTTGCATACTGTGAACATGATCTCCTGTGTGACTGCACTAGTAACATACCATAACCTCCTTTAGCCCTGATCGAGATCGTGCTCCACTTAATCCCTTGTCAAACTGTCTCACATTACCCATCTGTTGCTGCCAAGATGTGATCGCCCTCAGGAGTAGGGCCCATTAACATCTATCTGGATTGTTGAAAATTGTGAAGTGGAAGTGGTTGATGGAGCAGGTCGGGCGGCCTTGGCGGACAGCGTTGGCGGACTGGGCGGACTGCGGCCTGGTGATAAGTCTAGTAGAAGCTGACTGTTCTTCTGAGCGGGTTGTACGGATGAAGTTCGCGGACTATGCGGCATGTTATCTGCGGATAGGGCGTTGGCTGATTGGTTTAGCCAAGGAGCGGCATGAGCGGATAGAGGCTTGCGGACTGGTGCGTTGCTCAGTGGCCGTATTGCAAGCTTGTGCTTACCAGCGGATTGGGTGCTATCCGCGGGAGGCTGGCGGACTGTCGTGTTCGCAGTGTCGATTGTTGCGGACTGGCCTTAGAGTTTGGCTGAGGCCTTGCCAAGCTCTGGTTGTACAGCACTGCTGTGGAGGTCTATGGCGGACTGGTGTGTGGAGTCCGGCAGGTGGCCGTTTGCATTGGGCAGGTGTGCGAGTAGCTTGCGGACTGCTTCTCCTTGGCGAAGTATGGCGGTCTGTGTTGCTAAGGTGTTTGGCGGACGGAGCTATGTCCGCCATGCTCGCGTTAGGCCCTTGGTGGTTCTGGACTTGGTCACACTCTGTGCCAAGACCAGGGTGTCCGCAGTATCCGCCAAGTCCGCTGTTGACCGGGAGGACTGTTGCTATCTCTGGCTTTGGTCGTGGAGTTGTGGCGGAGGGAGGCTTGAGTCTTGTTCTATGCGGACTGCCTCTGGTTTGTGCGGACAGTCACTGAAGGGGGTTGTTGTCCTGCAATGGTTGAAGGCTTTGCGAGCTGATGCCTTGTCCGCATAGCTTGGGCGGACTGATGAGGGTTCGCCAAAGTTTTCATGCTCCTGGCGGGTTGATCCTTGGAACCGGCTAAGTTCTTGCGGACTTAGCGGACGACATACGGGAAGTGACTGCTGCATTTGGTACTGCTGAGCAGGTTAGGCTCTGGAGAAAAACGAATGCTAAGGCAGAGTTTATTCTTAAGAGGGTCGTGTCACCAGAACTGTTTGATCACATCATTGGATGTGAGTCGGCTGCTGATATTTGGACAACCATTGATGAGTTGTTCAATAGGAAGAATGTGGCGCGGCTTCAGTTTCTGGAGAATGAGTTGGCGAAAACAACTCAAGGAGACCTTTCCATCTCGAAGTACTTCCTGAAAATGAAGAGCTTGTGTGCTGAGCTGTTGGCACTTGATCCTGATGAGCCTATCTCTTAGGCTAAGATGAAAAGGCACATAATTCGCGGCTTGCGGAAGGAGTATATTGCCTTTATGACATCTGTTCAAGGTTGGGCTACTCAGCCATCTCTGCTGGAGCTTGAGAACCTGCTTGCATCACAAGGGAGCTTGGCAAGGCAGATGACTGGAGTTAATATCAATTAGGAAGGCAGTGAAGCTATCTTCTCAGGTAAGAAGAAAGGATGGGAAGGGAAGAAGAAGAAGAAGAAGAAGCAGGTCGCTGGTGAGAAAGAGCCTTCAACATCTTATCAGTCGGAGAGGAGCAATGCTCCTAAGGACTGGAAGAAGAACTTGAAGTGCTACCGGTGTCATCAGCGAGGGAACTTCAAGCGGGACTGTAAGGTCAAACTTCAGCCTGAGCATGTTGCAAGAAAGGAGGAAGCTTGCTCGAGCAGTGAGGAAGAAGAATGGGGCGGAGCTTTCATGACGGGAACTTGTGTCCGTGCCTTGTCTGCTGAGGACTTCAATGACGAGTGGATCGTGGACTCCGGGTGTGGTCATCACCTCACCGGAGACAAGTCGAAGTTCACCTCCATGCAAGCATACTCAGGTAAAGAAGCTATTATCACTGCTAATAATATTGTTTATGCAGTAGAGAAAGAGGGGGTTGTGTCTTTGGGTAGTGATTAGGGGCCACTCACATTAAGGAGTGTGTATCACATACCGGGCATGAAGAAGAACCTCTTATATGTGACCAATGCGGTGGACGCTGGGTATCACGTTCTGTTTGGGCCAACAGATGTGAGGTTGCTTCGCAACGTATCAGCGGTTAAGGCTGATGTTGCTCATGTAGGAAGGAGGGTTAAGAACTTGTTTGTTCTTGCAACCAATTCTTATGTTGATCGAATGAGAGCCAACGATAACGCTGCTATCTGGCATGAGAGGCTGGGGCATGTAGGCATGGACAAGCTGAAGGCTATGGCTAGTAGAAGTTTGGTGATGGGGCCTGCCTAAGTTATCCTCCTTTGGTGACGGGCATGTTTGTGCGGGGTGTCAATACGGTAAGGCACATCGCCTTCCGTTTGATAAATCACAAACAAGGAGCAAGCAACCATTGGAGTGCATTCATGGCGATCTGATGGGACCAACGGTCACTGCCAGCCTTGGTGGAAGCAGATACATGCTTGTCTTGATTGATGACTACTCAAGGTATACTTGGGTTTACTTCTTGAAGGAGAAGTCGGAAGCTTTCCAGTTGTTTGTGGAGTTCAACGAGTTGGTGGAAGGTCGGCTTGGCTTGCGGATCAAGAAGCTTAGAACAGACAACGGTGGTGTGAGTTTATCTCCTCCGAATTTTCTAACTTCTGCAGGAAGCACGTGATCCAACGAGAGCTTACTTGTGCTCACACTCCACAACAAAATGGAGTAGCGGAGCGGAAGATCCGTCATTTGACGGAGACCTGCAAATGTTGGCTTCATGCGAAAGACATCCCAAGGTCCTTCTGGGCAGAGGGGATGTCTTGTGCTTCCTATGTCATCAACCGGATGCTGCCCAGCCCGATCAACATGAAGACTCCTTTTGAGTTGTTGCTGAAGGAGAAGCCGAGTGTTGGACACCTTAGGGTGTTCGGTTCAACTTGCTATGTGCATATCCTGGATGCTTCACGGACTAAGCTGGATGCAAAGGCA
Organism: Platanthera guangdongensis; assembly: GCA_039583875.1. Lineage (NCBI taxonomy): Eukaryota > Viridiplantae > Streptophyta > Magnoliopsida > Asparagales > Orchidaceae > Platanthera > Platanthera guangdongensis. Next base: position 4,126,721 of record CM077155.1, read on the forward strand.
AGGAAGCTTGTCTTTGTTGGCTATGATGAGCGGAAGAAGGGATGGAAATGCATGGATCCTGCGGCGAAGAAGTTCGTGGTGTCAAGAGATGTTGTCTTTAACGAGCTGACGTCATATGGAGGTGGCTTGGTTGAGCTAACCAAAAGTAGCAAGGTTGATGAAAAAACCATTGGTGGCTGCTGAAGGCTTGGAAGAGGAGCTTGCTGTTTCACCAACAGCTCCCGTTGCTTCTAACTCCGAGGCTGAGCCTTCTAGCTCAGGAAGCAGGGGGAGCACTGCTCAAAGCTTGCCCCAAGTAGGAGTTGAGCCCGAAGAAGCAACGGAAGCAGTGAGCAAGGAGCCGACCCTTCGGAGATCGAAGAGGGTTATTAAGCCACTGGCTCGGTACTGTGATGAGAATGCAGTGAGCTTTGTCTCCTACTTATTTGCGGGTCCTCTGGATGAGCGAGAGCCTGGAAGCTTCAACGAGGCCACTGGAGTTAAGGAGTGGGAAGATGTCATGGAGGAGGAGATTGCTGCCCTCAAGAAGAATGAAACCTGGGACCTTGTGCCCAAGGTTGATGGCATTACTCCGGTTACTTGCAAGTGGGTGTATAAGTTGAAGAAGAAGGCTGATGGGAGCATTGATAGGTTCAAAGCTCGTCTGGTTGCTCGAGGATTCTCACAACAGTATGAAGGAAAACTATGAGGAGACATTTAGTCCAGTTGCAAAGATGACTTCAGTTAGGGCGGTGATTGCCTTGGCTGCTAGCAAGGGATGTAGAATGTGGCAGCTCGATGTGAAGAATGTCTTTCTTTACGGAGAGATTGACAAGGACATCTTCATGGATCAACCACTTGGTTTTGTTTGTAAAGATCATCCTGACTATATCTGTGTAACACCTCCCCTGTAGTGGACGTATAATATGGGTCCGGCCGGGGCCCCAACAACATACGAACGCCACAGCTTTAGTATTATAAGTTGATATAGCTACTCAAACTCAAAACACTTGCACAACACAGCGGAAAACCAAGCACAACTAGAAGTTATCCACTAACCAAAAGAGTAAACAAATGGCCTTAAGGCCTTACATCAAATGTCCAAAAGTAAATAGTACATCAAACATGAATGTGCATAGCACTCCTAGTCTACCTCGGCATGCAAGCCGGACAAAAGAGTCTCAAACAAACATCATCAAAAATGTAGTGCTACAAAAGAGGGAAAAATACTTCATGGGGCTTAGGCCTTTCTGGCCGGCGTGCTAGCTTCTGCATGCGATCCTTGCCCTGTAAAAATTATTAGTAATGTGGGTCAGCAAAGGCTGACCTCAAACTGTGTAACAACACATCTCCTCCCGGCCGCCCCTAACGGACCCCGGGGAACCCTCCAACCTGCAAGTCAGCACTTCATATGCAAATAAACATCTATAAATAGGAAAGCATTAAAACAGGTTTGGATGTCTCAATCATCAAACATGTTCTCTATTGGTTGAGCATATAAAGTAAGGGGCCTACTATGCAACATGAATGCAACACTCGAGCTTCACCGAAGGTACCCTACAGCGTATGCATCTAGCACAAACATCACATCATTTGGGTACTCACGTTTCCCCAATTGGCATAAAGCCGCAAACACTAAGGGAGTCACCTCTCCCTTAAGCGGCGCACAGGCCGCCACAAGGAATTCTTGCCAAGGCCCCACCCGCTCGTGGGCTTAGCCCCGGGCTTGCCTGCAAGCTCTGACGTCTCATGTCAGGATTCCAACAAACACAGACCGACCGATTCTAAGAAGCCTTGCTGGACCCCACCCGCTCATGGCCTCTTTGCCCGGGCTTGCCCCAAGCTTGACATTCTCGTCAGTCTCACAGAAGGGGACTAGTCTCGCCGGGACACTCTCCACACATGACGCACATGTCACGGGATAGCCAGCCGACCACAGAGACATAGCCACGCCTTGGCACAGCACAAACCAAGACTAAATACATCGCAATCCCTCATTGTACTGCAGCGTTCCCGCGCACCAAGGAAACCATCTCCAACTCGTGCGGAGCTAACCTTGTCCACCAAGGAAACCATCTACCGCCACGAGGAGCTAACCTTGTCCGGGTCCGACTACACGTACCTTTCAAACAAACGGGACAATCACCACCACAACACAAACGACATCTTGCCGCAACGGAAAATCTATACGAATCCCTACGTTCGTATGCAACATCACCGAGTCGGACTAACGGTCGCGACTACGGCTTCACCCACCATGCCTACTCCACTAGCGAAGCGGATCTCTAATGCAAAATATGCCGGGGACGGACTCAATCAACCCGGAAGTTTCTCTTGAAACTTGGCAAACCAAAACCCCTCTCATTTGAGAGTTTGGTGCCCAAAGATAGAGAGAAAGAAAACTACATGATGCTAATACGTGCATCCTAAGGACCGAGAGGAGAGATGTCGTTACCTTCCGACTCCTCTTCCTTGCCATGGCAAAATAGCCGGATGGAAAACTTCGCAACGCTCCAAGCTTCACGGATCCGGACTCGGCTCGCGATTTGGAGCTCTGAAACCCTTCCTACAGCCCAAGGCTTCTTCTTCTTCCTCCTTGCTCTAGTTTTTCTCAAGAACTTAGAAAGAGAGGACTTGGAGAACAAATGAGGGTTTCCCACCCTAGAATCGGACTTAACTTCCTAGGAACAGTCCTGAGCCGTCAGATCCCAAAATCTGGAAAGAAAGGCCACGATTCGCCTGGAAAATAAAAGACCTGGGCCGAACACGGCCTGGCACATGCCCGTGTCCAGGGCCGTGTGCCTCATTCGCCGTCTCAAATCGACGCGCCTGGAACCGCACACGGGCATCCGACACGCCCGTGTTCAACCCGACACGCCCGTGTCCCCAGTGACACGGCCGTGTGGCCTGCCGTGTGCCTCCAACAACACGGCCCCGAAACCAACCCGAGAGATGACACGGCCTGGGACACGCCCATGTCCCAAGCCGTGTGCCAAGTCTCGACACCCGTCGACAGGCTTTGTGTCGACACCGCGGAAAAACGTCGAGCGAAGATCGTCGACCAAGCGGGACACGCCCTGTGACACGCCCGTGTCACAGGCCGTGTGCCCCAGACTCGACACTTTGTCGAGCGACAGTGTCGACACTTGGGCCGAGTGTCGACACGGCCTCGACACGCCCTGCGACACGCCCGTGTCGCAGGCCGTGTTCCCTACTCTCGACACTTTGTCGAGCAAAAGTGTCGACACTTGGGCCGAGTGTCGACACGGCCTGGACACGCCCTGCGATACGCCCGTGTCGCAGGCCGTGTGCCCCACTCTCGACACTTTGTCGAGCGAAAGTGTCGACACTTGGGCCGAGTGTCGACACGGCCTCGACATGCCCTGCGACACGCCCGTGTCGCAGGCCGTGTGCCTCCTGCCAGAAAACCCAAAAATTTTCAGAACTGCAGACTGAATCTCTTGCAAAAACTGGGGTGTTACACTCTCCCCCACTTAAAAAGAATTCGTCCCGAAATTTCAAAACAAAAGGGTACAAAACTTAATTGTACCTGACACTAGAGTTCTGGATAATCTTCTAGCATGGCATGTTCCGTTCCCAAAGAGAACTCCTCACGACCGCAGTTGTCCCATCGAACTTTCACGATGTTGACTTCTTTTTCCGCAACTGCCGAGTCTCAGAATCTTCTATAGCAATTGAGAGGACTCACGTCTCAAGTCTTCCTCAATCGGCACCGATGCCGGCTCTATCACCACGCTAGCCTCCACCAAGGCTTTCCTCAAAGCGGAGACGGTGGAAAACGTCATGTAATCCACTCAAGTCTGCGGACAATGCCAACCGATAAGCTGCTTCTCCTACCCGCTCAACAATTCAAAAGGCCCCAAAAACCTTGGACTCAACTTCTTGAGTCGGCGAATCCGTGAGGAGCCTTTGAACGGCTTGACTTCAGATAAACCCATCACCAACCGTAAATTCCAACTTCCGGTGACGAGCATTAAAATATTTTGCTTGCCTGTCTTGCGCCACCTTCATGCGCTCTTGGATGGTCCGTACCAACTCACAAGCGTCCAATTACCGCATCTTTTCCCAAAAGTTTGGTGTCTCCCGCCTCTGCCCAAGACATTGGCGTTCGACACCGCCTCCCATACAAAGCTTCGTATGGCGCCATCTTTATACTAGCTTGAAAACTGTTGTTGTACGCAAATTCTACCATGAAGAGGTGATCCTCCCACCTCTTGCCAAACAAGATCAAGAACGCACATCCTCAACATGTCCTCCATAGTACGGTTCGTTCTCTCCGTTTGCCCATCAGTTTGAGGATGGAACGTCGTACTAAACTTTAGCTTCGTGCCCAAGCGCTTCTGAACCAATCTCCAGTCCTTGGACGTAAATCGTCCATCTCGATCACTGACTATGCTCTTAGGAACTTCGTGCAGTCGCACAATGTTGCGAACATACAACTCCGCCAACTTCTCCACGCTGTCCTCTTTCCGATTTGGGATGAAGTGAGCCACCTTGGTTAGGCGATCCACGATCACCCACAAAGCATCATTACCATGCTGCGACTAGGCAAACCATGCACAAAGTCCTGGAGATGTCCTCAAATTCCATTCAGGAATTGGAAGGGGCTTAAGGAACCCGCCCGGTTTCTGACACTCGGCCTTCACCAAGGCACATGTTTGGCAACGACTCACTACAAGCTACATCTCGCTTCAACCCCGGCCAACCAAAAGGATTTTTCATATCCAAGTACATCTTTGTAACTGCCCGGTGAATGGAGTACTTGAGAAGTGAGCCTCAAACATCAACTCCTCACGGAGATTGCCAAAACTGCGGTACAAAACCTTCCATCCTTTCTCAAGATTCCTCCAATCATCTCCCAGGCGCTGCTCTCGCCCTTTGAGCCTCCAACACAAAAGGTTGAAACTCCACATCCAATCGAGTCGTTTCCCGAATACGATCGGACAAGTCGCTTTGCACTTCAATCCAGTTCAATCGAGCTACGCTAGACTCGCCTCTCGCACACATTCCAACCCAAGGGACTCCCATTCCCGAACCAACCGCTCATCATGAGCTTCGATCCAAATTTCCTTGCCCCGAGTACTTCCTACTCAACGCATCCGCCACCACATTGGCCTTACCCGGCGTATACTGAATCGCCACTTCATAGTCTCCAAGAAATTCAACCCATCTGCGTTGTCGCATGTTCAAGTCCTTCTGATCCAAGAGATACTTCAGGCTTTTATGGTCCGTGAAGATCTCACTTGCGTCATACACATAGTGTCGCCAAATTTTCAACGCGAAGATTACCGCCGCCAACTCCAAGTCATGGACGGGATAATTCCTCTCATGAGGTTTCAGCTGTCGAGATCCAAAAGCTATTACCTTGCCATGTTGCACCAACACGCAACCCAAAACCGCATCCCGATGCGTCACTGAAAAATCTGAAATCCATCGGTCCCTTGCGTAAACTAAGGATTGGAGCCATCATAAGCCTCTCCTTTAGTGCCTCGAATGCTTGACTGCACTCTTGGGTCCACACAAACTTATGGTCTTTGCGATGAGTGAGTGAGGTAAGGGGTAGAGCTATCTTTGAGAAATTCTCCACGAATCTCCTATAATACCCGGCTAGTCCAAGAAAACCAAGAAAAAACTTCGGACTTCCGCCACGCGTCCTCAACACCGGCCAATTCTGATGGCCTCCACTTTCGCTGGATCCACTGCCACCCCATCACCACTAATCACGTGGCCCAAAAACGCCACCTTGGCCACACCAGAACTCGCACTTTGAGAACTTTGCAAACAATTGGTTCTCCCTCAACACTTGCAGGACCACTCTCAAGTGAGTCTCATGCTCCACTTCAGACTTTGAGTACACTAAGATGTCATCAATGAAGACAACCACAAACGAATCCAAGTAATCCTGAAATACTCGATTCATCAGATCCATGAACACCGATGGTGCGTTCGTCAACCCGAACGGCATCACCGTAAACTCAAAGGTCCGTACCTTGTCCAAAAGCAGTTTTGGGTATGTCCTCATCTCGAATTTGCAGTTGATAGTAGCCTGACTTCAAGTCCAGTTTCGAATATACCACTGACCCCACCAATTGGTCAAACAAATCGTCTATCCGAGGGATCGGATACTTATTATTGACGGTCAATTTGTTCAGCTCTCGGTAGTCTATACATAGGCGCATGCTACCGTCCTTCTTCTTTACAAACAACACGGTGCGCTCCACGGTGAAGAACTAGGTCTAATATACCCTTGCTCCAACAGTCCTGTCTGTAACTGTATCTTAAGTTCCGCCAACTCCTTTGGTGCCATCCTAAAAGGAGGACGTGACACCGGTCTAGCCTCCGGCACTAACTCGATCGAGAAGTCGATCTCCCGCGAGGGAGGCGCTCCAGGAAGTTCATCCGGAAATACATACTTGAACTCTTGCCACCACAGGCACTTCCTCAAAAGACAGTTGGGAGAGACGAACCTCCATAACGCTACAAGCGCTACAATACCCTGGTTAACCGCCCGCACCAACTGCATGGCCGAAATCAGGAACAGGCCACTCCACAAAGGCCCTCAAATTTGACTTCCGTTTGCCCTTACTCCTTAGAGTCACTACCTTGGATAAACAATCAATGCTGGCGCGCTGCTCTGCAAGTCAGTCCATGCCCAAAATGACATCGAACTCTACTAAAGGTAACACTGCTGCTTCCAGAGCGAAGACAACTCCGTCTAACTCCAACAAATGCGCCCTTTAGCCCCGTTGGTTCATAGATGACCCATTGGGCATGCGCACTTTCAGCTCTGCTCCCGACGAAAAAGACTCAACTCCCATTCTCCGGATGAAGCTCTCCGCAAGAAAGGAGTGTGATGCTCCCGTATCAAACAATACCCTAGCGGGGTATCCGGAAACTAACACGAAGCATACAACATAGACATTCCACAAAAGTCTAAAAGGTGAAGCACAAAATTTAAACTTAAATTTTCTTCATACATGTCACCACATCAGTCTGGCGGATCGCTTCCTGCTGTCCAAGGTTGTAGGCCCTTGGTTGCACCGGTTGGAAACCGAGAAGCGCTCGACTCCGCCATCTTTCCTTCTCTGCAGCACTGGGGCCGGAGCGCACAGTCTGCTCCTGCCTTGCTCTTGCCCCGCTCCACCTGCTGACAATCACGGGCTATATGCCCAACCTTCCCGCAGTTGTAGCACGTCAGCGGTCCCCTAGAGTGGGAACCCCCAGGCGTCCAGTTGCTCCTCTCACCAGATCTGGGAGTGTGAGGCTTCTTCCTCCACCTACTCCCATCAGACTTTACATGAGATTGGGAAGGCTTCCCTTCCCTTGTTTGGGGG